>OY754331.1:160176682-160776682 GCA_963573305.1 Pyrrhosoma nymphula | reverse complement strand
ACCCAGATCCCCTAAATGGCTTGGCGATAAGACAAAGCTATTCACTACATTCCATTTTCAAATATTCACTGGCATATTATCCAACTTGGTAAGGTGTCCTTGGTTCACTTGGTTTGGTCATTCATTCCTTAGCAGAACACATGGAAAGAGGCACTAGAAAGCAGACACTAGACTGAAGACATTATGTGTCTGTGGCACCCTCATTACAAATGAATCTTTACTTTTTTACAAGACAGTATATATACTGTGAACCTATATCTATATAAAAATATATTCTATGAACCCTGTAAGGTTCATAGAATATATACCCTATAGAGTTCATAGAATATACTTTTAAAAAGGATGCAGCTTGCTACCTATTTTTGAATAAAAAGAATTTCCAAAGAGCTGTAATCACATGTCTTACGGGTTAAAGTGGGTAGGTAACAAAAAAAGTTCAGCAAACGATTAAACGTAGTTTCAAATGTAATATACAATGCAAATCCTCATTTTACATCCTTTGACTCTCTCCATTTGGAAGAACAAGTAGGGATATTATTTGCCCGTCTTACGTGATTTTTTTAATGCTCCGATGTTAATCAGCTGGCCTCAAAAAGTGAATTTTTCTGATGAAGATTAACCCAAATGAAACCCATTAATTTTCAAATAAATAACCCAAGTATTTAGAACATTGAACACTATTTCGCTTGATTAATCTGGCCCCATTATACGTGCTACAATAAAACTATATCTAAAAATCGATTGTAGATGAAAGGGAAGGATTTATAGTTCCAAACTGCACGGAATAAGATGTCATGGTCTTACGACGTTTAAGTTGCCTCCAAAAGCTGGCTCTGGTTGGGTGGGCTGGCATCGCTGGCATTGGTGGTTAGTAAGGTTTCCTAGAGATGTCACCATGTCACAACGCGCTCTCGTTTGTTTGTGTAATGTCACTTGAAAGTGCTTGTGTGAAATGAGATAAGGGCGGCTGATAATTTGTTCATCGTGAACCATAAGAAAATTCGCCGCAATGCTTCGTGATAAGAATATTTTATTAAAGACGCCTGTTTTAATGCAGTGACTGTCAGGTCCTCGAGAAAACGGTGTGATTGCTGCATTTTTCGTTTATTTAAGCCCAGTTTCATTACAATGTTGGGATCAAGTATAAATTGGAAAGAATTATTTCCAACAACATGCAGCGTTGTCGTTTTTATTTCCTACATGGCTCTATTTATAAACCAAGGTAAGATGTTGTGAGTAATTTTATTTAATTTTTACTGAGATATATTTGTTCCTTTCACTCATGCCTTGAAATTGACTTGAATGCTCATTATAGGTGTATTGGTTACCGCATCTCAAGAACAAAACAGCGCTTATAATTATAACACAGTTACAGTTGTTTTAATGACAGAGGTCCTGAAACTGATTGTCTCATCAGCGCTATATTGTAAAGAGTAAGTCGGATAATATACCATATCTTCATAAATATTTATTTGTTTGCTGTACGTAAATGACTCCAAGTCAAGTGTCTCCAAAAACGTAGCTAGTGGGAGTCAGGTCAATCTATTCTTGATTATTTTCCATTTATAGTTTTGAGATCAATTCCATCATTTGAATGCAAAAAAAGGGCGAACAACTTTTCAATTTGGGTGCTCGTTAATGACAATCCCTTGCCAAATTGTCGTGCAATACAATCAAAATACAAAATACATAGAATCACATTTAAAAAAAGTGAATTAAATTACCTTCACTGGAGGCTTGTATGGCGGGTATCGGTTCAATCGAATATTTGCTCACCTTTACCAGTAATTTAATGTGCATTGTTTCACTGTAAATAATGCTGAAATTCACTCAAAATTTGAGTTAACTTGCTTTTATCCGCAAATAATACATTTTTAAATTATTTTCAGTTTACCGTTCACATCATTGATTTATGAAGTTAAATCCAATTTAAAGGGTAAGTTTGCTCATTACTTTTATTGTCAGTATACAATAACCATGGCGTTGAATTTAAATGTACTTAGCACCTTGGTTGCTCTTGACAATTTATATGAAATGTTATAATTTCAGTTCTTCTGTTGTATTTTGTTCCTGCATTTTTATATTGTCTATACAACAACCTTGCCTTTGTAAACTTGGCTGCCTTTGACCCTACCTCGTATTATTTATTACTGCAATTTAGAGTTGTAGTTACAGGAGTTGTCTATCAGGTATGATGCAGTGACATGAATTTGATACCTACTAGTTTTCATTCAGTCAAGGGATTACTAAAGGTACTTGCTTTTTTCAGTTAATTTTCAAGAGGAAACTGAGTGGAAAGCAGTGGATATCATTGATACTGCTCACTGTTGGCTGCATGGTAAAGCAAGTTGATTTTTCCTTGTTTTCTGGTGGTGATAAAAGCCCTTCACCATTTTCGAACTTTCACTTAAACATCAATGCCTTTCTTATATTTGTACAGGTGAGTAATTTATCTTTCGTTTTTAATAAAATGGTTCATTCCTGTATTTTTTGCTAGCAGTGTAGGAAGTGTTCAATTATGATAGCTATGCCTAGGCATATTCTTCCATTAATGAATTCATAAAATTTGGTGGTTAATGGAGGCTAGAGAATGGCATTAATTCTCCTGAAGGGAATTGGGGCAGTTATTTCTCTCTCAAAATGCTGTACATTTTAATGTGCCAGCTCATTGAAGCTAGAAGGTGTTGATTTGAATTAAAATTCAGTAAAATTTGAATCTTGGCAAACCCTATTGATCCCTTTGAGTGCCAAAACATACTAGTGAATCGTGGTGGCAATGTGAAAGAAAGCTGGGGAAGCTGATTACTTAATCCATATATTTTTTATTTTGTTGAAATATTTTTTGAATCCTTAAGCTCTTATGTGACAAAATGTGAGAGAAAATGTACTTTAGATCATGGTCGACATGTAGCAAATTGAGTAATTTCTATGAATTTAGTCGTTAGCTAGTAGGAGAAATCCTAAAATGAGATAACTTAATGCCACTATGGCTGGATTAATACCTCTTCTAACAATAAGTGGTCTTAAATCCTATTATGTTAACATGCTTTAAGTTTATCTCAGTACTCAATGCTTGGGTTTCATATTGGCCTAGCAAGTATGTCTCGTCTTGTAAAATCAAGAATTCACAGCGTATTACTTCCACTCAAATGAACCATTGATTATATAGGTGATGAGTTGTTCTCTGGTTTCCCACTGGGTTAGGCTTTCCATGATTGCCGACGTTTCGGCAGGAGACTTTCCTGCCATTTTCAAGGCTGTGGATGATTCATCCAGAGCCTTGAAAATGGCAGGAAAATCTCCTGCCGAAACGTCGGCAATCATGGAAAGCCTAACCCAGTGGGAAACCCGAGAACAACTCATATCAGCATCATTCTCCGGGAAAGCCTGAAATCATACATCATTGATTTTATACCTAGCTATTGATGTAAAATTGAAGCAGTCATTATCTTGTGAAACTTAATGTCTCGGTATGACATTTATTTCTAATGGCAGAGCATGAGTTGGTTTAAATGTTACAACAAATTTCTACTGCATTCTTTCTGGTGCTGAGAAGATTGGTTCAAAATTCCAATTTAGCTCCGGGGAGAGATATTCTCTAATTTATAGAGGCGGAACCAGAAACTTCGGGTTACTCCAGGGTTTTGCTCTCGACTACATTCTCAAACGTGCTGGAGTTAATTCTGGCCTTGACTCAGGGGGCAGAAAAGTCAGTTCTCTTGTATTGGAAATATTGTGGCTCGGCAGGAGACTGATCCGCCTGTGACATTATTTGTCCCATTTCTTTGATGTACTTCTTGAATGTAGCTGACAGCTTTCAGTAGAATCAAGAGTTATTTATTTACTTAAAATATGTACTATGTATGCTATTTGATTTTTATGAAGTTTCATTCTATAATTAATGAGGGTAGTTTTCTCTCGTATTTTCTGTTATTTCTTTAATACCCATAAACTTCAATTTAGAGTTGTCGTATTTGAATATTTTTCTTGTGTTTCTGTGTTTCTCGGAAGCATGTGTTAATTAAAATGTGAGATAAATAATAATTTTAGGTGGCATGACAATTTTGGGGTAGCAAAAAATGTCAGTCATTTTATGGTCATGCATATTTCATATGCTTACCTTCTTAACTCAAGTCTGGTAAACCTAGTCTCCGGTGTTAAGAGATGCAAACCCTTTTACTAATATCAGATGACCCTGTCAGTCATTGACATATGTATTGGGACCACATAAAGAAGTATATAGGTGTCTCAGGTAACCAGATGGTGGCACATAAGACGATGTTGAGGTTGTTTCTGGTATGAACTAGGTTGAAATGAAAAATTAAAACTTAGTGATTCCATTGTATTTTATTCGGATATGACCCGGGTTTCAATCTTCAATGTCATCTTCAGGTGTTCATTCAAGGGAATTTTTCATTTCAAAATGAATCGATTTCATAAAGTTACGTCAGAAACCACCAATTACTCTTGGTTGTTAATGTGCTTGAGGCTAAGAGACTTGAGTGCTAGGTACACCACAAGTTAAGACCGATATCCACGCTGAATACAGTTCAATGTACAAACCAAGACATTTGGTCTGTGGTTTATTATATATTGAGCTGCCAACTCTCTTTCTCAGGAAATTAGGGCAATTGGTCAATGAATGAGGACGTCTCTATCCCTAATGAATTCATGAAACCATGGATCATCATTATTCTACCTTTTCATTATTTATTTTTGGTGTAGATTTTTCCAAATACTAAAGTGCATTCCACATTTATTTGACAGCATGGTCTTTATGGAGAATGGTCTTGCCAAACTGAAGCTATGCATGCTCACATCCCGGCCACCTAGGCAACCATTTACGACACAGCGCCTTAGTTTATTCAGTTACTTAAGAGGATAAAATTTGCATGTTGTAAGACTCCAAGATGTGCAGTATTGTGAAATTAAAGTTTCTAACTACAGCAATCATAACGATGTGAAGTTTCGTAATCCTATGCTTGACTTTAAGATTCAGTGGCGAATATAGGTTATAAGTTTGGGGGGGAGTGGGCAAGACCGGCTAGCTAGCGGCGACCGGCTGTAGTTTAGGTATCCTCGAATGCGCCGTGCGGTCTTAGTTCGCGGAGAGGGGGGGGGGGGGGGGGGGTAGGGGTGCTGCCCTAGGGTGGCCCAAAAAATATTTTTTTTTGAAAGTTTGTAGGGCGACTGCATTTTATGGTGCAATTTCATGTATAAACGACCCACAAAAAAATTCGGCTCGATTACACAATATTTGACCCTGCCGGGACGCGTTTAAACATTTTCGGCTCGGATGTAGGAAATTTTTGCCTACTTTACAGGGGATGTCTTCCGTTTTCTCCGGTATTCTACTGCAGAAATTGTTGTTAAAAAGAATAAATACAATCCTTGTTGATAAAAATTATTATTTCAAATGAGTTATTTTATTATCAATTTGTTAAAAATGGTTTACATAAAATTTACATGTACCTAGACCTTTTCTTTTCCATACTTATCAAACATTCTTCTATGCTTCTGCACCACTAGTAGCAAATGCTGTCTCTCACGTTCAAACCAGGTAAGATTTTTCTTTAACAGATTATGTTTGATAAGGGACACACCCCTTTCGGCGGTGTCATTGACGACTTTAATATGTTTTACAACATTAAAGTCTTTCAGGTACCTTTCATCGCAAAGCCAATCTTCAGGGTCTCTTGACAAAAAGCCTTGATCAATGCCCGTAATGTCGAAGAAACGTCGAGAATTAGAGGAATCGAAATAACTCAATTCCAAATCCTTCATGCCACGATTGGGAGGAAGTTGTGCTCGAGGGCTGCAAACATCCAGCACTTCCTTTAAAAAAGACCTGACCATCGCCCTCTTACAAGACAATGAAACATTAGGATCAAACAAAGATAAGCAAACTAATGTTTCTGATAAATACCACAAATGGTTGCAAAATGTTTTTAATGCTGCTTGGTAGTGTTTCTCTTTGCTACTGGCCAACGTTTTCAGAAGTTCGAGATCACGTGCTGGCGCACTAAATGCCACTGGACGTGTGTACCAGGACTTAATGTACACGGAAGCTACAAAACAACATATTTGAAAAACGTCACTCTCTTCGGTTGACAGGCTCAATTGCTTTCCAAACATCCATACTTTGAATGAATAGATTGCCTTTGCCATCCACTGCGACTTGCTGATGGAGCCAGGCTTCTTAAACTGATAGGCTGTGGTTCCTGGAACTGAACCCTTATCCCTTATTTTTCCATTTGTATATTAATGACATCACTACCGTTGTTATTAGCAAAATTCGCCTCTTCGCAGATGACGCAGTGTTGTACAGGGATCTAGAAAATGAGTCCGACAAGATTGCGTTACAAAACGACCTAGATGCTATAAATGAATGGTGCAAAACTTGGCAGTTAAATTGAATTTTAAAAAGTGCGATGTTATGAATAAATGGAACAGAATAACTCGGTCAACGATACGTACACAATTAATCAAACAGACTTATCAAATGTAGAGTCAGTTAAATACTTAGGTGTGACCCTTACTCAGGACCTGTCTTGGGGGAAACACGTTCGGGAAATCTGCGGACAGGCTAGTCGCAAATTGGGATTTATCAAAAGAATATTAGGAAAATGTGACGAGAAAGTTAAAGAGCGATGTTATTTTTCACTCGTGAGACTTCACTTGGAGTACGCCGCTAGCATATGGGACCCTTACGAAGTAGGACTAATCTCTGAAATAGATAGAATACAACGGAGAGCAGCAAGATTTGTGAAAAGTTGTTAAGATAAACTTAGCAGTGTTACCGAATTGTTGAAGGAATTAGGTTGGACTGATCGAAGGGAGAAATACAGGTTAAATCTTTTGCGCAAACTCGGAGCAGACAGTTTTTTGCCGGACGTTCAATATATACTGCTAGAGCCAACGTACTACGGTAGAAGTGATCACAGGAATAAAATAAAGGAAATTGACTGCCGAACCAATAGATTCAAAATGTCATTTTTCCCACGTACAATAAGAGATCATAATAGTTGCGATAGATCAATCATATGAAACTCCCACCCTCAATACGTAGAGTAGAATTTTCACTTGTGCTTAATAACACTACATCATCACTAACTCTTCACACCGGTCGATTACTCCGGCATTATTTTATTTTGTTCTTTGCATGAAGTAGCATCTCGTAGTATTCATAAATTAACAGTATCAGTAATATTAACCACTAGATGTGTCTATAGCATTTCTCTGCATGTTTGTATGATCTTTTACGTATCACTCTCCCAGTTTCTGGTTGGACTGCGCACTGTTCTCCTGACTGCTTTTGGCCTGCGCCTAGCGCCAGGGGGAGCGTGCGAGGTTCTGATTTGTTCTGGGACGAGTGCTGCATGCCTGGTGTGGAATCACCCCGTGCCACACACCCTAGTGGTGGCTTGCACGGTACATCGTAGATGTAGATATATTAGAATGGATCCCCCACCGGATGACGTCAGAGTTCGATCTAACACAGCAGATACCATCGAGTCATTTACAATGTGAATCTTGCGCTTCTTAGGCTTGCTCGCTATAAACTCTGGAAAATGTGTAGTGCAACAAATATTATGTGACATATATAAATAAAAATATTCATAAATTTTAGCTTGATAATTCATACATACAAACCTACATACCATCATCGGTGTCTTCAGCCGTGCTGGTATCGGAAGCCTCGGAAGAAACATGGTTTTTAAAGAGCTCATTCGTCTCCTTTGTAATTCGTTCTTTCGCCTTCTCCGCTGCAAGTTCCTTCTTATGATTCCTTTTACGATTGTTTTCCTGCATGGCGCACCATTCCTTATCGATGCCGCCCATATACCCAATGCGGTCACTTTGCATGTTCACGTAAAATTGGCGGTCATCATCTATTTTAATGAGCTCCATAGCTTTCTTATGGCCAATGTCGAACAACCTGTCCAGCTTGGATGTAAATAATTGTCTCTTCATATCACTCTTCTTGCATTTGAGGCTCTTATCTTTTCCTAACCTCCTATATTCCCTAAACACGTTTAATAGTTTCTTAATAACATCACGTGTGTTTTGAGTTTCGATGTTTGCTTCTGCCCAAAACTCCAGCAATGCGCTCACCGTGTGTCTGGCGACGTCTTTGGATTTAGCAGTGCCCAGCGTGGAGTGCAGTCTAGCGAAGAATCTTTTCAAAACTTCTCGCAATGTGGGAAGTGTGCGGTGTGTCCTTATCAAACATAATCTGTTAAAGAAAAATCTTACCTGGTTTGAACGTGAGAGACAGCATTTGCTACTAGTGGTGCAGAAGCATAGAAGAATGTTTGATAAGTATGGAAAAGAAAAGGTCTAGGTACATGTAAATTTTATGTAAACCATTTTTAACAAATTGATAATAAAATAACTCATTTGAAATAATAATTTTTATCAACAAGGATTGTATTTATTCTTTTTAACAACAATTTCTGCCGTAGAATACCGGAGAAAACGGAAGACATCCCCTGTAAAGTAGGCAAAATTTCCTACATCCGAGCCGAAAATGTTTAAACGCGTCTCGGCAGGGTCAAATATTGTGTAATCGAGCCGAATTTTTTTGTGGGTCGTTTATACATGAAATTGCACCATAAAATGCAGTCGCCCTACAAACTTTCAAAAAAAAGTATTTTTTGGGCCACCCTAGTGCTGCCCCCATATAATCGCCGCTGCTAAGATAAATTAATGTATGATTTTCTTAAAACTGTGTAAATTGCTTCAATGAAAGTGAAATGAGAGAAAAGCAGTGGGTATAAGTCGTTGTAAGTTACAGTGAGCTCATTTTGTAACCTAAACACTTCGTTTGGGAAAATGAGAGTATTAATGAACTTTATGTATTAACAATGCAAATTTAACGGCTGACAGATTTACTTATGAAAAAGACATAATTCATGGACACTCGTTCACAAACTGCTCTGCGACTAAAATGGAGTTAATTTCACAACTCTATATTACTGCTCTGCGACTAAAATGGAGTTAATTTCACAACTCTATATTAACAGGAACTGTTGCGAATAATTTTTTATTCTCTTGAATAATCTAAAAGAACTATTACTCCCGGTGGAAATAACTGTTATTATTGTATTTTTGAATACGCGGTCAGAATATGAATGTTCTTCGCGAAGTTTCATGAAAGTTCACACATTAAGGCTTGCTTACACGATACATATACGCTCTCGCGAAAGCTTATGGCGTTCGGATGCGCGGCGTTTGTGCTGTCCGCGTCATACAAATTCCATTTTTTAAAATGCACTCATGCATGGCGCAAATGTCATGTCTTCTCTTTCCCCTACGTCCCTTTTCCCTACCCCTTCCACCAAACTTTGCCCCTCCACGACTTCTTCTTCTGCGCATCCGAACGCCATAAGCTTTCGCGAGAGCTGTACACGCTCGGGTCCATGCGTGAGCACTTTCGCGAGCATATTCACTGAATTAGACCGGGCTATTTTCTGGACGTGAGGTCATGCATGTGCGTAAATTGTGGTGTTTATACGATCGATGTTTGAATGGAAATGCATTCTCACACACAAACTCGCAAGGGTATGTGCATCGTGTTAACGGGCCTTCAGCCTTGATGTGGAAGAGTCACGTGACTCGCGTCAAATTCCCTTTAACCTGTTGCTTGCAATGCACTCATGTATGCCTGAGGCCGAAAAATTTCCGCTGATTCCCTCGGCGCGAATTGTGCGTTTCGTAATTTTCTCGCCCACATCTCAGTCAGCTCTGCGTCTTTTGCCCTTCATTGATCCCTTGATTGTTCCTATAGACAACCTCCCTCGATGGGGTAGGCTACTGGCTACCTTTTTTACCCTTAGCGCCCTTAGCTAACCATTTATTGTATGTATTTCGAAGACACTCTTTCTAAGCACTCCGTATATACGGCCCTTTTATTTTCGGCGAAGCTCTTGCCTTCCTTCCTTTTGCGAGGCCGTTTTACTCAAGGCACTTGCACTGCATAATCTGATGTATGAATGGATGGGCAGTGAAAATTGCATCTTGTGAGGCTATGACTGCGCGAATGCAATGAACAGGACATGAAATGAGGACAGGACGTGGAAATAGCCCCTGCTCTAATTCTGTACCTGCGTTCTCTCACAATCTGAACATCAAACTACACAATCGAGTGCCTCGTGTAAGACGGCCTTTAGATATCGTACATAAAGTATACTGTACCTGGAAGGCCCAGCAATATGTATATGCTAACGGTAGTGAATTCTTTCCTCCCCAATGTATTAGTTGTCTACCCAGCTTGGTGTCGGCGTTTTAGGTGTATTTTTTCCATTTTATCACGGAAGTTTGCCAAGAGTGCACGTGTCGGATGCCTTTTTTTCTGTCAGCACTTTTTTTTACTTGATTCATAAACATGGATCGGGGAAGTAGCTCTCGTAAGGAAATGCTATCCCGCCAGTGAATTTTTTCGGAAGAAGACTCGTGTCGATTCCTTCTGCTCTTGGGAGCACCGAGGACCCGCATTACTGGCGCCTTGTGTACCCTCTTGCTTTGTCGGATTCACTAGACGATTCTGAATGCTCAAGTCAGTGTTTCAGAACAGAAAGTTCCATTTTTGGGTTCGTCTCTTCATTCTTGGTCGCCCAAGTTGCATACGGAATTCATTTCGGTTCTCTGCCTCTACGCCTCCTTCGATATAGCTGTTTAAACATAATTAATTTCAGCGGCGTTGTTATTTATACTTACCATACATTTTTGCCGTTATTATCACTAAAGGTTATCCTGCCTCATGGAGAACCGATAAAACATGAAGCTTAATCTTATAATAGGGATCTTCCTCATACCCGTTTCTAACGCAGAAAAATTGTTGGGAAATTGCAAGGCGACAGATTTTCGGCGCACAAAGAAATGACGACTAAATTAAATCTACCTTTGTATCACAATAACGTCTTAATTCTTTCACCAAAAATAATTTCTAAGTTTTGCCCGAATTTCGTACGTGGCACATACAGATCTATTTCAAAAGATAAGAAAGTCAGCAGGCGACCTTATTTTACCTCACAAAATTAGAAGTTTATGAATGAATATAAGAACGTTGAAACTGCATAAAATACAAATACTAGTCTACTGATGTAAAGATAAATGTGTGACCAAGTTTCTCTATGGCCCAGTTTTATAATCTCTAATTTGACCTTAAATATGTAAAATCGTTTTCAAGTATTTGTACAAAATTTTAATTGGGATTGATAAAAGCCGTGAATATGTGCTTTTTCTTTAGCGTTAAAAAAATAGCCCCAGATTGACTCGGGCCAACAACCAAACCAAAGGACAAATCGAAGGACACTAATTAAATTCAGAAATTATGTTGCGGAGTGCAATTCTCTCTCAAGGTCAGATTACACGTCCAATACTAACCGCCATCTTCAGAATATTGATTACAAACAAGTTACTAAGGTGTTATGGCAAGAGTGCCGTCGGCGTCGCGATACATGAAATGATCAAGGTCAGCTTAAATGCCCGATTGAATTTCCGTGAGGTACACCATTTCCTCTTCGGAAAAACTGTTGTATTCCGCCCACGGTCGTCCACCAATGTATGTCGTAAAGAATACGTATTATGTGCGTGTGGTTGCGTATACGCAATACGTTCATTGTCTTGTATTCTTAAGTGTCCCGTTTTCCTCATTGGCGTGACCGGGAATGACGCAAGTCATTACCTCCAGCCGTACATTCGTGCAACTCTTTCAAAGCGCGAAAGGCTCAAGAATTGTTGCGGTGGGTTATAGTTATTTCATCATCCTCCCATTTTTTCTTTTTTTTTACTCACATTGGTTTCCATTGACTGATTCATGCACCTTTTCCATTGTTCCACTGTATGTTTTCAATTAATTTGCGCTTCTTTAGTGAATGTCATCAACCGCGTACACATATTGGGTGTCGTGTAGTTTCCATTTAGTATCCCATTTGGGTGTCGTGTAATCAACAAGGGTTAATTAGGCCCACTTTTACAATTTTTTCTCGATTTTATGTCCTTTACTATAGGAGTCTACTAATAATTACATGTGTGGTATAACATTATCAAATTGTAATGAAAGTTGGATGCTCCAGTAAAGGACATAGTGTATGAGAGGAGTGTGGTTCGTTGGTTCGACCGTGCTGAGAGAATGGATGGGAGTCGAATAACGAAACCATACATATGGTAGTAGAGTGAATTGTATGAGAGAAGAAGGGGTAGACACCGCAAAAGTAATGGGTAAATGTGGTAGAAGAGACTCTAAAGAGAAGGAATATTAGGAATCTTAAGAATGGGAAAGCATGTACAGGGCATTATGAAGGAAACTATTAAAAGAGATTAACCAGATAAGATATTTCTCCAATGGCCGTAAAATATATGCACCACTCGTCAAAAAAAAATCAAATACTTACTGTGTTGGTTTGCGGGAATAGGGACTCCACAACAGGGACCAACCACAGCCTCTCCACCAGAATACCCTCCTGTGGTAGTTTACGGGAAAGTAATTTCCTCGCCAGGGACTACCACAGACACACACACACAACCCAATTGGAATCCTTTGTAGGCTAATGAGACCTAGCTAAGGATTCCTGGGTTGTAACCTGGGATCCTTCGGAGAGCTGTAGTGACTCTACTAAGGCTGCCAAGTTATTAACACAACCACACACGCAATCGCACAAAAAACACTCACTCACACACACAGCAGGGCCCCAGATTTCTGGGAGAACAGCTCAACAAGAGCGTGGTCAAATAGAAAAACAACAAACAGGGAACGAGGGTGAAATTCGAGGGTGAAATACGCGTATACGAATTTCACCCTCGTTCCCTGTTTGTTGTTTTTCTATTTGGGATTTTTCTCGGGTCAGTTGCCTCCAACTGATAATGATAATCCTTGGAGATCCTCTCCCTGGGGTCATCTCCTGCAGGACCTTTTAGATAGGCTATGCATTCCCGTCGGTAGGTCCTTCCACGTCGCATCCACGGAACTATTTTTTTGCCGTCAATATACTTGCGAACGATAAGAAATACCGAGGGTTATATACTCTCATAATAACGGAATTCATGAAAAAAGAACTATGTAAAATTCCTCTTGTAAAATTCATGTATTACGTAAAAGGATTTATGCCATTTTTGACACCCCCCCTCCCCTTATGAAAGACAATGTAAGGTTTTCCCAACTCCCCCCCCCCCCCTCTCTCTGTCTTACGTAAGACATTAGATATTTGCATCTACTCGACGTTAAATGCTCGGTTTCTGCAGTTTTATCTTTCCATAGAAGCCATCGTACAGCTTTGAGCACTGGATATCGTATAATTATGCAGTTTTGGCGTACCACGTTCATTGAGCATGGAGATAATGTAGCTAGCCAGTCAGGCGACAGAATAGGAGCATTGGTGTAGCAGTGAGATAACGGAATATGCGCAATTTACGAGCGGAATGCTCCATGTCACTGCTAAATTTCATTCGGAAACGATAGATGCAATGTTTCAAGACTGGCGAAAATCTTACGTTAATTGGTTCCAGACCCCCTGCCCCCCCCCTACATAAGACAGTGTAAGATGATCCCAACCCCACACCCCCAAAAACGTCTTACGTAATACTTGAATGGCCCCTTGAGAAAATATAATTTGTTTTGACCTTTGTTTCGACAGGTTATGCCATCACCTGATGGCAGTGACGTAGCCACTTAAGGAGAAATTTGTTTTTTTTGTTTTAACTAAGAGTGCTGAATTATTTTATTCTTCAGTTTGAACATTTTTCAAAGAAATATATTTGTAATAAAAAACTTTTGTTTGGTATTCTTTCTGAAGTTTGCACATTTAAAAATATGTCATTTGGCTCCTACACCGCAGCCGCAATTGCACTTTAAATAGCCTAAACACACAAAATGGCTCATAATAAAAAAAAAACGTTTCACCCCAACTGCTTACACTCAACATGGACCCTCCATGAATTGAAATCCTGGCTGCGTTACTGCCTGGTGGAATACCATGTCGAAACCTAGGCCGGCATAAATTATATTTTCTCAAGAGGAATTTTACATACCTACTCTCTACAAGTATTCGAGTGAAATATGTCACTCGAGCTTCGAGTGAACGCCTCTTTCACTCGTACTCGAGTGTAATAAGCCGAATCGAATCACTCCGTTCGAATGAAACATTTTCACTCTTGCCCTTTATTTGAAAATTTAACTCAAACGGCACGAGGAGTGAACTAACTACTTCCCCAACCTACCAACGTTCGAGTGAAGTCTTCACTCGAATCGAGGGTTCCGCCCAGATAAAACCCTTCCCCGGGCATACCTAAGTCGTCAAAGATGGCAGGTTGGCGATATTAGGGAAATATAAACATGATAACACAACGATTGATAACAGAAACGAAATATTCCACAGGTTATTCGTTCCTGTTGAAAATATATAATGTGTTTTTGTATATTTTAGAGGTTTATTTTTTGTTACATTTATTCCCAATATATTTTTGAAGTCTTTAAAATTTTTATAGACATTTCTCTTTAGGTATTATAAGTTTAATCACGTTTCCTTCCAATAAAACAGTGGCGTTTTGCTTTCCTTATCATTCGTTGTGTTATGATGTTTATATTTATCTATAGATAGTATATTTTGACTATTTCATGTTGTAGCCATTAAAATTGCCTAAAGATTCGATACCTTTCGCTTCTTCCTAGCCCTCACGATAACCTCATAAGAATCCCCGGTCTAAATTTATGAAAATGAAATAGGAATTTAAAACCTATTATCAGCCATTCGATTCAAGTAATTGGTAGCCCAGGGGTAAGGTGGTGGACTGAGGAGCGATTGGTACGGGGTTCGATCCTCTGCAGGGGAAATCATTTTTCTTCTTTTTATCATCGCCATTTTCACTTACACATTCAGAAATTTTGTTTTCATCATCGCATTAACCTTTCAAAATATTTGTTCGCATAATTTTACTCGCAAAAGCGTAACGAGAGAACAGTCACTCGAGTGAGTCTTTCACTCGACTGACTGTTCTCGAGTCTTGAATCTTTCACTCGAAGCCTCGAGTATCGTTCCACTCGATACGAGGGGGGTGCAGTTTTGTCTCGAAGGTGGAGGGAACTCTCACTCTCTATTGGAGTGATACTTCACACGAAGATTTTTTAGAGAGTACTTCTCTTTTCATTACTTCCGTCATTATGAGAGGATATGACCCTCGGTATTTCTTCGTTTATATAAGTTGACAAATTCGCCTTCCGCGCGGATAAGTGCTTTTTCTCCATTCCTGAATATCTGTAATGTCTTGCTCAGTCCATGACGTGGTAGAAATTTTGAAAGAAAGGAGCCAGTCAGTCTCTTCGGCGTAGGCAGTAACACACACTCACGTTTGTAGCGTAATGCTCAACGCCCCCGGATCCCGCGATGCTGATCATGGGTGAGAACACAACAGAACTCGAATGATACCGAGCTGTAAAAAATAATGTTTATTTTTTCGTGAGGCGTCCGTTAAGGCCATAAAAGCACCTTTTATGGACGGAGTGTTCCAGGATGTGAACCAGAAAGCCGAAGGCGATCCTTGATCTCGAGTCGCTCTAAAATGGACTGATTTTCCCCATTCGCATGGCATTTCCCCAGTTGATGTGGGTGTTGGTGATTGTGAGTTCTCTTCCGACTGCATTCAGCACATTTTTAGTCTCGACGTTTTACTCTACTCGAGAAGTCTTGAAAATGGAACGTTGAATAAGAAGTCTTGAAGACGGGCACGGAAACCCAAGGAAGGACACTTGTTGTTTCACACGCGATTTTGCGCATATGTTTTTGTGCCTTTTGAAGTACTCGTTTCATTTCAGCTTCAAGGATTTCAATCTTTGGAAAAAGCTTCGCGCGACTGCCAGTTGCTTGCCGCGGTGTCTTGGAGATCACAGTTGTTAACTTTTTTAGTCTCATATTCAGAGCCGGATTGTCAATAAGGCAAAGTAGACAGTTGCATATGGCATTGGGCTTTGGGGGCTTCGGGGGGTATTCCCCTTTCTTCTTGTTTATTAACGTTGCTTGTACTGCCTACAGGCCCCCAAGTGTGTTAATCCGTCACTGCTCTTATCCCTTAATTATTATCCCAATGCGAATCTATTTTCACTACTACTTACGTATATTTGGGAAAATTTCATTCGCTGCATGTACCCATGTATCTCCAAATTGAAAATAAATTTACATTCGGACTTTTTCCTTGCGATAACTTTTTCAAAATGCTCGTATGGTGGCGATGTCCCTCATGTAAGTAAGCGAAAGTCGGGTTATAAAAAATCTTTTATCATTAGGAAGTGGAAAGAATGATCATCATGATACTGCTTTTAATTATTCAGTCGAACCGTTGATGGCTCTTTTAATGTCAGTATGAACGACTATAGTAAGACGTATTATGACATTAAAAAATATATTGTATTAAAGAAGCCTTTGAAATTGAAAAATATTTTTAATCTTAATGGGCCGATGATTCTTTTATGTATTGTTATGATCCCATTCGTATTATGACGATTCCTTAGTATCGCATATTTGGGAACGCTGTACTCAACATCCCCTATGCTAATTATCGGGAAGAAAAACTACGTAATAGCCACTGCGGTACAATTAGAACGCGGAACGCACAACAATAGCAAGTAATACAAGCTTGGAATTGAGGTAGCTCTTCAGTAAAACATGTATTTAGAGCACGCTCTTTTCTGGCGGCGAAGGTTTGGCAATGACAGGAGCGGAGTAAAGAAGACTAGGAGCTAAGCCTATTTGGTTTCATGAAGATGAAATGAGCGGAAATAATCCTAAATGACGAAGCCCTGTGGAGAGAGCTGGTGGGGCCTCACGCTTGGCGCCAGATGTGATGCACCTGTCGTTCGCTCAAGAGAGGAAGTGGTTGGGTGCCGGCACAATCGAAAGTATGGGGGAACAGGAGGGATTTCGGAGAAGTAGGAAGGGGGATGCCGCCTGCACTCGCAATAAGGAAGTAAAATGCTTGATATGCGAAAAACAATAATGGAAGAATATTAGAATTGGAAAAATTACAGAGGTTGATCAAGGACGGACTATATCAGGCAAGTTATTCCATCATTCTATTAACCCTTTGAGTGCCAGCCGAAATTCCATTTAGGTGTCTTAAAAGTGCCAAGGGATTTTCATGAAAATTGCAGACTTTCAATAAAATGTCATTTAAAAGAATAATTTTTATGATAAATTAGTCAAATTTGGACTGTGTATAGATAGCATATCCCTATATGATATTGTTGATCGTTTTTAAATTTATTATCCATGGAAAAAATATTAAATTAATTAAACATTGTAATTGTTATCGTAAATTTTATTGCCATTATTTAAAAGCGATGTCGTAAAATTTTACATGCACGATTTATTAAGATTTATACATATTTTCAAAGAATGCTTATTGATTTTGTCAAATACCAAAATTTTCAATTGCATTTTCACTATTATTTGTTTAAATCGATGATTATGAGCAGAGCCAAATTTATGATCCATTCAAGATTCAACCCCAAACGTTTGAAAAATGAATATCATAAGTCAGACAAATGGTAATCAGATATTGAATACATGCTAGCTAAAATTTTGTTATCTAAATGATCAGAATGGTTTTTGAAAACATAAATTAATTGTTAATAACAAGTATGCAATGTTATAATTTTTATAACAATTACTGAGTGTATACTGAAATTACGATCACAACTGATTTGTTCACATTTTTGTGAAAATGCAAGCGTTTTAGATTTGCTTAGCAAATATACTATTATCATAATCAAATTTGGATTTTATCGAAAGAAAATATAACAAAATCATGTGTCCAAATTCACACAGAAATCACGTCAAATTTACAAGTACAAAGAGAGAAAGAGAAAAACTTCGACTGCTTATAGCATGCATTTTTTTTGGTTTTACAATGATCCGTTCCACTCAAAAGTAATTTACAATGTATATTCAACAAATTATGCTTGATAATGCATTTAGATTGCAAGCAATTTTCACACTTTACGCTTTAGTGAGATACAGAGTCACACATCATCAAAAACTAATTCCCCAACGATGATGACGCTTATTGAGATACGTACTACAATAACCTGCTGTGGGATTTGGTCCAACTAAACTTTTATCTTTATACAGTTACTGGTGAGGGATGTAGTAGGTAATGCCTAAGTATTTTATTGGCATGGCCCACAATGGGCTGGTACGTAGATCATGGGTCACACTACGGGTGTAACGGTCTTCCTTGGTGGGCAATAAACAAACACTTACGAACTCGCGTATAATAAATACATATATATATTGAAACAACAAAATGAAACATATACATACAATAGGTCACTCCACCGTCTTCTGCCATTCACTAGCAACACACAGTAAGTTAAAAAAAAAAACTTTCTTCTCGTGTCGTTCGTTCCACTGGGGTGCGAAGGAGAGACTGCCTGTAGGAGCTCCTCTGTCCTTCGAAGAAAACTCCCGGCGGCGACGTTACCGCCTCCTTAAATTATTTTCCTGGAAGTTCGCTGGCGGGTTTTCAAAATGCGATGTACCGCGATACCGTTGAACTGTACACGGGGAGTTTTCGAATTTACAACAGGATGGAAAACATTTGTGCAAAATTTGAAATCGGTTACAGGAAAACATGTTTCTGAACATGATGTCTCCAAGCATTTACTGTTGGACTAGTAACTAGAAATTCTGGGCTTAGTTACTATCCCCATATTCAAAATGCAAGCAATAAATGCTTTCATTTCTTGTCACAGTCGCCGGCTTCCAAAGTCTTGCTCTTGAATTCAGGGAGAGGGTCTTGTGTGAGTGGAGATACTGCTCTGCATGTCTATTTATTTCAGTGACCATTATCCTCAGGAGAGTATTGGTGAAAAAAAGACGAAATTACACTATTGGCGCATAATCATGGAGTGGAGCGTGCTTCGAACCTAGAACTTCGGCATACTGCTGACGCGGTGCAGTCTTCCCCATCTCTTTCACTCCAATCGTATTCACTCTCGTTGGTTTCCGATGATGAAGTTTCAGCATCACTAGTGTCTTCTTCCTCCACTGATTCACTACAATCGGATGAAATTATTAGGAAATCACTGTCACTTGATATTTTACAGACCAAATCGTAGATATTTTTCTTTCTTTTCCGCACTTTATTCATCATAGAGAAAAAAAAACTTTCGTTGTAAAAAAAAACTTTCGTTAATAACACAAGGAAATAAAAAACGGTAAAGATGAGTTTTCGTCTACCCAGTGATTTTTTTATGAAAAAGCTACGTATATGGAGAAATTGACAATGATACCTAATGGTAGAGGAAAGAATGTGCATTTGTAAAATGTAAGAGGTTTGCGAAATATATGAGATGCTTTTGATGTCGATACATCTGTTGAAAGTGGGTGAAAATTGCGTTTTCACTGGCGAGACGAAAGCTCACCTTTACCAATATTTGTCGACTTTACCGCACTTCACTCATCATAGAGAAAATAAACTATCGTCGAAAATAAAAAACTTTCGTTCGTGTCACACGCAAATTTCGGTAGGAAATAAGAAACCTAGTTCTCTTGTTCTTTCCGAAATGCAACTGCTTTCTACGGCATCCTCCACTTTTCCCGTCACCGTAATTTCTTTCATTGTAATTGTTAACCCAAACGCATGACTTAGACCAGATGGCCGTGCTCAGACACTCCAAGTCATAAATTAATCTCCCAAACGGAACCCTCCACTTTGTCCGTCACTGAAATCACTACCTATGCGATTGTCGACCAAAAGGCATGACTAAGACCCTCCGAGTCATAAAAAATGTAGCCGCTGGCCTAATCTCTCTGGGTCAGGCCGGTGGCAACTTTGTTTACTCCTGCAGTGACTCTCATTGTCAGAATCTTTTGTGCTGCAAAAGATTCAAGAGTGGCATCATCTCAGTCATACGTAATGAAGTAAATATTCTTTTTAGTCTTTAATTTATTTACTATCACTTCCATAAGTCTTTTTTAGCTGCTGTTTCTGTTTTTAGTTGTCTTTGTTAACCCTTAGTTACATACATAACTACAAAAAACGATCTTATAAAAAACCGGCGTCGCAGCGTCATCTCTTGTTCAAACCACGAACTAGGAATTCAACTTAACTTCAACATTACAACTTCAATACTTTCCCTTGTTAGTTAAAAGTTGAATTCAACAGCATAGTCCTTTCTATCCTACATTAGCCCTGTTTTCACAGACAAGATCTTCAGACGTTTCTTTGGCAACGGCTTCGTCATCTTGTGGAAATTTCTGCACCTTTAAGCATTGGGGTTGAAACTAGTCTACATTCTGAAAAATTGAAGCGTTCTAAAATTTTTTTTTGCATATGCTCTCTGACTTATCTTAATGTACCTCTCTTCTCGCTGAATTTCAAGGCCCAGAAAATAGCTTGCTCGCTTTGCAACGATTTTGAACTCTGTCTTCAACTCTTCAATGAAATCTTCTATCTCTTGTAGATCGGTTGCTGCCATCAAGCCATCATCTACATAGATCACAAGTATGAGCTTCCTACCATTCCTCTCTCGAATGTATAAACATGGATCAGCATCGCTGGCCTTGAACCCATGTTGTTTCAGGAATGCTCCAAGTCGTTTATTCCAACATCTAGGTGCTTGCTTAAGTCCATAAAGACTTCTCTTCAGCTGACAAACCTTGCTGGTTCCGTCTTCATATCCTTGAGGCTGCTTCATGAAAATTGTTTCTTCAAGTTCTCCGTAAAGGAATGCCGTTGACACGTCGAATTGTGCCAGGTGCATCTTCTTACTTGCTGCAATACTGAGTATTGAGCGTATCGTTCCCATCTTAGCCACTGGACTGGAGGTTTCGCTGTAATCAATGTCGTGACGCTGACTGAACCCCTTAACAACCAATCTCCCCTTGTACTTATCAATGCTGCCGTCTGGATTTTTCTCGAGTCGAAAGATCCATTTACATGGAATTGCCTTTGCACCTGGTGGAAGCTCTGTCAAAATCCAGGTTTGATTCTCTTTCAATGAAGCAATTTCACGATCCATGGCTTTCTTCCACTCGACTGAATCCTCGCTTCTCAGCGCATCTTCAAAGGTCTCAGGATCCTCCGTCACTTGATTCAAAAACTCCTCCAATCTCATGACGTAATCTTCAAGATGTTTCGGTCTCTTCAAGGTTGATCGATTTCTCAGAATTCTTCCAGATGAGTGCTTGGAGTTTTCTTCCTCATCTGTATCTGACTCACCTTCACCAAGTGATTCTACATCACAAATTGATGATTCTTTCTCGATGTCGATCTGTGGCTCTTCTTCCTTCTCCTTTTCGTCAAATTCGTCTCTATGCTCGATATCTTTCAATGGTAGCTTGACTTCGTCCTTACATTTTTTATTCTCTCTTGGAATTGAACATCTCTTGACAGGATAACTCTGTGGTTAGTTGGAACGTAAACTCTGTATTGCTCATCTCCGTCATATCCTACTAGGAATCCTTTCACTGCCTTCTTGTCCATCTTCTTCCTCTTTTCGGATGGAATGTGAACGTAGCAGGAAGATCCAATGAGACGCAGATGTTTGATTCTCGGTTTCTTTCCCATCCACAGTTCATAAGGACTGACTCCATCTTCTGACGATTTTCCTGTTCTGTTAAGAATGTAAATGGCTGTTGTCACTAGCTCTGCCCATATTGCAACCGGAAATTTAACTTCACTGTTTGAGTACTTGAAGGTCCTTGCCATCTCGACGATTGTTCGATTCTCGCGCTCACTGCCGCCATTCTGCTGAGGTGTGTATGGCGATGTCAGTCTCTGTGTGATTCCGCTCTCTGCTAAAATGCGCCGTATCTCTTCACAGTCGAATTCTCCTCCATTGTCACTGAGTAGCTCTTTAATGTTATGCCCAAGTGTCTTTGCATGTGCTAAGACCTGTTTTAACACAATTTTGACTTCTGACTTACCTATGTTTAATTACGAAGCCATAACGAAACTTTGTGTAGCTATCCTTGAACACAACTAGAAATCGTTTCTTGCTGAAGGATTCGCAAAATGGGCCTACAACATCAGAGGAAAAAAGTTCTTCAGGTCTTGTTGCCTTTCTCCTAGTGCCAAAAGGTGAGCGATGTGACTTTCCAAAAGTGCAGGGCTCACAAAATTCTCTCGCCATCTTCACAATGATACCCAACTCTCTCTTGAGCATCTCTCTCACATGTCGCTTGTCTTGGTGTCCCCATCTCTCGTGATACAGCTGCAGTGTCGAACTTTCTGCTTCAACAATGTTGACCCTTTCTTTTTTTCTCGGGAACAGCTGGTTCAATGGCTGCCTTGTACAGAGTTCCGCCTTTCTCGCGACCTCCGCACAGTACTACGTTTCCATTGACTTCCAGCCAGCACTTAGTTGTCGTGGAATGGAATTTGCTATTTTCATTCCTATCTTGGGCAGCTAAAACAAAACAAGTTTCTCGAAATATTTGGAACGTACCAAGTGTCTCTTAGTGTCATCTTCAAGGTCTTATCTTCAGTGAATGATAAAATCTCAACGGTGCCTTTCCCGATGGCCTTGAGAGCTTCTTTTCCAGCGGCCTTGATGACGCAGGGACTTTGAAACTCCTGAAACTCGACAAACAGATCCGGACAATTCGTCACATGCTTCGTTGCTCCGTTGTCGATCCACCATCCTGAGGAGACCGTCTCGACTTGAAAAATATCTTCACTGATTGCACCCAGGGCTACATTGGTTTCCACAGCGTTGCTCAGAGGGGCGCTCTTCTTTGGTCGTCCATTAGCAATCCACTTCTTGCATGAAATTACCCAATGCCCTTTCTTCTTGCAGTAATTACAAATGTCATTTTCTTTTGACCTCTTCTGACCTTGACTTGATCTTGGTTTTCCGCTCTTCACGAATAATGCTTCTCCTGCAGTGTCTCCCTCTGTGCTAGCGATCTTTTTGAAATTTCGCTCGTACATACATAACTGGGTGATTAGCTCTTCAAATGTCTTTTCTTCTTCTTTTGACAATAACATCCAGCTGGATCTAAAATTCTCGAATTCACTTGGTAAAATTTGCAAGACTTTACTTACTAAAATCAGATCTGGCAGCGCATTTTCATTTTTGGCTTTCAAGCCGTTATTTAGCTCGAACCACAAATTTTTTTAACCTCGCGGCATGAGTCGAAACATCCTCTCCATTAATCCAGCTAAATGCAAAAAACTCAGTGCATATTTTGAACAGCTGGTCTTTGGATGACGCCTCGAAATTTAACTTTAATGCCTCCCACGCCTCTCGCGCTGTCTCTTTATCCATGATTTTCTCATAAATTGCGTCAGTCACCGAACTCGAAATTATTGACTTTGCGTAACTATTTGCCTTACGGAATAACTCGCTGACTCTTACGGAATAACTTGCTCTTTAATTTCATCTTCCGTAGCATTAGGCGACAGAGGCTCGTATTTCACCAATTTTCCATCAATTGCATCTAGGGCTCCTTCGTGGTAATCCAACAAGTCCCGCAATTTCCTCTTCCAAATTGGCCAGTCCGCCTCTTCTCCAGCCAGGGGTTTGATGTGCTTCGCCAAATCCATTCTTGAAAATCGCTGAATGGAGTATTTGCACAAATTTAGGAAACAACGGCCAATGTTAACTTTGAACATGAAAACCCTAAATCCAAAATTTAGCTGTTGCACATTGCCTACTTTTATAATAATAAGAGATTTAAAATCACAATTTTAGCCTTGCGCACAAACAGACCGCGGCCATATTGCGACTGCTGTGACGTCATCCCCCTGACTCGGCAGTCGCTACCGGGTTTGTTTACATTCGTTCTGGTTCTTTTCCGCCTTGAACGGTGAATATTTTGCGCAATAGGCTATAGGCACAGTCTATACAGTCGCGACAAGACGGACACAATTCTTGCAGCTAGCTGTTAGTAGCGCCCCAAGCGGCGAACGTGTATAACTACCGGAATGTGGGATGAGTACATACACTTGCGCGCACTGGAACTAGAACCTATTTTCTTCTTCGTGATGTAATGGTATTATTCCTTTTGTAGATAATATTTTATAATATCTCCCCTTTTAGGATTTAATTGCGTTAAAAGGAAACAGTGAGAATAAAACGCAGTTCAAGCGTATTAGAAACAATCGTTCAAACTCATCCTGTATTTCAATCTCGCGATACAATACCGTACTTAGGATGCCATACCGGCTTTGATTGAGACTGTGTGCTGAGTGCTGCGACTGCGTACAGTGTTTTCACATTTAATTTGTATTAAATAATACTGCAGCAGAAATCGGAAATGGAATTCAGGAGTGTCATTTTTTCCGATTCCTTAAGTATCATTACAGGTTGGTCGGTGCTATTGATATTTTTGAAGCTCACAAAACGTGAGCGCTCTCTAATTCTTTTATTTTAACACGCTAATGTAATTTATTATGATCATTACCCGTGCATGGTCACCCATTGCCGTAGAAAAGATTGAAACGGGAAAAATGCCGCTTACTTGTGCACAAAATTATTTGCTCTGTTCGGGGCATTTTGAAGACAGCCAGTTGATTAAAAGAGATTGATGCTAACCGTTGTCCTCATAATATTTGATATACCTACCCAATAATCCGTCTCTAATAAGCTTTCAACGGAAGTTATCTGCCAGAAAGACAGTCTTCCCGAGGAAAAACTCTAGATACCAATCTCCTCTTATATATAAAGAAAGTATCCTTCGATAGCTTTTTTTAGCGTTACTAACATGTTTCTTTTCACCCAGTTTCTGCCAATCATGGCACATTTTGCTCTGATATACAGTTACAACAGGACCATCCAATGAGTGAGTAATTTTTATTTCTATGTCTATAGTTCGAAACCAGGAAATTAAGAACTCACTAAAGAGAGTAAGAGATTAGATTTCTTGTTTGAGGAATAACATAACAGTTCTTCGAATTAAGAGTAGATTGAGATGTACTGGTGGTAGGTAAGAGATGGTTAGGGTAATTGAATATGCAAGATATTTTGTGGAAGTGAAATATATAGCCAAAAACTGTTTTAAACCTTTTGCCTGGAAATTAATAGGGAATATATTTCGTGGTCATGGATCTCATAAGTTCAGTGATACCAAATGTTTTTCACTGAGTCTCTTGTATCGCAGTCCTTAAGCACAGTCTAAACAAATAGTATAGACGGTGTATAACAATAAATAAAACTTTTACAATCCACAATTTTAGTCAATACAATTATGCACAAACCGGATTTAAATGCATGGGCATCATAATCTGGTGCTTATTTATTGTTATAAAATGGAATTCCATAAAGTTAAACCTGATCTTATTTCTTTTATTAGTTTAGACTGTGCCTTAAGGTTACACATTTTTTCCGTACATTTTAATCTATCCTCTGTTTGTATGTAGAAACTGTAAGTTGAGGGAATAAATACCAAAAGTAGCCTGAATCTAAGAGTGTTTATGCTTTTTAAAGAGAAGGCAAAGAACTTGAAATAGGACCAAAGGTTGGTTAGTTTGAGCATAGATAAAATAGCAGTTGTGAGGCATTTGTCGTACAATAATAGTGTAGATTATGTCTGTGGCTTAGAGGACTTGGGTTTCTTCAGAAGCAGTAACATAACAAGTCCAGCTCTACTGCTAATGATAAAGGGATTGTTTTATAACTTAAGGAAGCCTATAGGGTATCTATTTCTCCTGCCAGTCTGTAAAATACAAATGTTTTCAAAAGTTATTCAAAACTAATCTTCAAATACTTTCTAAACCAGCGTTTACCGTGAAGACATGTGTGAATGACCAGGGTTCAAACTTTGTTCTGATGCGTAAGTCAATAAAAATATCAACTGATTTATCTTGGATTTTTATGCGGGAAATTATACTATTTTTAAAATATTCCTCATTTGCTGAATAGTTACAGGAATGACCTATTTAAATATGATTGTTTCCATCTATTAAAAAGTGGAATTAGAGTGTTGATCTCTTTGGAGGTCGTTTGTGAATAGCTCTCCCTGGGTTCTAATAATACAGTCAGACTTGCCCATAGTTTATAAAAGCAGTAACTCCCCCTACTCCCCGTCTTCTCCAAATGGAAGGCCAGTTCACCACATATACTACGTCATTCTACAGAAGTATCAGCCATAAGCACTCTTATTTCTTGTGGATTAATGCCTGTTCAGTCACTGGAAACACCAAAATGTGTAAAGACGTTGATGATTTATCCAATATTTCCAACTCCCACGGCATTATTTCAGCTGCGACACTGATAGTTACTACCACAGATGAATATGAACACATTGAAGCCCTCGAGGCAATGAAAAATTGGCTGGGGTCAATCAGGTTAATTGGCCATTAAGGAAATGATAATAAGTACATACAAGGTAAAATTTGTTGAAGTTTGGCTTCTAAATATCAACTCTCTGCAAAATATTTGGAAAGAGCTGAGAACCAAAGCACTTTAGAAAGATGTCAAGAAACAAGAAAAATGAAACGAGACTTTTTGGAGAATTTTTCTCTGTTGTCCGCTACAAGGCTACTCCTATGTCAATCTTTGGTGTTTAAATCGTTTCTGAAGCCTAATTCTTCCTGCGGCAGTGAAGTATTCGATAGTCAGGAAGCTTTGATAGCTTGAAAGAAGTGGTTGGTCAAAACATGATTTCTTGTGAATGATATATGTTTTTGGGCTATTTTCTGAGAAAACTGCTATCACTTCATTATTGTGAATGTAGGTACTTCCTCATGAAAATAGAAGATAATATCCGAGGAAAAAATTTATTAACATATTTTAAAAACTTTAAGTAGTGAAATTTCCTCAGTCTTATATTGTGCAGTGAGGAACTGAATTCCTTTTTCGAGGAATGCTCATCAACATTGATAAGTAATACTTATTTTGTTGTTAATTAAAGCAAATAGGGCGTCTTATGGGAATGTGATTTGCGAATCAAACAAAATGTCCCTTCCAGAAAGATGCAGCTCACGTGAAACATTTGCTCATTAGAATCTTTGTAAGGACATGCATTTATTTTATATTTGAAATGAAAAAATCAGGGTCTCTCTAGCTACAAAAATCGAATGTACAAAAAATACTTAAAAGTGAATGATACAGGTTACCGATTTGAATTAAATGCGTTAAAAAGTATATTTCCATAGATCCTTTAGTGTTTTCATTCCTCACAGCAAATACAAAAATGTAATAGTGACCTCAATAAATACCTGTACATGTGCTTCCTATTTTGTCTTTATGTCACTTAAAAAGTCAGAACAGACGTACGTTATGTCATAAGCCATAAGTGCTAGACTGGGGTAACAAACTACTCTGTACATATTTCAAAAATTGAAGAAAGTTTTGCTCCTTCTTTGAAATGTCTAACCATTGAACGGACCATTTATTCCGCGAACGATTGAGACACATCGGTGCTCTGAACGAGATTACGATAATTTAAAGAGGATGGAAAAGCCGTTAACATAAAGCATTACCCGCAAAAATCAAATGTTTAGAAGGACATGCAAATGTTGGCGAAAGTGAGCAAAAGTTAGCTTCATTTACACCGTAATGAAAGTAGTTATACACGTTCACCACTAGAGGCGCTTGCATCGGCGCGCTGCAAGTCAGTATAGGGAAAATTACATGGCATGACGCGACTGTATAGACTGTGCTATAGGGTGCCTAAGTACACCATGCAGGTACCAAATTATACCCATGGCATAATTAATACGATAAAGAAGGACCAGAGTTTAATTAATTGAACGATAATGTAAGCGATTTAAGCCTATTAGACTGTGCTATTATTTTGTTTGTTATGCCTGCGAAGCACTTATACAATCATTCTATTTCATCAATCCTACAAACACAACAAAACAAAAAGAGCATAGCACACAGGACATTGGCGCGTTAAAAACTATGGATAGTTAGACGAGACTCCACAGCAAACTTTAACTCGACGTAATTATCACTATCTCGCTTGCAACTCGACTCTATTTACTTAAAAGAAACTTGCGTGAGCAGGACGGTCTGGGCCCATAACCTAATGAAGTAAATATTCTTTTTAGTTTTTAATTTATTTAATATCACTTCCATAAGTCTTTTTTAGCTGCTGTTGCTGTTTTTAATTGTCTTTGTTAACCCTTAGTTACATACATAACTACAAAAAATGATCTTATAAAAAACCGGCGTCGCCGCGCCATCTCTTGTTCAAACCACGAACTAGGAATTTAACTTAACTTCAACATTACAACTTCAATAATACGAAGGCGGGGAATGCACGCCCGGGAAGAAAGCATTCGTCTCAAAAACACTACGTATCCAGGACTGATTACCTATCTATTTTTTCCCAGTACCCGTAAAATAATGTTGTGGAGATCCTTGTAGAAGATAATACAAAAAGAAAAAGATATTGACACGCAATATTCGTGAATTATGAGCATTTTCCCATGAAAAAATCCAAAGAAAAACACTAAGCAAGTAAGAGGGCGGTGGAAGTGCCACTGAACTTGAGACCACAGTATTTAAAAGAGAGTTAAATAGCCAATTGTTTCATAAAAGTTAATTCGAGTAGTATTATGTTTGTAGAACATTATGAAGCTTAAATATAAAAAAATTACTGCGAATAATTGTGTTCACGATGAATAAAAAAACTCTAAACTTAGCGTCGCTATAGGCGACGCTGACACTTTTGGGAGATTTTTCGAGCGTCGCCTATAGCGACGCTGGCACTTTAAGGGTTAAAGTAATATACCGGTTACAGGCAGGTTTGATTGAAAGTCAGAGAAAATCCAGATTTTTACACGTGCAGGCCTACCTCTAGTATTTCTTTCTTCATCTCCTCGGACGCTCTTCCCTTCTTCATCCCGTCCATAAAACCTAGTCTCTTCCTTCCCCGCTTGCCCAACATCCTTCCCTCCATCACGGCCTTGAGCATACCTCTCATTACCGCTTCCAGTCACCTACCCTGCCTCCCCCTAATCTCATCGAGAAGTTTCCTCTCCTCACCAACCATGTGAAGCACTTCCTCATTTGTCTTCCTTTCCGTCCAACGCACCTTCCTCTTCCTTTTCTCCATCCTCCTCCACGCCCACATCTCGAACGCCTGCAGCCTATTCTCGTCCCCCTTTCTCAGAGTCCACGTTTTCTGCTCCATGCAACGCCACACACTCCATATCAAGCCTTTCACCAGCCCCTTCTTTATCTCCTTACCCAAGGTCCCCGTCATCAGCTCCCTGCATTCACTAAGCGCTTCCTTCGCAAGCGTCTAATGTCTTAGCTACTATACCCATTTTATTCTAGCGTACTACCAAAGTAATTAAAATGCTCTACTTGCTCCAGTTTGTGCCTTCCTACTTTAATGACCAGCCTCGCTTTCTTTGTCCTAGAGAATCTCTTTACTTATGTTTTCTTATGGGTTATCGTCATTCTCTTTTTCCCGCACTGAAATTCTAATGATTCTACTAAGAGGTCCCTACGAAGATCGATTAATCAACGCACGGTAGTCCGTGAATCTAACCGACTTGATCAGCTGGCCTCCTACTTTGATTCCCACATCTAGCTCTTCCCGTGCCTCTTTTACCATTCCCTCAGCATAAATGTTAAAATGCAAAGACGACAACGGGCACCCTTGCTTTACCATTGCCGTGACCATTGCCCATCCCGATTCACAGTCAGCCGCCCTCACCTGTGACCTCTGGGCCAAGTATAAGTTTCGGATGAGTCTCCTATGTCGCCAATCCATTCCCATTTTTCTGAGTATCTGCATTATTTTTTCCCAATTTACCATGTCAAACGCCTTTTCGAAGTCCACAAAGCAATCACAAACATCCTGATTATAATATGATTCTTTGTATAAGTGTCCTCATCCATCACCGCAGTCGCATCCCGAGTTGACCTTCCCTTCCTGAACCCAAACTTGTCATCACCTAAGTGGTAATTTGCTCTAATCTCCAGCCTTTTATTTATTGTTCTAAGCAAAACTTTTCCCACGTGGGAAATTAAATTAATTGTTTTATGCTCTTCGCATTCTGACGCTTTCTTCTTCTTCGGGATAGGTATTTAGACAGTTTTTACAAAATCCTCTGCCCATACTTCTTCATCGTAGACCCTACTGATAAGTTATAAAAAATGTCTTCTTCCCTTATTACCAGAATTTTTCCGTTACTCCGAAGGTATGTTATCTACTCCCACGGCTTATCTTTCCTTCGTTTCTCGTAATGCCCTTTCTATTTCATTGTTAAATATCTCCGGTCCGAGATTATTCTTATCTATTGTTCTCTCATTCTCTCTATCTAGGTTCACAGGTCTATTATCGCTGTCTTATAGCTCACCCACATATTATCTCCACCTATCCTGGGTATCACCCCGTTCGATTAATATCTTCCCTGTTTGGTCCATAATCTTTGGTATCATTTCCTCTCTCTTACCGCCTGATAGCATTTTCACTTTAGCGTACGCACCCCTCCCCTCTTCCTGCAGCTTTTCCATTTCCTCGCATTGTCCTTTACACCCGTTTTCCTTCGCCCGATTGTTCACTCGCCGGGGAGTTTATTGTTTAATTCCTTGTACTTGCTTTTCCTTAGGTCGACGTTTTTCCACGTCCTTGTCTCCTCCATTTTCCTTATCATTTCTTCCGTAACCCACTGCTTCTTTACCCTCCTCGTTTCCACCGATACGATTGTTTTCGTTGCGCCGCTCACACTATATGCCTGTTTTCATAACCTCCCACCTTCCCTTGATTGCTCCCCATCCCCTTTGCTTCACCTATGTTATTTTCCACTAGCTCCCTCGTCTTCAACCCTTTCAATGCTTCACGTTCCACCTCTTTATTCTCCTACTTTTACAAAGCATTTTGAATCTAACATAACAGTTAATCATGAAATCAAGTTGTGATCCGAGTCTGCGTCCGCGCCCGGAAAACTTGGCGAGTTTTTCACACTGTTTCTAAATCTCTGCATTACCATAATGTAATCAATTTTATATCTCGCGGTATCACCTGGTATTTTGTTATACTGGTATTATGTTTTTTCTAATTATTTGTTATATCTTAAATGTAACTTGTTTCTCATACAAAATTCAAGTGGTGTTAAAAACGGAAGTTGTGGGGAGGCACATGTAAAGCGTGTAGTTGAACATACAAGAACGGAGGGGAGAGTCAACCGATCAATCCGAAGATTGGTTTTCTCTTGTTTTCCACTCCACTCTCAACCATTCCTACGTAAAGTCTTCGCTTCGACGTAACTTCATAATGTTCTTCATGTATGTGTGTACCCTTGGTCTTCGTCGATATTTCCTCCCATTATTTCTCCTTCCAGTCCTGTTTTCCTTAGGATGTGTTTTCCACATGTAAAAATTTTTAATCGACCCGGGTTTCGATGCACTGCATCATCATCATCAGGTGCTGTTGCATTATGTTCATATTCCACAACATCTCGCCTGATTCCTCCCTTTTTGTAGGATGTGTGTAGTGTCCAATATTTCCAAGAATGTGTCCAATAAGTTTGCTTCTTCTATGGGGCGATCCACGTTTAGTTACCTTTTTAGCGTTGGTTGGCACTAGGAGATGGTGCCGGTTGAAAATCAACGGGAAGAAGAAAAGCTTAAAAATGGTGCATAGGATTGAAAGGATGCTTTTAAGGTGACGTACACGCAATTCCCATCAACTGGGATTATAAACTCCCATCGCTGAAAAGAGGTTGGGGTGAAAAATAACCATTTTACGATCTCACTGTAATTCTCATATTGATCACTTAAGCCAAGCTTTAAAAACCTCAGACAAAAGTTCCCACGTATAAAGCCCATGCTGCGGATGCCCGGGAAATAAAAATTTTAGGTGCTGAATTAATGGAAAAATGGATGATTTTTGAGCCAAAAAAGTAATTTTTGGCGAAAACGAACTGTGTGGAAAAATCAAATGCAAGAATTGAAAACTTAGCTCTTTTAGCTATCTAGTAAAATGGAAATTTAAAACTCTTTTATCTTGAGTGCAAAGTAATTTTAAAAAGCTAGCCATGGAAATATTGTTACAAACGATATGTTCCGATTCATTATTTTATTTATTTGACCCATCGATATTTATCAAAAATTTTATTCTCTCTTCAGGCGGCAATTAACTTCAGTATCGATGCTCTTTAGAAGTACGACTTAATGCTGAAATAGAAGGAACATGTTTGTTTACTCTCTGCTCGGATTTAATGGGTTTTTACCAATATTAGAAAATATTGAATACGATGGGCAATGAGATATGCAGCCGTGGAAATTGCACGCATGCTTTTTCTGATCCCCCAGCAGAAACGCGACAGAATATCCGTTTTCATTACACAGGTCCTCCACAAGTGGAACAGGGGTGGGACTATGTTTTACTCGTTTCTCTCTTTAAGGCCCCGATTTGCGTTTTTCGCCCCTTGGCGTCTTTGCCCCGCAGTTGAGCAGACTGAGCTCATGCTGACTCGAGTTCTTTTTGTTTAAGTACCAAAAAAGGGGGGGCCCGATTCTTGTCAGATGCCGTAGGGCATGTCCAAATAAACTATTTGGCTCTGAATATTCTAGTGAATTCGAAAAAGATATGGTACTTTTTTCACAGATATTTATATCAAGTTGACCGGTTTCGTCGCATAGGCGACATCATCAGGCATGGACCTGATGATGTCGCCTATGCGACGAAACCGGTCGACTTGAAATAAATATCTGTGAAAAAAGTACCATATCTTTTTCGAATTCATTTGAATGGATTTTCATAAAATGAAGCCCGAAACCATCGAATTTGAATATTCACTCTCGTTGATTATTTTCTTTCAACGTTTCTTGGTGTTGTACGCAGAAAAAGAAGGTATCTCAGTCACCGTTGGACAGCACACTGAACTACTTCCCAAGGACGCAACTGGCATAGGTATTATATAGAGGGTGTTCAACTAGCGTATATTTGACTTTTTAATATTCAACCCACCTCTGTGGCGAAGAGCATTGTTAACTGTCTCCCCGTCGGAATTCTCGATGCTCTTCCAATTGGCACTTCTACTGGTGGCCGAATATATTTTTTTTGTCGGTCGCTTACCTCTTGAACTCGGAAATAAAGCTGCTCTGTGAATGAGTTACAAAAATAATTCTCTCCGTAAATTCCCGGAGGCTCTTTTCTCAGTAATGCCCCGTGGTGATACGGGTTGAAAGACCGATAAGTTGCACCGCTGGTTAATCGCTGACTAACAATTGTTGCGGTGATATTCCTATATCGGCTAAACCGAATGGGTTGAGTTGACCTGCTTCGAGAGTGGATTTTGTGCTGTCGTATTAGTTCTTTTGTGCCGAGTATGAATTGCGACTTCAGCTGTTGTTTTGTAATTAAAATCCATTGTAATATTATTCGAGGGATATTTGATTTTTCGACGGTATCATAATAATGCTATATTTATGGAATATGCCCTCTGACATTCAACTTTGATATGTCAGTATTTTAAACGAATGAATTCAAAGTTTATGTATTCTTGGTGTTAGGTTTCGGTTATGAATTTTGCCTGACCTTTAATAGTCCTTTTTTGTATTGTGCCTTTGCAGAAGTCACATTTGACAGAATTCATGATTTTGGGTGTGAATGGATGGAGTGGAACGATGTAGTGTGTGAAGTAAGAAATAGCTCAGATTGTAAAATGTAAGAAAATCATAACTCGTGGCCGTCGTACTTCTTAATGTGATTGGGATTTGTGTGCTTGCTCTTTGACTTTCCATTCCCCGGGCCCCAGCTGTGGCGGAATTTCAATCCCGATCCTTTCTTGGGTGCTATTTGGGAATCACTTCCAGTCGAATGAGGCGTTGTTAAAATGTGGTCCCCATGGCGCCTTTTACTCTATTAGTATTAGTCCATAATAATCAGCGTACGCCGAGTTTATCTCCTCAGTTCCTCCGCTCATCTTAAAAAATACTTCCTTCGTAAACCTACCCACCGATGGTGTGGGTGATCTCAGCTGATGGTCGCCTCTTCAAATAACCAACCATCTTGCTTATTTGTCGTGTTGAAGAAGGTGAGCATGACATCATGGGGTAGATTTTAGCCGTAGGTGTTGTTGTCAACCTATTCGGTTGGCTAACCTGTATGTAGTAGGTGTGAGTTGGCCACCCTGGGCCTGCGTACTTCCGGCAAACCCGGCATTGTAAAACAGTGTATTGATGATGGTGGACGTTAATTAAAACGTGTCTGTTTAAATCTACAAGTGCTCTTATTGTAGGCTAGCATCCCTATTAACGTAACATAATTAAACATGGCGCAGTCGTGTGGAGTGATTAAAATTTTCGGGAAGTTCGAGTTTTACTAAATACGGGAGAAGAAAAAAACCACGCCGCCGAGTTCACGCTAACGTTATAATGGCCGAGTATGTGAAGTTGCCTACTAGCGTGGACTTCGATAGCCAGCACGCATTTGTTGACTGGACCAATTTTGTTCGAGAGTTCGAGAATTTTCTCGCTGCCACCAAGCGAGATGGGGAGGAGGAAAAAGTTAAAATAGCCCTCATGCTCAATATTTTGGGGGTAAAAGCGCTAGCCTTGTTCGATACATTTACAATCGCTGAGGCAGAAAGGAAGTCATACTCCGCCGTTAAGAAAGCATTTGAGAACTATGTAGCGCCCAAGATAAATGAAACGTTTGAGCGCTTTGTGTTTAATCAGAGAGTCCAAGAGGAAGGTGAAAGTTTTGAGCACTTCTTCGCCGACTGCAGACGACTGATAAAGAATTGTGGATTTGCACGAACCGAGCCACAGGAGGACTCCGTGCTGCGAGATAGGATTGTCTTCGGGGTCCGAGACAAGGCGGTGCAGGAAGCCTTGTTGCGGATGGAGGACCTCAGCCTGGATAAAGCCGCAGCCCATTGCATAGCGGTGGAGCAGAGTCGAAGACAGGCCAAGCAAATCAGAGACTCCACAGCTGGCACCAAAGAGGATGTCCTGGTTGACGTAGTGCAAAAGAAGAAGCATGGAAACCGTAATCGAGGTAACGGGGGTACAAGTTTCAGCAGCGGGGGAACAAGTTTCAGCAGAAATGAAAGTGTCGGAAAAGGAGCTGAAATAAAAAAATTTCGGTGTAACAGGTGTCAGACGACACATGCTCCGCGTGAGTGCCCAGCTTTTGGGAGAAAGTGTGCAAAGTGTGGCATCTTGAATCACTTCGAAGCCTCATGCAGAGTGAAAAACGTGCGGCAGGTTGAAGTGGTTGATAGTGATTCAGATGCGTCGTCATTGTCGTGCTATTCTGTTAATTTGTGTGTTGATGCCATTGGTCAAAATCAGTGCACCCACCTTAATGAGTGGGTGGAGAAAATTTCTATTGCAGGGGTACCCGTAGTACTAAAACTTGATACCGGGGCCCAAGTTAATGTGTTGCCATTGAAATTATTCAAAGAGCTGGGGAGGTACAACAAAATAAAGCCCACTTGTGTGAGGCTTGAGTCCTATGGTGGCATGAAAATAAAGCCTGAAGGTATTGCGACATTAACTTGCCACCATAAGGATATCGAGTGTAATCTTGAGTTTATGATCGTTAAAAATGATTCTCAACATCTTTTAGGGTTGCCTGGTTGTGTGTCACTGAATATGGTAAAAAGGGTATTTAATGTAAATCAATTATCACCTAAGAATAAATTTGTTAAACTGTACAAAGAGGTGTTTGATGGTTTGGGATGTTTCCCTAAAAAATGCTCAATTAGAACTATGGTCAATGCAATGCCTACTGCTAGGCCACCCAGAAGGGTGCCCTCTGTATTAAAAGAAAGATTACGACTAGAATTAGAACGGCTCCAGGCCAAGAAGGTAATTTCGAAGTTGGAGAATGTCACTGGTAATGAATGGATCAGCAATCTTGTCATCACTGAAAAGCCAAGTGGCGACTTGCGTCTTTGTCTTGATCCAGTTGATCTAAACAGAGCCATTGTTCGCCAGTATCACACAGTGCCAACAATTAATGAAATTTCCGAAAAGTTGAGTGGCAACAAATATTTCAGTGTGTTTGACTTGAAGGAGGGATTCCATCAGGTGAAGCTGGATATGAAGTCATCTCTTAAGTGTGCCTTTTCAAGTCCTTTTGGTTGCTTTAGGTACTTGAGAATGCCCTATGGCATAGCTTGTGCCCCTGAAATCTTTCAAAATATGGTAGAGCAAAATTTTGGTGACATTCCAGGAACCATAATCTATTTCGATGATCTTTTATGTATGGGCAAAACTGAAGATGAGCATGACAAAGTTGTTGAAAGAGTGGTAGAAAGAGCCAGGGCCTTAAATATTAAATTTAATTCTGGTAAACTACAGTACAAGGTACCAGAAGTGAAATATGTGGGACATCTTTTTTCTGAGGCTGGCATGCAAACTGACCCTGATAGGGTAAAGGCACTGGTAAGCTTGGAGTGCCCAAATAATAAGAAGGAATTGCAGAGGGCTCTGGGTATGTTTAACTATGTCCGTAGCTTTGTTCCAAATATGGAAACGTTAACAGCACCTTTGCGGGAATTGCTGAAAACTGAATCAGAGTGGGAATGGCTCCCTTCCCATAGTGAGGCTTTTAAAAATTAAAAGAAAGTGTATCATCTGCCCCAGTACTGGCATCATTTAATCCTGCAAAGAAAATAACGATTCAGTGTGATGCCTCACAGTCAGGATTGGGTTGTTGCCTCTTACAGGAAGGAAATGTTGGTCAAGCCTTGCAACCTGTAGCCTATGCCTCTAGAGGTTTGAGTGAGTGTGAGAAAAACACTTATGCCCAAATAGAAAAAGAACTTCTTGCCATGCATTTTGCCACCACGAAGTTTCATAACTTCATTTATGGGCTTAACGTAAATGTACAGACTGATCATAAACCACTGGTGTCAGTCATGAGGAAAAGTATCTCCAAAATAGGGTCAGTTAGACTACAAAGGCTAAGACTTAAACTTTTACGCTATTCCTTAAATGTGTATTATGTACCTGGAAAGGACTTACATGTTGCAGATATGTTGTCAAGGTCCTACCTTAAGGATGAAGTTCAGGAGGATCCGCAACTTCTAGAGATGGTTCATACAGTCAGTAAGTATCTACCCATGTCTAAGGACAGAAAGGAACAGTTTCGGGAAAAAAACTAGTGCTGATAATGTTTTAAATGAAGTTGTCAAAGCATGTAATAGTGGTTGGTCAGATTATCGTAGACTGTCACCTGAACTTCAACTTTTTTTCAAGCTGAGAGATGATTTGTATTATGAAGATGGGCTGGTTTTCTTGGGGCATAAAATTGTTGTACCGAAAGACATGAAATCTTATGTGCTTAAATTGTTGCATGAAAGTCACAGCGGGATTGAAAAAACACGAATCAAAGCTCGACAGTTATTCTTTTGGCCAGGGATGTCACGTGACATTGAGACTGTTATTAACCAGTGTACTATATGTAACAGGTTTAAACCAGCTAACAGGAAGCAACCTTTGTTGCCTCATGAAATACCAAAGTTGCCATTTGAGAAGGTTGCATGTGACATTTTGGACTTTGTCAAATGCCCTTATCTTGTTGTAGTAGATTACTATTCAAAGTGGTTAGAATTAAGTCCATTGCCAAGTAAAACAGCCTCCTCAATTAGAGATGCACTGCAAAACATATTTGCCACACATGGAATCCCAAGAATATGCATTGCTGACAATATGCCATTCCTGTCATACGAATGCCAAAAGTATTTTAAGGACAATGAGATAGAGTTAAGGACCGGCAGTCCCCACTATCCGCAAAGCAATGGTCTTGCAGAGAAGGGAGTACACATAGGTAAGCAGATGTTATTGAAAAGCCAGGCGGCAGGTGCAGACATTAGAGATTTGCCGAGGGAATATCGAAGCTCCCCAATTAAAGGGCTGAATGTGTCCCCTGCACAAATATTGTTCAATAGACAGCTGCGAGGTAAGCTTCCAGTTACTATGGAAACGTTAAGGCCTAAGGTACCAGAAGGCATATATGAAGCACTCTGTGCTAGGCAGGAGAAAATGAAAATGTTGTATGATAGAACCTCTAGGAGGCAGGTGAAGAGCTATTGTAATGGGGACAAGGTATGGGTCAAAGCAACTAAACAGGAGCGTTGGGAACCTGGTATTGTTACCAATGTACACAGATGTCCCAGATCTTACCTAGTAAGAAACAATAGAGGTAATGTTGTAAGACGTAATGAAAACCACTTGCGACCTAATGTCTCAAGAAATGTATCTCTTCAAGATCCTCTTTTATTACTGGAAGATGATGTTATCAGTAACAAAAATAAATCTTGTAATTATAATGTTATCAGTAGCAAAAATAAATCTTGTAATTATAATGTTATCAGTAGCAAAAATAAATCTTGTAATTATAATGTTATCAGTAGCAAAAATAAATCTTGTAATTATAATGTTATCAGTAGCAAAAATAAATCTTGTAATAAACCACAATTGTTGACGGGAGATCATGTAACATCATGCTCCCCCCAAAGGTGCATCCCAGGCCCTCTCAATAGTCAGGAGCCCGCATCCACACGGCCCACCAGAGTGGAAATGGGAATCACCCGGAGTGGAAGAAACATCAAAGCCCCTCAGCGTCTAGACCTATGAAGGGGGAGGTGTTGTAGTCAACCTATTCGGTTGGCTAACCTGTATGTAGTAGGTGTGAGTTGGCCACCCTGGGCCTGCGTACTTCCGGCAAACCCGGCATTGTAAAACAGTGTATTGATGATGGTGGACGTTAATTAAAACGTGTCTGTTTAAATCTACAAGTGCTCTTATTGTAGGCTAGCATCCCTATTAACGTAACATAATTAAACCGTAGGAGGAAGAGGATAAGCCGTAATGACTGCTGTTAAAGCTCTTTGTATGTGCTGGTTGGTGTATTCTTTCCACATACGCTTTGGAACGGAATTCTTGACGAAGGAAATTATATTGCTCGACTCCTTACACGCCAACGGGACGCATCACGGCGCGTACACAATCGCTCCTTCCCCCGGCTGTGCATGTTATCAGTTATTTTGAGGCTTTTATAAATCCATAATTTGTCATTTCAGTCCTACTTTCGGAATTGTTTTAGAAATTACTAATGAATTCAATGGCTTGTATGATTTCAATTCATTTTGGGGTTCGACTTGATGGTATGTTATAATTATTGACTTATCAATATGTACATTGAACTTGTGTGACATTCCCATGTTGAAAAACGCTGCTCTTCGTCGGTTTTGATTAAAGTAAATTCAGTTTAATGATGTCACAAACGTGCAAAGGACCTGAAAAACGCTACGGAATAGCACCATTAGGCACATTTTAAATTTGGAAATGTTTTTTTTTCCTTTTGGATGGAATTTAAATAAAAAAATCATACTGTAAATGCTAATTCTCCTATCAATTTGACTCTTTAAGCTTTGTTTTTGCATTGGTGTCAATCAAAATTTATTGTATTTTTCATATCGACTCAAGGTTGATTTTGTATGATAACATGCTCCTCCATGCCGTTGCAGTTTAGTTTTATCGAATTTACAATATATGTGGTAAATATTTTCTTTGTTTGAGCGACGGTTTACACTAAAGGTGGAAACTCTTCTTCGAAGAACTACGTGGCCCTAATGCACAGTTAGTATTCGAGCTAAAATCTCTATCCGTTTTGCCAATTTATGTCCCGCCCTGAAAAATGTTTTTGTGGCCTTTGGCCTTCGAATTGGGAATGAGGTTTTCCGATGTGCTTGCCCTTAGAGAGATGGAATCGAGACTTAATTAACGCTGAAGGTCCCGAATGTCGCTCCCGTGTGACGAGTACGGTGCATAGCCCGCTTTAGAGGAAATGTGTGGAGCTGTGCGGCGTCTTTTAATCGATTCCTGGGCATAGGTCAGCGCTATTAGAAGTGGTTATGATGATTTTATTATTGACGAGTGAGATAAATTGAGGGAAAGAAATTGCACAAACACTCACACAGTGTGCCTTTTGTTGATGCCTGAAGGAAGGACTGTCGAGTCGATATGGCGGAAATAGGGCGCCACACAAGAATCAATGGAAAACAATTGGAATATTAATGAACTCGGCCGAGGAGAGTAATCTATTAAAGGATGTGAGGAATGAGGAGAGGAGGAGGTACTGCATTATCATTGTTTTCAACCCTACTATTAATCAACTACAGTACTCCATTCTTCCCTATTCCTTACTAACTCTATTACATCCTGGTATTTCTTCTTTTCCGTATCCCTCTTTATTTGGCCCGTGTTCTTGGGGTATTCGCTAGTCTCGGCATCTTTTATTTGATGTAAGGTAATTGAAGCTTCGACAATTCACGAACCGGTCTTCCATCTTGGAATATTCCCTTCTTCTTTGCCAACGATTGTGCTCTTGACAAGTGCGTCGTGTCTCAGGCTGGGTCCTATCTGGTGCGCGTGCTCGATAGGAATAAACATGAAAAATTGCTGACATAAAAAGGAATTTGTGAAACAAGCCCGTGAAGAAGTAGCATTTGGGGTATTCGCACGCTGCTATTAGGGCTGTTGTTACAGCAACCCGCGGTACAATTAATGCCGTATTTTTCATAGATTTTATAAAAAAATTCATTGAAAAAAGACGACATACACTATTTGATATTCAAAGCTGATTACTACGGAGTTCGTGATATGACAGGGAATATGAGTCTTTGACGATGTTTTCATACCATCATTTTCAAGTTTATGTTTTCATTAAGGCATGCGTGCTTGATATGGATAAAAATGAAAAATAACCTATGCTCCAAGTACGCCGTTCTTCTTCGGCTCTTCTGTTCACTTGTTCATTTTGTCGGACCATGTTATCTTAACATCCATCTCTAACACTGCCTCGGAGGCTTCTATTCTTTTCTGGTCAGCTTTGCCGATTGTCTAGTCTCTGACCCTTATTGTTAGAGTGCCACACTTCATACGAAGGATTTTACGTACTCCTTTCTTGTTTTTAACTGCATCCTCTTAGAGCATAGAAGTGGTTTCTTCATCAGGAACGCTACGCTTACGACGGAGATATACATATATCTACTGATTGAAAAAAATCACGAAATGTTTAAAATATGTATACGAAATAAGTTTTAATTACATATTGCACTTATAGCCCAGTGCATATGTTATTTGAAAAAAAAGCATTCTTAGTTGCGATTTTATTGCGCGTATATAAATGTGTTGGGAGGGGGAGAGACGATACAAAAGGCGCCTCTCATCTCGAAATTCGAAAAAAAGATTTCCGCGTCATTGTTTTATTTAGACAATAAAATCGAAATAGTAGTTTTCCAAAATATTGGAATACCTATCGGTCGTAGAGAAACATGAATTCATGAGGTTTTTGCGTATTTAACAGACGAACAATTTTAGACTTTTGAATTAAAATCGGTCTACAAATAATAAAGGTTTTTGCAAAAAAATATGAAAACTGACCTTTTTTTGTTATTGTTATAATTTTGCAAAACTTAATTTAAAATCAATCTATCATTATGACATGAGTTTTCCAAAGCTTAAAAATTGTGCAAAAGATGGGCGCTGTAGGTTCAACAGTTTTTCAAAATCCCATTTGTTTATCCCGCCTGGAGCAAAAACCGCCAAATATGACCTCTTGTACAGTTGCTTATTTTTAATAAAAAAAGGTTTAGCAACTCGAATTTTGAAGTTCAAGAGTTTACCTAATTTGGTGTGAAAATGAATAGTCGAATTTTTTGAAAGATAGTCGTCAAATTTTGCATTGAAAAAAAGTAACTTTTTTGCTTTTAAACAAATAGAATATCTTTGTTATTTTCAATGTTAGAACTTTTTAAATAAAAGCATTAAAAAGCAGGTTCAAAAACACAATTTATTAAAACCTCACCCTGCATTATACAATTTATTCTTGACAGTATGGCATATTTGTCGAAAACCATACCTGCTATTTGCTGACATGTTGAACACATTGATGATGGTGCTATGAAGAGTACTCGGCTTAAAGATCTCTAAAATATTCGTCTGAACTTAGAGATGATTCATTATTTGATATTTCTATGTTTTTCATTTGAGTACTTTTTGATGTAAGCCTTAACTTTGTTTTTCAGATTTGTGTGATTGTCATAGCTTTCTCTTTCAAGCTAAATATATAGTTATATAATTGGGTATTTTCCAAAATTTTAAATTTAAATTTACGGATCTTTATATGTTACTTAAGCTCGAACAAGCTTGCAGAGTGAAAGTAGTTTTAAAATTGATTCAATATTAATTGAGATATTTAAGATTAAAATAGTCGAAATTTCAAATTTTTTTACGTCGCTGCGAAACGAAATCTGATTGGCTTGACGTCATTTTCGCTGAGCGATAGACAGATGTGAGGGAGAAAGTGAGTAACTGTAGAAGATCCACCGTATATTTAAAGAATTTTCATTGAAAACAAAGACTATGGCGTGCAATGGTTTTATTAAAACCAAATAAGATAATTTACCCAAAGTGGATATGTTTATGGTAGGCGTTTTAATGAAGAAGGATGAGCGATTTAATGCTGCGGAAATTCGTTGAGCTTAAGTCCAAAAAATGTAAGCCTAAAGTTTGCTTTTAAAATAGTCATTACTGTTTTATATCATTTTTGATACATACAATTATGTATTTGGTGTATGAACTTTATTAACTGTTTTTCCAATATACTCATAATCATTATGATACTTCATTCTTTATCGAAGTCCATATCAGTCCATGCAACAGTAAACAAACAGTATCTTAGTAACATATCAACATAACACAGTACTCGCCAAATGTTTGTGCTGCCAATACTCGACACACCTAAAACGTTAATTTTTTATTTGCTGATTAGTGATTGTTTGTAGAGGAGGTTTCTAGAAGTGGCTTATCTGCTGTAGAAATGCCTAAAAATAGATTCTCATCTCCTAAATGTCTATTCAAAGTTTAATTTAAGTGTTGTTATATTATAAAGCTTCTCGTGAGAGTTATGGTGATAATGCTATAGGATACGTCCAAGTAAAGAGAGATGGACCACTGTGCACAGTCATTGCAAGAATATGTCCAGAACACAAAGTGCGGAGTAAAGCATACATTTTTACGGGTGGAAATTGAGGAATCCAAGGAAGAAATTTCAATCATTCAATGTCGTGATAGCGTGAATAAATTTCTTATTCGGTGTTTCAACTGATGTATTTGTACATTGTGACACAAAACACCGTCTATATCCCTTACTTAGATGCCATTTAAAGGCATATCTAGAAATGCGAACACGTCAGAAACTAATTTGGCCGCATTTGTTTCCACCGTAAGCATAAGGAAACGCCTGGGTCTAAATATAAACAGAGAAAAATGATGTCACAGGCCATTCGGTTGTTTTCGGAGTGTGCTCGGGAGCTTTCGTAACCTACTTTCTTTAGCTTTTAAAACCGAAGTTCATACAATTTGATAAGAAAATTTTTAGCCAATGCAATAAGTTCAAGTAACTGAATCAGAATATCGATAGTTTGAAATACGTGGAAAATACCCAATTATATAATTGGTTGATATTTAAATGGAGGTTGTTGGAATTTACTATAAATTTGGTTGGTCAATATACTTCCTGCATTATTCATTCAGAGTTGATTGATTGTTTTTCAGACTGTGTGTTCCTGTTTAGCTGGTGTATACAATGAATATCTTCTCAAAGGTGAGGCAGAAGTCAACATATTTCTTCAGAATGTATTCATGTACATTGATTCCATTGTATGCAATGCTGGAATCCTCCTTATGCAGGGCAATTTTGTAGGCTCATTCTCTACGGATGCCTTAAAGTCTTTATTGCAGTACAAAGTGCTGCTCATAATGGCTAACAATGCTGCAATTGGAATCATTACAAGTTTCTTCCTGAAGAATTTGAATTCCATATTAAAAACCTTTGCAAGTGCATTGGAGTTAATGTTTACTGCTGCTATATGTTGGGCCATATTTGGAATTCCTATTTATTTTAACACTGTGGTGGCAATAACAATAGTGTCCTATGCTGTGATTTTGTACTCTCAAAACCCTGTTGTAAACCAGGTCAAATCTAGTGTTACTGATCCATCCACTGTAAAACTGATTCAGTCTGTATAGCAGGTTGAGTATCATTTTAGGATGGTGATGACAGGGCCTTTTTTGCCACTTTTTATGTCAACTGGCATATACATTTAAGTGTTTGTGAATGACATGGTTTAATCTAGTCAGTGGCCTTGACCACAATTTGGATGATTGTCTTCCTTCAAGAGACATCTTTGGCACACAATTCCTTTTTTTTAGTGCTTAAGACTGAAAAGTTCCAAAGATGATGGGGATTTTCATGTTTGAATTGTTTTACTTTAACCGTCTATCACATCACAGTGATGTTAACTATAAAAATGAATCATAATTTTCCAGTCCAGTGTTTGCCTTTTGGCAGATATAGGCTGAAAAAGGAGCTTTAGTATCAGGTGGTGCACTTTTACACAAGGTATTTGATATTTTCATATGCAAAGTGAAATTTACCATCACCGGTTTAACTTGCAGTGCAAAATAGATATCACGATATCCTTTGGTACATGTTATTCATTTTAAATCACTTGAAAATTTGATTTGGTATTTGGCACTGTTGTTGTGGGTTTAAGTAATAGTCATTGTTGTGGTCAGTACATTATATTGTTGAGGAAGAGTATTTTTCAAAGAGATCCAATTTCAAAGCAACTGTTTTGAGTCATTGTGGTTCATCTGTTTGATTATAATCAGATTGGGAATGTTAGAGGCTCCATGGGAAGCAAGCTAAGGAGAAATGCTAGGCTTTAAAGTGGTTGATGATCCGATTAAGATCCAATCAGTGATGTAATGTTGATCACATATGAGTTACCAGTGGGGATTTCAGGTGACAAAATCCTTGGTATTAATAATTAGTGCATCATCACATCTTAAAAGTGAAATTCAAAAATTAATTTTAAAAACATGTTTTACTGTTACCATATAATGTGTTCCTCCCTTTGAAGGAGGAGTCACACCTGCTGCACATCGTCATTGTTAATGTGTATTTTCCAGTGACTTTATTTAATTTCATTTATATAGCTAGGTGTATCATTATCTTTATGATCAAAAGAAAGTACTATTTTTTCATACATGTTAACAACTCAGGTGTATCTTAACTCCTTTGTTATACCTATTTCTTACATCTGGAGTGAGTACCATGAGGTATCATGAAGTTTTGTTTAGATTATCCAATGCATTGATAATTTTTTTAACTTATTTAACAGTTATAAGTTATTATGCATAGGATTTATTGAAAACAAACTATTAAAAGGAGTTGTATCACTTTAAGGGGGATGATTGGCCCGAAGTGATTGCCATAGCTAATGAAGCTCCATTCCATCTTTTGAGTGGAATTGGTGAATACCTTGCCAACAAGTTTGTAGCCATGTACTTTAAATGAATTTTTCTAAGAGTGTTGTCTGGTATTTTTACAATTTGAGCGCACGTAAAAATAACTGTTCCTACTTAGTTCCCAGAGAACCAATATGAATGTAAATTCCATATTTGTGTGAAAGTTGTATTTCCTGGGTATTTAGAGAGCATCTTTAATAATATGGTGCTTTCTGATTAACAATTTTCCGCTCTGCTACTGAACACTCTTTAGGCTCTTAGTAAGCATAAATTCTGGCTTTGAAATTCATAGTTGCTTTTTGTAGTAGGTACTTACACTTTTATTCTGAAAGTCTGGGTGGCTACTTTGAGGTACATTGAAATTTTGAGTGTTAGAATTGGAGGGGAAGATGGCGATAAAAGTGGATTATAGGAACTGCTTTGCATTCCACATTCATTCATTTCTCTCAGAAAATAATTTTATTTTTTTAAGCACTATGCTGTAAAGCTTATTATTTCTTTTTAATTTTGCAATAACATTATTTAAAAAAATATAATTTCATTTAAGACTTGATTGGTCAGTATTTAATTAGTTTTGATAATTTCCTATAATTCTGAGTGTATCAACATCTTGCCTTGTCTTTAAATCTGATTTTGTTGTTAATTGTTGTTGAATTGTTAATTGTGCACTGTATTTCTCTATGAGATGGATAAATTCAATTGCATATGCATACCATATTTACCTAGTCTCTCAAGGTTTTCTATGTTTAAGACGGATGTGAACTAATAGTATTTTACTGAATAACCAGGAATATTTTTTACAAGTCTCTTAGTTGTTAATGAGTAATTGATATTGTTCCTGATCAAAGTATATGTATATATATTTGTTTCGTGCTGAATTTTGCACAGCTGGCACAAAGAAAAGGGAAAAGATATTGCTGAAATGATATTTTATAAGTTTATGGTCGGTAACATACATTTATTACTCTAAGTACAAACATGTGCTCCTCTTATATTGAATTTTTATTCAATAATTGTTTTGAATAAATTCAATTTATGCTTTCACATATTTATTTACCTAATGAACTCCCTTTTAACAATTATAGCTATAAGTCTCATATACTCCTATATTTTGATTGGGCAAGGGCCTAGTCACGTTGAAACACCGGTTACTGTCAGATCACCGAAGTTAAGTTGGGCCCAGAAGGGGGTTGGAGGGGTGGACTTCCTCCATACCTCTACCGGGGTGGATGTAGAGGTGACACTCCCTCAAGACCTATGCCGGGAGGCCGGAGGGAGATAGACCCAGGCCGGTAAGGTTGGAGGGAGGAGACCCTCTTCCATACCTGTACCGGGAAGGTTGAGGGTGGCTCCTCCTCCATACCTCTACCATGGTGCTCTTGTACCCCGTCTGCAAGTGGCGGGCAGGTTAAATGTGGGATGGCACAATGGACCAAGAGGGCTGAGCACCAGATCACCTTTATGTGGAATTAGTCAAACCTTTTATAGCAGCAAACTGTTTCTGGATGTGACGTATTCCTGAGATTATGATCCAGGGTAACTTATAGATCACATGAGTCAAAATCATGGGTTATCAATGTTGCCTTCTGAAACCTCAAACAAAAGGTGCTTCTATTTAAAAATATAAATGCCACTGTTTCACCAATTAAGCTAAATGAGCATTCATTGAGCTGAAGGGGTATTGTTTGCTGATATGGACTACTTAATCTATGAGGGGGGGGAGGGAGTCTGAGCTCAGCTTTCGTGAGGTACGGTTCGTTTGCTCCTCTCTCTCATGCACAATGCCCAACTGCGCTGTTTGTGTCCAAGCCGTCAGGCGAGGCCAAACCTCACTATCGTGTGGAACGTGTCGCTAAGTGGTACCATATAATGTGTGTTGGAATAACAGAAGAAGAAGCCAAAGTGGTCATGCGAAAAGTGTCTTACCGTGGCCTGTTCATCACGGTGTGATGACACCCCAATCAAAACACGTGAGGAGGTGCGCTCTGGTGAATATCTCACTGGTACGCTGCAAGGACTATCTTTAACAGTCAAGGAGATAAAATAGGAGCAATCAGTGATTAAGAACTCACTAACAGGTTTGCAGGATGTGGTTGGTAGTTTTGCTAAGTCCTTGGAAGCAATTACCTCCTTGCAATCCAAATTACCTGACACCTTAAACCATTTTGCAAGTGAAAACGAGTGCATGAAGATAAAACTTGGTGAAATAGAACTTCGCCTGAATCATGTGGAACAGGAAAAGCTCTGTAATGTCATCGAGGTACGTGGCATTCCCATTTCAGTGGAGGAGAATGTTGAGCAACTCGTTTGCAAAGTTAGTGCTGCCCTTGGGATGCAGGTTGACGTCAGAGACATTGACTATTCTTTTCGAGTTAGACCTATTCAATCATCTGATCAGTCTCAGGCTTCCAAACGTACCCCTATTGTGGCTCGCTTTGTAAGTGCCAGTACTGTTACTGGTCTCATTCAAGCCATGCGTTCTAAGTCCAATCTAACCCTCTGAGACTTATATGCTGAATTGGGACCAAGCAATCAAAGAGTTTTTGTTAGTGAGTCCTTATCCCCACTAAACCGAAAGATCTATGCAACAGCTAGAGTCTTAAAGAAGGACGGCAAAGTTAAATACCTGTGGGTATGTAATGGACATGTATTTGTCCGAGTCCAAGATGGCAGTTAGCGTATCCTCGTCGACTCGGAAGAAGAATTACGCAAATTAAATTAACACGAGGACCCGTTACTTCCCAAAATTAAGGTATCCGAGAGCGAAGTTAAAATCTGTCTCGTAAATTGTCAATCTCTTATGTGTCAAGTTGATGAATTCCGAGTACACTTTACCTCCAACCCCATAGACATTATCTGTATGGCTAAAACATGGCTGAAGCCGACTATCTCTGATGTCATGGTTCACCTGGATGACTATCTTCTGATCCGGCACGATAGAGTTGGAAAAGTCGGCGGTTGGAGTCGGAGCCTTTGTTCACAATCGCCTGCAACCAACTGTACTAGCAACTTCACCTCTGACCTACGAGAAACGGCCCAAATTCCTGGTCATCGAAATAGAGGGGGGTAAATCTTTCAAAACTTTTATTATTCATTGCCTACCAACCACCAAAAGTTGGGCGTATGTCAGATATTGAAAATGTATTTATGAAATTTAGCCCAATGTTTAAAAATATTGTAATTGTTGGAGATTTCAACGCAGATTTGTTCCAAGATCACTATTACAGCACATTCTTACATAATTTTATATATTTCAATGACCTTTACCTTCTTCCTTTGAATGCAACTCATCATACTGAGAATAGCCATATGCTCCTTGATTTATGCATTGTTCGTTCGCAGGAAAAAGTTTCTTATTTTCTTCAATCTCCTACTACATTTCTCTTAGCCCAAGATAAAATTGTATTAACTTATAAATTTAATGTAACCAAAACATCTCAGCCTCCTATAGTTGTTAGAAATAACAAGTGCTTTGATGTTTAAGGCTTCCAGAGTGAGTTGTTTAGCTTTGATTGGAAAAATGTATTCAACTCCTTGAATATTGATACAATACTGCATAGCTTAAACTCTTTTTTCCTTGACTGCCTTGATTGTTATGCCCCTAAATGACTTATACATTCTAGGCGTCCTCCAGCTCCATGGTTTACCCCAGCCGTAAAGGAACAAATCAAAGAAAGAGATCAAAAAGGCTTAGACGTGCCTTTGTTCGGACGAAGAGTAAAGCCCTTCACCAATTATTCGTGAAACAACGTAACCTCGTAAAACGCTCAGTTATGAACTCTATACGACTGTACTATACAAATATTCTTTCTAAGCCTGCCAATCCTAATGACCTTTGGAAAAAGATAAAAAATCTGGGGCTTATTAGACAGTCAGAAAATTCAATCGTAAATGGGCTCTCACTAAATGAATTAAATACTTATTTTTCTACGAGCGGTATTCCTTCTTCCAGTCCAACCAATTACCACCTGATAAATATTCCTTCTGTTGATGCTATAGTGGCGTATAATGATAGAAATTTTTACTTTTATTACGTCACGCCAGACGCTCTGCGAAAGGTACTCATTGGGGCGAAATCAAATTCAGTTGGAATAGACGACATCTCTGTTAGATACTTGAAAGTGGTATTAAATGCTGTGACTACTGCTCTACTTGAAATATTCAACTCTTCGCTGATGTCCGGCATTTACCCTACACTTTGGAAATGGTCCCGAATTCGCCCTATTAAGAAAGTTAGAACTCAATCTTCTCCTGGTGATTACCGTCCTATATCTATACTTTGTGCCTCTTCTAAATGTCTAGAAAAGATAGTTTTTCAACAAACTCTAGATTATCTCACTGCAAATAAATTATTTGACCCATTTCAGTCGGGCTTTTGCTAAAATCTTTCTACTCAATCGGCCTTAATTAAGGTTTCCGATGATATAAGATATGCCATTGACAAAAGGTTGTTGACTATACTGGTGTTGTTTGATTTTAGCAAAACCTTTGACTGTGTAAACCATTCATTGCTCTTACAAAAAATGAGAAACCTTAATTTCTCCTGTTCCTCATTAAACTGGTTTTATTCATACCTAAATGGCCGACGCCAATCTGTAAAAGATCTTAATGGCAACTTGTCTTAGTAGGCTCCTATTTCTTGTGGTGTACTTCAAGGATCAGTCCTTGGGCCACTGCTGTTTTCATTGTATGTGGGAGACCTTTCAGCATTTATTACCAGGTGTAAATATATGGCGTACGCTGATTATCTCCAAATTTATATGCACTGTCACCAGTGCGATTTCCCTGAGACCGTTAGACAAGTAAACGATGAGGTATCTGCCATCTTCTCATGGGCACGAGACAACTTTTGAAAAATAAATAGTAATAAAACCAAATCCATGATAATTGGTCACTCCAGGGTCATGTCTAGACTTAATATGGCCGAACTGCCTATGGTTGAGGTCCAGGGAAATTGTATACCTTATTCCAAGATGGCCAAAAACTTAGGGGTCATCTTCAGCAATACTATATCTTGGAAAAATCATATTTTAAATGCTTCAAATAAAGTTAATGTTACTTCACAACAAATGAAAATTCATAAAAAATTGCTGCCTATCATGTAAGAAAGCAACTTGTCTCCACCTTAATTTTTCCTGATTTTGATTACTGCTATCTTGTATTTTATGATCTCACAGCAGAACTTAATACTAAGTTTCAGTGCCTAATGAATTCCTCCATCAGATTCATTTATGACTTGCGGAAAGATGAGCACATAACCCGATATTTTAACTATGTCTCCTGGATGGATATAGAAACAAGAAGGACATTGAAATTGGCCTGCTTCATGTATTCTCTACTCAAACATGATGACCCACAGTACATAATTGAATTTTATCCCAAGAGAACCATATTGCCAAATATAGTTACTAGAGTCGACCCTAACTACATACATGTCTCACATTATCGGTCCTCTACATTTCAGAAATCATTTACCATTGCCGCCTATCAAACTTGAAACTACCTACCTAAATCAATTAAAGATTCCTCATTGCTACCCCAATTAAAAAAGAAATTATAAATATAAAATATATTATTATATTAAAAAATTAATATTAATATTTAAAAATACATTAAATTTATATAACTTTGTGATATATGTTTTGACTGAAATTGACTGATATAATATGTATTGTTAATGTAACTTCTGTTTATGATTGATGTGCCTTATATAATCGGACAAATGTACCTTGGTCTTTGGGCAAATAAAAACCAATATTATTATTATATCATGGGTGTAAAGACAGAGCCAATGCTTTTATTGGAGGATATCTTCTTTATGTCGCCTTCAAGTTTCGGTCTCATCGAGAGAGAACATGCGGAAATACACTCTCCTTGAACTTCTGCCACTTCTGCTATTGGTGTAGGTATGCAGGGGGCCGAGGTGTAGTGCTATTGGTCATAAGCCATTGATTATATTTGGATTTTTGTTTAATTAAATATTCTAAACCAATCTATTTTTCATGTATTTCACTATAATGCACGTTATTACCACTACTGTGTGGATGCGTTAATGTGTTTTCTCTTATCCTTGCTCTTTCTTTAAAATACCCGCTAACGATAGAATGGATGTTATAACCTGGAATAATGAAAATCTTGGCCTGGAAAACCTGGACAAGTACTAGAATTTTATAATTTCTGGTCTGTAGCAACCCTGAAATTATCATTTTCTTTCCATTTCCTCTTGGTTGCATTTGTGCTGTACTGCTGATGTAAGTATAAAGTTGAACCTTTTTGAGTTCCTCTTTACATATTTCTTGTTTGGAGAGGAAGGAAATGATAATTTGGATTCAGTCACAGCTATTTCCAGCATATGGCATTGCTGAGCTGGAGTGTAATGGAAACCCTTGAGAATTATAAGAAGCAAACATTGGACACATTGTGCTTCACAATAGCGTATTGAAAATATAGACCAGGAATGGAATACCTACGTAAGCAAATTATGAGGTGCGTTAAAATAATGAATGAAAAAGGAGTGAAGTGTTTAGCTGATTGGGGAGTGGGGTGGATATCTACTGCAAACCAATCTTCATGTCAATGAAATTCACGTCTATCCTCTCCCCCTTTTCCGAATTCCCTCTCCTGCCTGGTGTCCTAACACTCCCTACCGCATGTCATGCTTGTAATGAAGATATCCTTCTAAAGAATGCTTATTTTAACATGTTCCATGGTTTTATTGAACTGGAAGGTTATTGTGATTAGTTGGTCATGTCTATGGTTTTGATTCCACCTTTCTGTGTTTGTAATGACAATACTGGTCTCACCAAATCTCCATTTATGCTAAATTACCTGAGACATTAAAGCACCTTGGTGTATCAATCAATGGATGTCTCTCAGATATCTTAAAGGCTTATTGTGATTTTGAAAGGGTCTATTATTCTTTGACATTTTTTTTTGTGGGGAGTAGGGTAGTAGATGTGTGTCATTGTTAACAACAATCCAAATGACGCCCCTCTTTTACCAACCTTGAAAGGTGACCCATTCTAGCTGCTGGTGCCCTGTGCTGCAGGTGATGGAAAAACTAAAAAAAAAACGCTCTTGTGGCCCTTCTACCCACCCTGTGTTGGACTATATTTCACTCTCCTCTTAAATTCCTTTTTTCTGATCCAGTTCATCCCCTCAATAACATCTGGACTCAGAATGCTGTAAATTTTTATGAGAGCTGTATTATAATCCTGGGGAACTTCCTATATAATCTGAAACTTGCTTCATTTGGTTTGATTTGTTTTACAGGATCCTTAATGTACAAATGTTTTTATGTATGCACACATTTCCTTTTTTTTTCTCTCCACCTATTACTACACGATGAGAGATTCTGTGATATACCAAGAAATTTTATATGCAGGATCATAAGACCAAATATTATGAACATTGAGTTGTTACTACAATTTTTTTCTTTTGAGGGTATGTAGGCTGGATATTATTTTATCGTGACCATGTTACATATATTTCTTGTTATTCAAATGCATAACCCTTGAAGTGCCAGCGTGCCGATCTATTGGTCTCTTATTTTTACTCTTTGATTCTCTCTTCTCTGTGCATCATACATTTTTCGTAGACACTTTTTCAGTATCTATCATGCTTATTTATCGCTTATACTGACAAAAAGTTTCATTACAAAAGTAAATTTTTCACATTAAGCTTTAAATAAATTCCTCAGTGCAAACAAACACATTTGTCAAAATAGTCCTGGCATTTTTCACTTAAACCAGGTAATGGAGGTTGGCAGTAAAAGGGTTAATCTCCAGTCTTGAGCATGTTTTTCTATTTTGAATGTTTTTATCATATCCGATGTATTCATGGCTTCTCACTTCTTACTGTATTGGAATCTGTTCTTTCATGTTTTTATGTACTTAGAATATTCATACTTAGAATACATATTCCTATTGCTTCTAGTTTTTTGTCTATAATTTTTAGAAATAATATCACATTAATATTTTTCTATTAATAATTAATTTATTGATTTGTTTTTATTTGAGAAAGAGGTATCACCAAAATTCCTTTCCATGACAATACTAATTTTTTAATGGGTTGATAAAATGATATAATATCCGTATTCAATTTTAGGTGCCTAGTATTTTAGGTAGCAGAATGATGGAGAAAAATTCAGCCATAGCAGTGGGTATCCATGAGTCCTTTTAAAATCCACCTGAATTAAAATCACTAACTCATTCTGTGTTGAAAGTGATGTCATAAATGCACCAAAAATGTCAGAATATCATCATCAACTTCACAATAGCTGGGGGCATCTTTTAACGCCCATTGGTGCTCATTAAAAGTGTCACCTATGTGGGTAATCAACATTGGCGAGTTTATAAACTTGATCTTTCTCAACTGTTGACAGTTTTGGTAATGAATATTAAATAGCCAATTTCAGTCACTTATTTTTCTTACAACTGATTACTTATATGAAGCACTTACTTGCTAAGCTAAGAGCTTGGGCAATCTTTTGTCAAATGTAGTTGTCGTCTAAAATTACTTCCCTAAGGTAATCAGTATTAATGCCAAACTGTCCCAACTGACCCATTGAGAACAATGCAGTTTATAGACTTGCCAAAGTTAATAATGGCTGCTGGGGCGAGAATTAATGATTGTCAACAGGTAACAAAATTTACGGACTTGCCCCCCTGGGACTTTAACCTGTACAGTCATCTTGATTGGCTATTTGATGTAGTTTCTGCACTAATTCAATGACTTTATAAGGCTAAGAATTGTAGTGCTTGAGAACTCTAAACAGACTTCAAAGTTAGCTTGAGCAGTCTGTTGAAATTTTTATTCATGACAATTGGGGTGAAATGCTGATCAAGATATGTTGTTTGTCTTTGAGAGAGTGGGCAAACCTGAAGGGGAGTTGTTGGAGCAAATTAGAAATGAAAAGATTCAAAAAAAGATAAATATGTATAAGAAAAATGTATGAGTAAGTTGACCAATGGAAATCAAATGTTTACATTTCTTCTTACAGAGGTGCTGGTGCTATGATTATGGGTAAGGAAAAATGAACTAAGAATATTATCACAGTTATTTCATTGCTAGCTGCAATCCTGGTACGAGTAGTATAGGTATGTACTTAATCTCAAAGCACAGCCTACCTTTCTCAAGTTGGTAAACTATGAAGGATGGATGGCGGATAACATAGTTGAAAGTGACACCCATCCATTACATATGTTTTTTGCTTCAGGAGGTTTCACTACCGTTCTCTTCGGTATGTGTGATGAATATTTGACTACTGAGTCAGATGTCTGCATCATCATCAAGAGACTTGGCACATGAAATGGAATGGACCCTAATTGACTCATACACACCTATGCCATGCAAAATTTGGCTGGTCCCATTTTTCACTTTGATTTCACATCTCATAAGTCAGTCTTCCCACTTGTAGTTCAACCGTCCCTGGCAAAGCGCAAGTACCTCTCCGGGTTGTAACCAAAAAGTTCAAAATCGAGGCTGTATTTATTGTATAGAGCTAGCACCTCTTTTACGGTAAGCTGTGAGAAGTAGGCTTTTGCTGTGTCACCTACACTTCTACCCCCTCTTGTCTGATGTCGCCAGCGAGGTTGGATTCCCTTTTCACCCAGCAATCCAGATGATCGTATCACATACTCCTGGTCCCTCTGCATTGTTTCCACCTGGTGAGTAAGAAAGAAGAAAATGGGATTTTGATTAGAAATGGCTGAGTTGGCTAGGTTATACAATTTTTAAAATATTATATTATAGCCATAAAATATTATGAAACTAATTCACTCGTAATCACTTTTGATCAGCCTCATGATAATTTATAGTTTCACCCGGAGTGGACTAAAAGTACCGCCCAGAGAAAACGTTCTTCTAACAAGGAATAAACATTTCGTAGGAGGGAATAAGCGGGGATTGAGGGGAATGGGAGGGAATTGATACATCAGTGAAAGAAGTTAAAACTGGTTGCTCAGAAGCCTGAAGGAAGCTCAAAAATGCTGATCGGGTGAACACAGTACTGTTGCACAATATTCTTACATTCCCATGAGTAAACACTGCCGCTTATTGTCATTCGAGGCCTTGCTGCGTGTGTTTTCCCCGGATTCCGCAAGTGTGAGATGCGAAAATCCCGCACTACTGAGCGAAATGGACAGCGGCGCCGCCTTCGAATCATTGGGTGAGGTCAAAATGTACATGAATTATGTGATACATTTTAGTAGTATTTATAATACCTTTCGAGGTTACGCGAACAAGATTTTTGAGAAGTTAAAAAAGCAAGTACCATCCTCATAAACTACCTCACTGCTCATAGAACCAAAATTTTACATAAATAAATACCCTAAATTTTAGCGTGCGGAAAAAATTGACTACTTGTTAAATAAGTTTCTATCATAGACTTCGAAGAAGAGCGCTTTAGCTACCATGCTAACTGCGGCAAGTTAAATGTTTAAGCCGTGTCCAAACTCGCCAGTTAGGTACCTAAATCCGGAAATTTAGGGAAGACGCCATCTTGAAGTGTGTCCAAACTCGTTAGGCAGCATAAGGGAGCGGATTTGGGCAGCCAAATCGGTCGCCGGATTTAGGCAACAACAAGTCCTTCCTAAATCTGCCACCATTTTGAATTTCCCATAACTCCGAGTGGTAAAAGCGTGAAAAGTAGTGGAATGAGTGGAATTGCAGTAAATATGGCGGGGAGGTAATTTGTTTTGAATGGAAGGGCGTGAGTTATTATGAATATATTAAATGAATGATAAATGTTAGATTGATTTATGTTATAAATTTCATCTTCGGAAGCAACAAACAGACAGAGAGACCTTCATGTGAAGGAGTGAGACAGAATATACAGGTGTCATAGCGGGGAAGTATTTTGAGTGTTTACAAATCAGATTTTTTATATTGTCTTGCGCATGTTAGCTATTTTTTAAATTAAAATTTCGTTTTTGGGAGTAACGAATCAATCAACCGAACAGTTAATTATAGCTAGAAAGGAGAAGGCGGATAAACTAAACATATAAACTAACGTAAAACTACCCCTACGCGTCTAAATAAAGTCTACCATGTTGCAAGTTTTTAACGAAACTAAAAAGTAATTGCAACACGCAAAAAAATGGCAAGCTATAATAGTTCTTTCCCACAATAGTTAGTCTTCAAACCCCATTTACCTACAGCAAAAGCCTTAAATTATAGTAAGCAAAAGATAGTTTTATGACTGTATACGAAGCTTCTGTACCATTGGGAAATTGTACATAGAAGTAATTAATATTATTATTTAAGATTTATTTTACATCATTTTCATTGGACATCATTTCGTGGCCTCCATATGGATGTCACTGCATCCAATGAACATCCAAAGGATGCCCAATACTAAATAATTAATGGACATCATGCGGTGGATGGGTATCACCGTAAACAGAGTTATTAATAATGCACGCAAAAGGAAAGAACAGTGCAGGGATAATAGAAAATTCGAATTGATGATATTACCTACACGATCACAAAGGCAATTAACTTCTCAGTCACACACGAATCTTTATCTGCCATAGCGGCGAAAGTTAATATAAGCACAATGAACAAAAACTAAAAATACGTGCTTTATACTGCTAAAAGACACGGATAAATACACAATCACAAATTTACTAAACTGCTCAGTCCAACACGAATCGCTATCTACCAAAAAGAAACATTGACACAAACCACGAACTTAAAAATATACAAACACATTGAGCAAAAGCTATAAGTACGTGCTATACGTACTGTACTCTGTAAGCCATGGAATCAAAATATATAAATCTCAATGTTACGAATTAACCACATAATATTGCGAAACTACGAAAATAATGATGAAATGTATTATAATCGCAATCCAATTTCAAACAGCACTAGTCATGAGGGTCTTATGTTCAAAACATTATCGTATTCCGTATTTCCCTTGTCCTTCGTTTGCTCCGAGCTCAGCAGATGGCGACACTTGCCAAGGGCGTCCAAACTCAAGCTCCCTTTCTGTTAGCTGGCCAAAATTTGGGTAGCCAAATCCATGCTCCCTAATGCCTAACGAGTTTGGACACGGCTTTAGAAATGTAAGCGTTTGTAAAGTGTCTAAACCAGTTTAGCCACGCCTTCTACGTACGATACCTACGATACTATTAAAACGAACGTAACGAAGCGCACTTAACAAAGTTCAAGCCAGGAAGAAGTCAGACATAAGTGTCGTACTCATGTCATTTGGCTTTTTGTGGGCATTTAATGTGTTTATTGCTACTGATGCTACTACACTTCTGCTCTCTTGTGTGAAGGATGATCAAGAAACTTAGTGGCAACGTGCCAAGAACTGTGCCTATTCGGTAAGAAAATGCTTTGTCGCTTTTTATTCCTTATGATCGGTTGTGCATTATATTCGGTGTTCTCTAGGCACTTGTCGCAAATCTGAGTGGTCTCTCAAGCTGTGTTTTTGGGGCCTATTTACCCACAGTATTATTAATTCAGATCTACATTAACGATTCTGTTGCTCCTTTCTCAGCATACCTAATATTAATTCGTTACCTGTCCGTTACAATTAAAAAAAAAGGTTAAAATGATAGATGATATTAATGTGTGTACAGAATCAATGCTTCATCAAAAGAAACGATTTAAAGTGTTGTACACCTATAGCCAATGCAGCCTTTTGCATTTCACGGAACATGGAACGAATGGATATGATGGAACCATAACCTTATCAAAATTGCGATTGATAGATTTGATGAACGTTGTAATTGCCGCTGGAAGCCATATCCTGAAAAGTTGTTTAAAGATCATGAGTGGATTTCTTTTTTGTGTGAATATGCTGAAATGGCTTTGGTTTCAACCTAAATGCTTTGGTAAGGTACGTCTTGTTCATGGCCTCACGCTCGTCAGTCAACAACACTGCGCTCATGGTTTATCTCTTTGTCATTCCTCGATCGACGCGTCGATGCTCCACTCCAGCATCGAAGCGTCGTCGGTGATATGGTAAACCTTGCTTGACCCGGTGGAGAACCCGAGAAGACTTGAGTGTGCGAGTTACTCTTAGCTTGTAGCTTAATTTACCAGATTTTTGTAAAAATGACATTTGTATGCATTAGAAAATATTATTTGTGCTATGTGAATCCCATTTTCGCGTTCAAGGGCGGGTAGTTTCATGACTGACTCGGGAAAAAATGATCGCTTAAAGGTAGAATTTGATTAGATTATCCGCTCTCACCTTGGCAATGAAGTCGTAACGCAGGAGACAAGGGGTGCAAAAGAGGTAGTAAGGTATCCAGTGGTCGTCGGCTCGAGTCAAATCCTCATCCATGAGATAGCGCACGAACTCGGCGAAAGTGGGTTCGATCCTCTCTTCGTTCTCGTCCACTGCCGCGTCTCTTCCCAACGTTTTGTTGAACCTGTACTTGGAGACTATGCGGCGCCCGTATTTCTGGTAGAAGTGCAGCACTCCATGTTCCAGGCCCTCCTTGGAATTCTCCAGTTTGTCCCTGTATGCCGACAGCAGCCTTTCGAAAGGGTGGCGGACGACCATGAACTTGAACGTGCTCCGGAAAGCCTAGACGGGCAAAGAGAGATACATCAGTCTTCAAACTAAATTTAATTTGTTGTGGTATGAAAAACGATTTTAGTTAAGTGATTATAAGGGAGTCGACTGATAGCCAGGACCGTTTTAACAGCATCGAGAGCCTCTGAACAATGTAAGGCCGTGGATTTCACACCTGTTGAACAGTGCCCATATGGTCCCATCGCATCGGTCCTATCCCTCAAAACAAGGGTTGCGCCATGCGTCCTCAAAAAGCGAGATCGTCCTGAACTTTGGCTTATAAAAAAGCGTGTACATGAAAATAATTGAAATTTTCAGAATATAATATCACTCAAATTATTTTATTATTTATCATAATAATCACCGTCGTGATATATTTATGTATTAATTTGTCAGTAACTCCCATAAGACGAAATACACAAGAAAAAACTGATTATTCATTTCGCTGCTGACGTTTTTTCGTATGCAAAATTTAATTAGAAATAATGGTCCTACGAAATTGGGCGGTGTACCAATAGAAAGAAAATTGAATATATTCTTCATACGGACGAATAACTGTTCAAGAAAAGTAGCAGTTCAAAAGGCATTGTATGACATAGAAAGAATCCCTATGGGACACGTATTAATATGCATTGATTTAGATTTATCAAAGTCAGATATTTAGAACATTGATGGAGAACATCGTCATGAGCGAAAGGAAGCTGATCTTGCTATCACAGGCGAGCGAAAGTGGTGAAAACCGTGGACAATAACTCCAAGGGTTTGTTTTTACCCGACATTTATTAACATTTAATCCCTATAAGAGAAAGAAGCCTTGATTCGGGGCAAGGGTTTCTTATTTGGCATTTTTTAAATTACTTGGACGTATGACTAGAGGAATGGGGAGAATAATTGTATGATGGGGACGAATGGAGAAGTAATTGAACAAGTGGATGCTTTTATGTATGTACTACTTGTTTAGGCCGGATTTCCGTGAAAGGTGGATAAGGATGGTTGAGGTGGCGCTCTCGAATGCTGGAAGGGAAGTCGTAGGGAGCACATGTGGAGCATATCAAATAATGAGTGTTTTCTAAGGAAACGAAAAACATAGGTGTACAAAAGTGAACTCCTCCCGACGTTATTAAATGGCAGCGAAAGCTGCGGGTGTATCAGGATTAGGATTAGGCTAAAAGCAGTGGGAATGGGGTACCTGAGAAGTGTTTGCGACAGAAGTCGGTAAATAGGGTAAGGAATTCGTGGACCACAAAAGAACGTCTGTTGGATGCTATGGACCATGGAGTCTATGATATAGACTCCATACTATGGACATATACTTATGAAAGGACTGTTCTTAATTGGTTTTGCCACGTTGAGAGAATGGATGAGTATCGAATAACAAAACAGATACATGCGAGTGGAATGAATTGTGAGAGAAGTGGTTGACATAGAAAGTCATGGGTTAATGTGGTTGAAGAGACTCTTAAGATGAGGAATATTAGAAATTTTCGGAGCAGTACTGGATCGTATGGCTTGTATGAAGCAATATATGGAGGTAACTATTGAAAGAGAGGTATTTTACAAGGTAGTATGGAGGAAATTATTAAAGCTGAGTGCAGGACCATCACCGAGAGTGATCCGAAATCTCCTGTGTGTCCCATCGTGAGCTGTCACTGAAAAGGGAAAAATCAAGCGAAAATCATACATTTTTTTTACTGTGCCTACCCCGGAAGGGAATGGCGTGATGCGAATGTACACGTGAAACATAGGCATGTCATTTTCACAGTTAGATAGCTAAAATAATAGAGAATTGAAAATAAAACTTTTAGATACAAAGTCACTTTTCCTATACGTTCCATTATTGCCTGAAGGTTACGTTTCTTGATAAAAAAATATTAATTTTTTTCACCATTTCGACGACTTAATTTACTTGGCAAGCAGCATGATATTCAAATGGGAACTTATACCTAAAGCCTTTATGCCACAGGTTAAGTGATGAATAGAGAGTGCGAGTATATTGGGGTATTTTTCACCCCAATCACTCAATGAGTGATTAATGACTTCTGCATTGTAATTGCATTTAAAACGTTACATTGAAAGGGTTCTTTCAATTCTATGCATTTACTTGAATATTTTCTTCCCGTTGAAATTCAACGGGTAGTTAAGAATAACAAGAGCCGCCGCAGAGGCGTGTGGTAGGGGGTGTTAGGACACCACCCATGGACAAGGAGGGGCGGGGGGGGGAGGAGAGAGAGGTGAATTGTGTGCAAGCGATGTGTCTTAAGTTAGTGCCACGCTTTTTTTTCTATAGTGTCTTATATGGTGCGTGGAAAGAAGGAATTTTGGTACCCGTCAGTTCGGCAGTGTATCTCCCTTAATTGTCACTCCTATCAGTTCTAGATATATAGCGCGGGGTTAAAACGATATCATCCGTGTTGCACTGAAACTTACCTGATTTGAGTTGTTTTCAAGTAATCTAAGCTTAGCGCGTGGCCCCATGAGTTTCTAACGTTTCCCAACCCAATCCTTCCATTAGCTGCGTGTACTCTCTCTTCGCTCGCAGCACTTCTTAACGAAACGTGCAGCTTTCCTTTGTGTTTTATTCACTTGGCGGATTAAATATTTCGGTGCTGGATCCCAAATGTTCGTGGCATATGTATTCGAGATGGGCAAAGTAGCATCTCTCTTTCACCGCTTCATCGGAGAACCTTCCTACCACTCGCTTGATAAGCCCTAGTGTCTTTAATGTAGCTCGGCAAATGTTTCGTATAATGTGTTTCCCCCACGCTAAATCTGAAGTCAAGGTGATTTCCAGGTATTTGACTCCATCTGGCTCATTTATATTAACACCTCCCACTTTATAAATACGGCGTCGGTGTGTTTTATTTCGTAAGAAGCGTACTGCAGTGCAAAGTACTAAGGTTCAGTTCGAGCCCCCACTCAAGACACTACGAGTTAATCTTGTTGAGGCCAGATGAGAGAGCTTCTAAGTTAGCATTTGTGGCAATTTCTCGGTAGATGACAGCATCGTTTGCAAACAATCTAATTTTGCTACTTACTCTAGAGTTAATGTAGTTTATATAAATGAGGAGTAAGAGGGGGCCGATCACGCTGCCTTGAGTGACGCCGGATGTCACGCAAACATGTTGGAACTAACGCCGTCTGTTGCTACTTTTGTTTGGCTGGCGCTTATCAAAGTAAAGGGAAAGCAGATCCTCTAAATAAACAAAGAGAAGTCATTGGGTTAAAGACATAAAGTAGTAGTGGTTTTAAATTTGTTGGGAGAACAATCACGCCTTGCTGATTCCTTATTATTTGTAATAATGAACGGCATACTACCGTGGAAAAATTGCTAAATTCCTGCTATAAGCTTTAGTTTTCTCGTATCTTGCACTTCTGACAGGAAGAAGTGGATTGTGTCGTTCGCCAAAATTTCTTTGGTGGTTTGATCATCACGATCGCCGTGCTTACGTGGAAGGTAGCCGTAAGTATTTTAGTTTCAGAAACTCTTTGCCTTTTCTCCAACGCAATCGCCTATGGAAGGTACCTATTACGTATTCCGGCCTTTGGACTACTCTTGAGAGTTCATGTTTTACAGTTAAATTTACGACGGGGAGTCTCCCACCAATGCGAAATTCAAGCTCGAATTTTCAGTGCAGGTACTCCGTCTTTGATGTTCTTATTTTGAGTCCATAGCTAGCAGTCTTTGTTGCCAGGTCGATATTTTCATTAGAGTTTCTTCAGCACTGTCACTAACTGTCACCACATCATCAGCAAACATCATTGTACATAGTACCTCTTTCATCTTCAGTAATTGCGTCCATTATAAGATTAAATGGGTATGGGCTCAGTACTGAGCCTTGATGTAGCCCTAATTTTACAGTGACACTCTCATTTTCTCATACTGCAGATCGGATGGCCGTTTATATGTCATAATACATGTCAGTTATAATTTCCACATGCTTTTCCGGCACTTTTTTTTCTCTCTGAGAGCTCTCCGCAAAACTTCTCTTGGTACTCTGTCGTATGGTTTTTCAAGGCCTTTAAACATCAGCTGAAGATACTTCTTTCCTTATTCCCTCGTAGATTTCTCCGGTTTCGAAGCAAACGTTCCTCCATTCTCAGGTTTTCAGCGCGCTGGTTGTTTTCTAGAGAATCCAATGAGATTGCCAAAACAAAAAGAATTTCAATAGAGAAGATGGCTACCGCCTAGCTCGCCAACGGAAGAGGATTGGGGTGGGGGAAGACGAGAGACAATCCGAGAACAAGGAAGGGAGTACAAGGGAGTTTGCTCCCTTAATGGACTTTTTCAGAATTGATGCGGCCGAAATGCAGTTCTGGCTCTACGACCTGAAGACGCCCATTGGAGTATCTGTGGCGGAACTGTTGTCTTGGGAAACAACCGACGACGCGGTGAAAACCCTCGAGTGGAGGAACATCCTTCCGTCTCAATGTTTTTCCATTTGAGTCCATAGTGCGTTCATAACATCTGTTGTGTCTCTCTCACTGGCTTGAACCCAAACTTGTTTTGATATTGTTACAGTCTACATTCTAAAAGGCCTCTCTACTATTCTTTCCAATAGGTTAAATATGATATTAGTTTTATCGCCATATAGTCGTTACAATTCGGAGCATCACATTTTTTGTTTGAAGAGTGGAACTACGTAGCTTTGCCACCATTCATTGGGCATATTTCATTCAGTTTGGATTCTGCTGAACGGTTGGAGAAGCCAGTCTATACCTGCTTATTGTGCTCACTATCTATGGCCTTAAAATACAGAAGTCGGTTTTTAAAGAATATTTATGTTTCTCCTAATTTAGTGGATTAGATCTAGCTAATAGGAGTAATTATACAATTTAGAATCCATCCGTGGGCGTAAGTCAGAATTTTGATTGCATGCTCGGTTTCACCTTTGAAAGCAATTTTTTTTGTTAAGCGCCCAGTCAATAAATCCACCAGTCAGCAGTCACGCCATCCAAGAAAGGAGGCCAGATTTATTAAAACTGACGTGCCAATATAGGAAAAGCCTTTGAGTGGACTTTTCTGAATCATGTTTAGAGAAATGAATTTAATTTCTTTTCGTCTGTTTTCATTCGTACAAGAACATTAATATTTAAGAGCTGGAAGTTTGCATTTTTACGAAGATAGTGTGTCATTTATAATTATTAATAATGATGCCTCTTGCCTGTGAGAAATAAAGTCGTTTTTTGACTCGCATAAAAGGTCAAGAGTAATCCTTTCGGTTTTTTCAATTCTAAACATTATTGCGTCAATTGGGAACGCCAGCGGAAAAATCTTGGAAGAGTGTAAAGTTTAAGTTTCGAATAAGCTATGATCTCAAAGCTTTATTTATGATTTCAGAGTATAATCCGTAATTTACTTAACATTGGTGTATATATGTACGTTATACCTCACCTCTTCTGCTTCTTTGAAATCTGGCTCTGGATAAATTCTGCGAGCAAGTACGCTCAGCTGCTCCTTTGGGGCTTGCAAGGACTCTTCAGAAACTCCGCCTAAGATAAGGAAGTTGTAGAGCCAAGTCGAAGATGCTGCCTTATAGATGGGACACCAGGATAGCTTGTGAGGTCTGTGAATAGTAAGTGATCGTTAGGTACACACTAAAGAGGCCCATCTATTAGGTACACAGAGCACCATGCAACGCCAGTGCTATCATGGGACCATTAAACCTGTTTTAGGCATTTACTTCAGTAGCATGAGAGTGCCTTGACTATTTCGCTGGATAAATCAACACATATATCAACACCTCATGACCTTCCATATTTATCCTCTTTCGTCTCAGATGTTATTCACCTTAAAATACTCTCCTTCTATTGAGGGAAGTCATTTGTTCTTACGACTCGAGTATCCCGAGCCTCATTAACCCAGAAATAAAAGTAGTTACTGAAGGCGTAGCTAGTGACATGTAATATATAGAGCGCGGAAAAAATTCCTCAATTTTGCAAAAAAAAGTCGCCTAAAAAGTCGCAAATATTTTTGAAAAAAGTCTCTCAGAAGTCTGAGGTATTTTCGTGAGAAAGTTGCTAAATTTTGTTGAATTCTTCTTTTAAATTTAAGAAACTAATTATTCAGTACACCCACGTACATCTTTATTTCAGTTACTTACTTACGACAATGCCCCAACAACTTATTTACGTTTTGGTTTCTAGACTGTTACATGCCAATGGCATATTCATATTTTTCTTTTTAATATCAACACTTCCTCCAAAAGAAAAATAAAAAAATCTACTCAGATTTAATCTTCTGCACCCCAATCCTTTCACGCAGCATCTCGAATCTGACCCTTTCCAATGGCTTGGTTAGCAGGTCAGCTAGCTGGTTAGTCCCGTTGATGTGTTCTAATCCAAGTTCTCCATTCAAGAATCTTTCCCTGACGTAGAAGTGACGAACCTCTATATGCTTGGTTTTTCGATGAAATGCTGGATTTTTAGATAACTTCACAGTGCCAGCATTGTCGATGTACAGCGTAGGAGGTTTTTCTTGGTTGGTAGTTCCACTTAATTCAGCAAGCAATATTTTCAACCAGATCAACTCCTTTGCTCCTTCACTTGCTGATACTATTTCTGCTTCTGTGGTTGATGTTGCCACTGACTTTTGCAACTGACTGGTCCACGATACAGCCCCATGAGTGAGTGTTGCGACGACACCTGTCGTTGAACGTCTTGTGTTCTTGTCACCGGCGTAGTCTGCATCACTGTAGACTTTTAAAACTTCTTTATTCTTGTAAATTATTCCGTAATCCATTGTATTCTTCAAATACCTAAAATACGTTATACTTTATTCCAATCTTGAATTGTAGGATCTTCCATGGCCCAAGCTACTTTGTTCACTGCGAAAGCTATGTCCGGACGTGAGGATGTAGCCAAATACAGCAGGCAACCCACCGCTTCACGATTAGGAATTTTGGCTGTAATATTCTCTTTGACATCACTCTCTTCTCGCCCAATTGGGGTAGAGACTCCATTCGACTCGGCCATTCCAAATCTCTCCAGAATGTTTCTTGTATAGTCTTCTTGGTTCACTGTTATCGACCCGTCTTCATTTTGCTGTACCTTCATACCCAAGAAATATTTAAGAGACCCTCTAGTTGTATGAAATTCCAGCTGCAATTTTTACATGAATTCTTCAATTTCTGCTCTATCGCTGCCCACAACTAGACCATCATCAACGTAGATTGCAACATATAAATGTTTCTTGTTGTTCCTACGGTAGAAGAGACATGGATCAGCATCACTATTTTTTAATCCAGCTTTCTTCATGAATTCCACGAAACGTTTGTTCCAACAACGAGAAGCCTGTTTGAGACCATACAGACTTTTCTTCAGTAGACATACTCGTCCAGTGCCATCTTCAAAACCTTCCGGTTGTTCCATGTACACATCCTCTTCGAGCACACCATTCAGGAAAGCTGTTTTTATGTCAAATTGGTCGAGCTTCATTTTCTCTGCAGCAGCCACCGCTAACAAGGTCCTGATGGTGTCATTACGTGCAACAGGACTGAATATTTCCTCGTAGTCAATTCCTTGTTTTTGCACGTATCCTTTGGCCACCAGTCGACCTTTAAATCGAACTTTCCCAGTGTCTGCAATTTTCTGACGTAAAACCCATCGATTTTGCAGAACTTGTACGCCATTTGGACGCTCAACTAATACCCAAGTACTATTCTTTTTTAGTGACTCTAACTCTTCCTGAATTGCCTTCAGCCACTGACTTTTATTGTTGGACTGCAATGCTTCAGAATATGAACTTGGATCCTTGTCCTTGATAATAGGAGGTCCAGCCATGCATACATAATCTCCACTGGTCATCCATTCTGGTTTCTTCTTTTCACGTTTCCTTCTTCGTTTCTCTTCATTTTTTTCTATTACTTCCTCTCTTTTACCTGATACTTCACTTCCTCCGGAACTAAGCGTCGTAACATCTTTTTCTTGTTCACATAAACTTTCTGCCTTCTTGTCATAGCTGACTTCACCTGACTTTTTATTCACGTCGGAAGTTGGATTGGATTGACTCTGACTCATGGTTTCTTCACGATCTACTACAAACTCAGCAACGTCGGTGCGCAAATTGCAAACAACTTCAGGCTTGAATTTTACATCGTGGCTTAAAACAATTTTCTTCTGAGATGGAATCCACACCCTAAATCCGTCCCTTTCGTTTATGTACCCAACTAAATGTCCATGAACAGCCTTGTTGTCAAACTTCGAGCGGAAATGCTTGTTCATGTGCACATAACATTCTGTTCCAAAGATTCTCAGATGATTCAGGCTTCCTACAGGTCGTCCATACCACAGTTCATAAGGAGGTTTGTTTTCAATGGAGGACTTCCCAGTGCGATTCAAAAGATATGTGGCAGTATTGCATTCTTCTGCCCACAATGCTTTTGGCAACTTGCTTGGATTCAGCATAGAACGCGCGCATTCCACAATCGTGCGGTTCTCTCGTTCCGCAACACCGTTTTGCTGTGGTGTATAAGGTGGAGTAATGCAGTGCTCTATTCCTCTGTTCGAAAGGAGTTCAGAGACTTTCTTGTTGTCAAATTCTTTTCCTCCATCGCACCTGAATTGTTTGATAACATGACCATTTGTCTTGGCTTCATTCAGGAACTGTTCCAAGACGGTACTGACTTCATTTTTCTGCTTCGGGAAGAAAATTCTACGAAACTTGCTAAAATCGTCTTTAAAACAAACGTAGTAGCGCGCTCTTGCAAGTGATTCCGTAGACATGGGTCCATTCACATCGGCGTGAATTTGCTCACCAGTGACCATCGGGCGATTAACTCGACTCTTGAATGGCAACCGATGCATTTTTCCCAGGGCACATCCATCGCAGAATTCTTCTTTGCACCCGTCTACGTTGATATTCATTTGCTTCAAGACGCTTTTAACGTGCTTCTTGTGCTGATGACCGAATCTTTCATGATACACTTGCAGTGTATCCGACGATGTTACCAAATTCACTTGAATAGGTTGTGCCGGTTTTACAACGTGTATGTCAAGTACATATAGACCATGGCTTACGCGCCCATTCATAATCGTTTGCCCTGTGTCTTTGTCTTCAAGTTTGACACTTTCAGCATCCAGTCTCGTGCAAAAACCTTTTCGTGCAGCTGCTTGTACGGAGAATAAGTGAGCACTTGCTTCAGGAGCGTACAGAACGTCTTTCAATTCCGCATTTTTCCAAGTTTTGTTCAAATGCACTTGAATTTTAACAGTTCCCTTTCCGTGAGCCAGCATGCTTACACCTCGTTTTCCGAGTGAAACCATTTTAGGTACAGCGAATTTTGTATATTATACAAAATATTGCTTATTCGCAGTGACGTGATTGGTAGCACCACTGTCGCAGTACCATCTGTCGGCTTCAGCATAGTAATTAAATGAGGCACCAAGAGCATGTGATATAAATGCAGCATTATTTTCAGATTGGTTGTTGCCAGTACTTCCATCGGTCCTTTTCATCGGACACTCCGCTGCCCAATGACCGATCTGTTTGCACTTATGGCATGGAAACTTTTGTTTTGCATGTTCATTAATTTTCTTCGATTTTTCGCGAATACCACGTCTATTTAGTTGGTTTTTCTTATTCGGGTCATTGCGTACAACAAACGCTGCCGATTCCAGCGTACTTTGGTCTCGCAATTCAATCGTGCACAGCTTCTCAATCAATAAGTTCAGACTTTGATTTCCCGACGGAATCGTGTCCCACAAGTTTTTAAAATTGTCGTATTCTTTTCCTAGTGTAGATAAAATTCGACCGTTCAACATTCTTTCCGACAAAACATTTTCTTTGTGTTTCTGGAGTTCGTTATTCAAATCCACGAAAAGCTTCTGCAGCTTCGCGACATGTGTGCTGATGTCCTCTTTTTCGTCACGATGAACACGAAAAAATGCTTCGATCAACATATTTAGCCGTTGCGTACTGCTTCGCTCAAATCTTGCGTGTAACTTATCCCGAATTTCACTTGCGTGGGTGCATGTCAACACGAGCTCTGCAATGGATTTTCCCAGTGTACCAGCTAACAAACTTGCCGCCTTCGCGTCATCTTTCAACCACAGATGACCCGCCGCCTTTTCCTCCGCTGTCGCGTTTTCCACAATTTCAACACGCTTGCGCGTACCGAAGACTATATCTTCAAGTGCGTACGCTCTCAATAACATCGAATCGTGCCATTTCCACTTAGCCCAGTCTTCAGGTCCTGCGAGTTTATCCACTTGAATTTTGTAGTCACTACTACCGGCAGCCATTTATTACCTAATGTACAATATACTTCCACGGTTAATTCACGATGGATTTATTCGTGATAAATAACAAATTTCTAGCTATTCACTTGCGATCTGGGCCCATAACCTGTTGAATTCTTCTTTTAAATTTAAGAAACTAGTTCTATAGTACATCCACGTACATCTTTATTTCAGTTACTTACTTACAACAATGCCCCAACAACTTATTTACGTTTTGGTTTCTAGACTGTTACATGCCAATGGCATATTCATATTTTTCTTTTTAATATCAACAAATTTAACTTAATTATTGGAAGTAAGAGCCCAGAGATGCAGGTTCATGGGTTTTCGAGTTTTTATATAGACTCTAAGAAAGGAATAACTATAATTTACAAATTATGTTTTTAAATTCTGAATAACACTTCGTTTGATGTCCAGCAATTGTGGAAGAAAAATGTTAATCCCTATTATTTTTATAGCTGATAACTATCTTTATTTTGGGAAGGGAAAATTAAAGTTAAAATATAAGTTTTAGATAACAGATTTTATTTTTTTATTGCATCATATAAATATAGGAAAAATACTTACCTACTTTCATTCACTTTCAGTTTCATTGCCTCGACGACGCGTCATAAAGTAATGGCAGACAAGATATTTTTTCCTTGTTTTCCATAGTGAACGTTGTGCGACGGTCGCTCAAAATATGTTTGCACATCGAAAATGATCGCTCAACTTCACAGGTTGTCATAAGGGCATACCTCAGCGTAGTCACTTAACTTAAGAGAGTTTTTGGAAAAGTTAGATGAAATCTCCATTGAGAATCTGAGCAACATCACTCATTAACTCGAAGCCTTCGTCTTTACTCAAAACATTACACAATTTCGCATAAATATTTACGGATTGTTCACCCTTTGCATGTGCAAGTTTTTCTAGGAGTTTTCGAGCATTTTCTACACATTCTGTATCATCTTCAGGGACAATAGGGTGTATTCTGTATAACCTGAAGTAAAATATTAAAATAAATTTTTCCTCTTAAATTTTGAACGTGCAGTTGTAGTTATCTATATTTAAGTGAGCAAAACTGGCAGGAATTCTATCACATATAATGGAATTGATTCATCAGTCACAAATATAACTACAGATAGTTATTTACATTCTTAATTTTTTAGAAGTGCTGGGCATTGAACACACAAGCTTCCAGCCATGAGCCAAATCTCGTGAGGAATGGGTCCGGAGGCAATGATAGATCATAGCAAAATGTTTCATATATTTCCACACGCTATGGTGCTTTCAAAAATACCTGCGAAAATATTAAATACGAGTTCTGCAGTAATAATTCAGCAATTAAATATTATTTTAAGTTTTATTCAGATTAAGGGTAAGTACCTTTTTAATGGTAGACACTAGACACCCACTTATTTGCAGTGGGAAATCTTTTGCGAATTTCTTCACATACTCTATGAAGTGCGTGCACTTTGCAAGTGATGTGAATCATTTTAGGGCACAAAACCACCTCTAAGTCTTGGCGGCTTTAACCATGTACGCCGCTCCATCGGTTAGATCAAGAATTAAATTCTCTCTAGCACTATTATCTCAAAAAAAGAGGTTGTAAAAAATTGGTGAGGACATTACGATAAATGCGGTAAAGATGCGGTATAGAACTCATCAGCATAAGTTATACCGTTAATTAACTTCAGTTCTACTTTGAATATGCTCGCCTTTTCTGCAACAATTTCACTATACCAATTTAAGTATAAATACTTACTTAAGGATTCGTCAATACAGCGCACGACCGTTTTTTTATTTACTCATTCAAGTTGCTTGGATCCCATGAGGTAGTGCTTATTGGGTTCATCTGGTGTCAACTTTCCAACCAATATATTGCACACATATCGTCCCTTAACATCCGTTGTCTACGCATGACTTTTTCCCTGTATGAAGATAGCTGAAAACTTGCGGTATTTTTTTTTCTCGACATGAAGAATCATTTGTGACTACGAATTGAGGTATTTTATTTATAAAAAACTTTAATTTTTTATAAATAATGGCGAAAATTCCCATTTTTTGGTAATTTTCCGGGGAACGTTCCTCGGACTAAAATCTGGGACGAGGATTAAAAATTTACTTATAGCAAAGCCTAATTCCTCATATACGTATACAACTAACAAGTATTAATATTAAAATTCAAGACTGCAACTGGGTAAAATATTCAATCCAGTATTTTTCTTTGTGCTAGTCATCCGAGGAAGATTGCCGACGAAGTATGTGACTGATGCGGTCTTTCGCTGATCTTCCCCCACTTCTAACCCCTATAGACCTCACCACTCTTCTTGTTTATTGCACCCTAGTGGGTTTGCGGTTTTATTTGGCATGTTTGAATGCATGGACTCTCTAGTGAACTATTGGGGAGCCAAATGGAAATTAAGGGATTTTCACTCGATTTCGTTCATCTGAAGTCGTTAAAGTGGAGGGTGCCCTTGCAACTGATAGAAGTCTGTCAATTCCCGTAATAAATGGAACGAAGTACATTAAATTATAAATGTCGTTCGCTCTTTTGGTTTTAAGTACTCGCTTCGATTGTGTGAAAAGAAATAAAAAATTGCTATTAATTTCGATTGAAAATACCAAGAAATTAATAAAATTTCAGAGGATTAGGTACGAACAGCATCATGAATAAAATTATTCAGCGGCATCCACTCGAAAATAGTTAAGTGAAATTTAGTACAAAATAGCTAATCATGGGCGGTGCACCTCTTCTTCACTCACCTGTCCATGAATACAGTTAAATTCCAAGTAATTACCATAGAATCTTTAAAATTAGGAAAGCATGCACGGAATGCACAAATAATGATGTACAATTCACATCATTACGTTATTTATTGGTAATATTAATTGTAATATTAGTATTAAATACTGACTTGTCTATGTAAAAGATGGAGTACTGCGGTGTCGGAGGGTGCTTGATGCTGGAGGTCTTTGCTGACTGACGGTAGAGCCCCAGGTTGTGTCTCCTGCAGACCTCTTCTATTTGCCTGAGACGTTTGTCATTGTCCATTCTCGCATCTCGCTGATGGAAATCAAATATCATGAAGAGAAAGAGAAGAAAAATCAGGCGTCACTCGATCATATTGTTCAACAATTATGGCTACAGCTATTGCCCAATGGGGAAGTCTACTATTAAAAAAAAATAAGTTTGCCGAAATTAGCTCTACAACTTATATAAAAACCAGTTGGTCCCACTTCTCTTCGCTGCTTGGTTTAATATCTATATTCTTCGAAAGATAATGGTTTTAAATGGTGCCCAAATGTACAGTAGCGACATCCCACCAGTTACATTGAGTGAGTGAATTAGCCTCGTGACGTCTGCCGCTTCATGCCGACCACTATGACGGGAGAGCGTAGGTTTACGTGTAAGTGGGAAACTTGTAAGAAACGTGAATTTGGCGTGTATTCACTCTTTAAAGCCGAAAGAAAATAATGAATTATAATGCAAAGCAAGGATATAACGAGCCTTACTATGCCTCGATGAATAGAACTAAGGCAGCACGTAGTCAATAATTCCCATCTTCGCCGAGAATGGCAGACCTAATAAGTGATTTCAAGTAGCAAAACAGTAATACATACATAGTTCGTGTAAGTTACTTGCCCATTTTCACTGCTACCAAATTAATGTCTTGCGAATTAAGTATGAAAGAGTCAGCTGCAGTGCTTGTTTTGAATTAAGCGTTAAAATATGACAATTCCCTTCTGTTCACCAGGTTAAGAGGTTTCCTATCCATTCCATGTATTTACTTCTTCTAAAGACCGTTTTACATGAGGCACTGTATTGCACAATCTGATATAAGTATGTATGGATGTACGTTGTAAATTGTAGTTGTGTAAAGCGGTGAATTGCGAGAATGCATGCTCAAATGCATTAACGACAGAAAGGGAAAATTGCCCCCGCTCTTATTCCGTGCCCCCGTTTTCGCGCAATTTACCGAAGATCAAATATGAGTAATTAATTGCCTCGTGTAAGAAGGCCTTAATGAACTGTGTGCATTTGTATTTTTCACGCATCTGACTGAATCTATTCATTAGTTATCCTAGTTTCCTAGTGTTGGGCTTATTAATCTTAATATTTATCGTGAGTGCTAGTATGAGTTCTACGAAGAACTGAGGAACTGAAGAGTGATCATTATAAATTCTTCATCCCAATAATTCAAGCAGTGTGGACAAACTTCATTGCAGTACCTATTGTCTACCAGAGATCGGCTTAACCGGAATGAAGGTACAATTATATAACATGGAAATTCTAATATTTTAATGCATGATTAGGTAATACATTTTAGGTACTTATCATTCATTATTCTCAGTCGGCTACTGCTGCAATTTCACAGTCATATATACAATTCTATAGTTCTTTCCTGTGAAGGGGACAGTAAACGTCAATGAACTAGTATTGCCTCCTTAGCCAATGGATAGGAATATGTCATGGGATGAACTTTTTGAAATCAGAAATTGTAGCTTTCACAGCATGTCCCTTTTGCTTTTCTTGGTGCCTGGGAATCATTCTGCCGCTAACAACGAAGATATTATTCTGTTCACTCCTTATTCGATAGTATGCTACGTTAAGAAGTCCCAAGTTGCTATTATCATTCCTAATTTTTTCGGCGGTGTCTTTAGGTAAATGACAAGCAACAATGTATGGATTCCAGTATCTTAAATAACAGTTTCTTGTATTAGCAGTTGCTATCATTCAACTCATCTTGTCTACGCGAAACGAATGCTACCGAACTACTAAAAAACACGTTTCTTTATCGTTCAGTGGTATACAATTAGTTTTCCATAAAGAGCATATGGATAAAAAGATAGATATGCTTAGAAAGATCCTTCTTCACGATTTATTGAGAGAAGTGAATAAGTGAGCGCTACAGCTTTGGACCGGATGTGGCATGTCACGACGACACATCCGGGGAATTCCCTTTTTGGTGCGAAAGCGGTCGTTTGAAATGTATCCTTTTCTTTGACCCAGAGTATATGTTGCAATTAAATGCATAATTAACTTTCAAATGCTTATATGGAGTACATTAAATCGATGGTTTAATCGTAAAATATAATGATTCTGAGACTTAGTAGACTTCCCCATTTCCCGCATCTGAACATTTCTTGTGCTAATTCAAATTAGGATCGGGTTTTTTTTACCGCATGCATGGGTGCATTGCTGTTCGAAGGACAGCGTTCGATACTCGATTTTTCTTAAGTAACTAGGAGTTCTGGACCAAATATTAAGTGCTCCTGCGTCAGTGGTCCTCGCCTGCTGACCTGGTCGAGGGTTCTCCTCAGGGTGGATGATGTTTCACCACCCATGGCATCGGTGTTTGTGTCCGTATTTTATTTTTGGCCATAAAACCCTGATGTGAAATGCCTTGTGCTCTTTTTGGTCGTAATTGAAAACAAATGACATAAATATCTAACTGCGCAGTATGTCAACGAAATATTTTAAGAAAAAGAGCCATTTGTTCCTTGTTCCTTAACTGAAGGCATCAAGGGGACCACGATACCATCCGACGGACGGAGTACCACACTTGAAGTACTGCCCTTATAGCACTCAAGTAGGGATCGGTACTCTTATGAATAATCATCTCCACTACCGCCGGGAGTCGAATCCGGGGCCTTGTGATGGGAGGTCAGAAATTAACCACCACACCGACCCGATCCTCTGGAACTCCTTTCAATCTCGTCTAATATATCATCCTGCCAGCATGAATGTCTTGACAACATTTCACAAGTGAGGGGCTGTGAGTATATCAGCTGGAGCATAACCTTGTACAGCGCAGTCATTGAACTTAGAAGTGTTCGACTATAGGCGGCTAAATGGACAATCAATCGTGATGCACGTGTTGCAGATACGGTACCTAACGCACTACTTTTCCGGAAGTTCAAGACGGAATAAAAGTGCCGGGGACGTAGATGTAATCCTTCACCTTTCTGTGTTCGATTCGAAAAGGAATTTAGTATTTGGCGCCGCGATAAGTTGGATTTAATTTAATGGAAAAAAATCAATAGGCGAACGAAACAATTTTTTGAGTGCGTCATGTGCTTTTCACGGTTCTGATACCCCGCATTAAAAAAAGGAAACGTTTATTCTTATCAAGATTCCAATGTCCCGCCGCGTGTCCCCAACCCGGAAATGGAGTGACCCAGTTCGAGGTCGAGACCCGAAGTCTCTAAAATAAAACTTCGCACCGCCTTCCGTTTCGATAGGAATTGGTTAATAATAGAGAAAGCTGCTAGATTTTTAGTTTCCTGAGTTGTTACTTTTTTTTTTACAAAGCATGAGTTTAACGATCGTTCACGCCTTCGTTGCAGTCATTTAGGTTATGCTGGCTTCTCGCTAAGAGTATTTTCTTAATGGTCTACAATGGATTTACTTACAGTCTTTTTAATTTAACTTTTTCGTCTGTTGTTTCCTGCTGGCTTGAAAAAATCAATCCACATTCTTTCTCAATTGCTTCGTATATGATTTGCCGAGAGTCGAATGTGTTCAATGAAATGGTTTCATATTTTATCGAATTTCTGGTCATTCACTTGCGTCACAGTCCTTGTGGTTGTGTTTTTGCTGCGTTGAATAAACTCTTTTGTGGCGTTACTGATTGGTAATAGAATGTGTTGTAAATTGATTCCAGTAATATTCTAATAAGTGCATTGAAAAGTTCTGCTCTTGTGGCTGGCATGATTAGGTGTATTGAATTCCTTTATTGATAAATGAAATTTTTTCGACGATTGCTTTGATACATTAACTTAATAATATTTCAGGTGTAAGTGAAATTGTAATCATGTCGAGTGACTTTGCCATGGTGAAAATATTTAGGTATTTTTCGTTCCTGAAACAATATGGTCTTTACGATTTTTTTTAGAAGAGGATAGAAGTGTGATTGTATCATAGTATCAATTTCTTTATTCGCATATGCAATCAGAGTTTTTCCATCAGGCGGGTTTTCGGGTTTTTCGGATCGGGTTTTTTGAGACAATTTTTTTGTATAAATGTTTTCGCGTTCATGATGGTTTTTATTTGAGCGTTCAGGTATCGTAATAAATCAGTAATACTCTGTATTGTACACAATTTTCATTAAAATCTCCGATTTATTGAAAATATAAGCATTGCAGTTTAAACTGATAATTAGACACTTTCAAGGCAAATAATTAGCTGGGTAATAGTTGCTAGACCGTTTACAGGAACATTGCTTATGCAAATGTTCTGGTAATTCGTCATAAGTTGTTACTAGGAAATATACAACTCAGATTTATGTGAGCGCTGATTTCATTGGAGGTATCCGCGGAAAGTATGCCGCGAGAAAACACAGAATGAGGGAAAAGTACGATAAAATATTCCAATCAGCCTAAAAAAGTGTCTTTAGATTCAGTTTATTTCGTTCTCGTACAAAACAAATGTTGGTGCTTCATGAGCGTACTTGACGAGTCTTGATGCCTTTTTTTGCTTTAAGGAATGAGCCATCTAGTCGAGTGATATAGGGTAACAGAAATCGACTCCCGGAAATGATGGACGTTTCTACATTTCTTTTAATTTATTTAATTTATTTTTTATTCCTAACCTGCCCAAAATATTTGTGGTGAGCTAACCGAATGGAGGTTATCATTGCTGCATTCAGTGTATCAACTCTCACCCTCATTCATACCTACCTATTTCAGCATACATTGTATCCTTACACCTTTCTCTTTTCACCTACCATCCCTGCGTGACACCTCTATTCAGGAACGATGCTCATCGCATCGAAAACATATTCACTCACGCACTCATATTGCGCCACTTCGGTGAGCAACTTTCTTTGCGGCCAACATAATCCGTTAACTCAACTGAAAGTGAATTTGAAATACTCAACCACCCCACCACTCAGCTATGGTGTTAACTTTCACCATCACCCTTTTTTACTAACCAATCACCAAACTCTACTTCCGCAATGAAAATTTCCCCAGTGACCTAGCCTATAAGCGAGTGTAATCTGAAGCAATTAGCATTGCACACTTACGTCATTTTCGGGTGCATTCCAATGAAAGTAAATTGGTAGTTCCTATCAAATGTTTGTCTTAGCTCGGTAACGGAGTAAAACTTAAATGAAAGGTGCACCAACTGTTTAAGTTTATATGACACCGTCTAACGCCTCATTATCCCAAGACGGGATTCCATCTCGCGACTTTTGGGTCGTGAAGTTGGTGCATTACCAACCTGGCGACCCCTGCCGCATTTCTTAGACTACGACTACGTATTTAACGCAGCGTGAGTTCTCATCTGGATGCTTTACACGAGTTATTTTTTAAAATATGATATTCTGATCTTATAAACGCCAAAATTTCAAAATTTTAACTCTGATTCAACTGTTCTTCAGCAGGTTGTCAACTTTTTTTCAGATTGAGAGATTTTTTTTTAAAGAAGCGAGTTGATAACCGGTGATAAATTTACGCTGCGTGTTTTTCCATAAAAAGCTGGGTTCGACAGGTGTCTGTTAATGAACTATATCACGCAAAACAATCTATTGTGTTGCTACACTTCAAACCAGAAGATACGATGTAAATTTGATCAACGTGAGGCGCTACTCTGGCTTTTCTGATCTATTCACCATTGATCGCAAGACATGAAATTAATGTTACAATTCCCCAGAAAATTACGCTGGAATCAATGTTCACTTTGGATAGAGTCAATACTGTCTATTAAATAATTGCGTTGAAATTTATCATTAGTTTTATCCACAATTTGAACTAGGTTGAAGATAAAAGTGCTTTCAATTACCTATTCGTACAATCCAGAGTAGAAAACTATTGCAAACATGCAAGTAATTGATGTAATCATAAATGGATAAGTTCATCGTAATATTCAGATCAGAGAGGAATTTAGAAAATGTTAATATTTTTCAATGTATTTTATGTGAGATTGATAGCTTATAGATAGTTTGATAATTTTATTGTAATTTTGCTTTAGTATTTCGTGCCTACTGTTCACGATATTTCATTTAACTGCACCCATAAGTGCTTTATCTTCATTATCGTATAGAAAGAGAACAGTGGGAAAAGTGGCATTTTGAATGCTGATGAAAACTGGTAAAAAACTTGATAAATATAGTTTAACTCTAAGCAAATATCGAAAGTTACTGTCAAATTCAAAACCCTCACTTCCTAGGTTCTGGATTGAGAAACCTTTGGTTAATGTTTGGAAAAGTTTAAGTTACTCACTGTGGATTAGATTGATATTAAGTCGCAATCGTGGCGCCACTTATCGTGAAAAGCGTCATCAAATCCTTGGCCTCATACTATTTTTTAATACTAAGTTGAATTTCTCAATGGATCATTCCTTGTTTTTACTCTTTTATTGTTGAATGAAATTCAACGGAAGATATGTGATTGAAATTCAGTTTTACATGTCATATTCTATAAACTGTAAATATATCCCATGATTCACCGGAATAAAATATCATCGTGGCATGTATACTTCCTATGCTTCCCTGTTTCTCTACATTCCTAAAAAAATAGACGTTTTCTGAATGACCCAAGAAATAGACGTGAAAAAGCTGAGTACATCTAAAAATTAGTGTTACTCGCTAGCGTAGAGCTTTAAATCAGAAATGGTGAACCATGCGTGGATTAAGGGGCAGAGAAACCGAAGGCTGGGACCGCTGGTGAGGCTTTCTCCCGCCACCCTTGCATACTGTATTCTTCATTCTCAACGAAGAATAGTGTACCAAGTTTTGCGATGGTTTTTTGTATTTTTAGCAAGTTTAGTGGACAGAATAGAATCAGAATCTAAAAAAAATAATATCTGGTTACTTGGTAAAAAAGTGCGTTAATGTCGTTAAGATGATTGAGAAGGAGAATGACGATATTGTATGACGTCTGGTCGTGGTCTTCACATCTTTGGTTCGTCTAAAAAGGAAATTTCCCGTGCCTCGGAAGTGGGAAGGAATACCGAGAAAATACGGTTATGTTTCGTTTGAGGACGCTTCGAATTTGGGAGGAGGAGTCGCTAATTAGTCTCTTACCATTCTGTGCCTCATTTCCTCTTCGTTCCATACGCTGCCTTTATCTTTAACGGCATCCGCTATCTGCTCTCCTGGGTCTGTGTCCCACGTCGAGGGCACGGAGACGGCCGTCAGGTAGAGCAGGAAGCAGGCCGTGGTGGAGGCGGCGGCCAGCAGGGTGCACATACCCCGGTTGGTCCTCCGCTGCCGCCCCCAGAATATTAGGTCCCTGAAATCCCTGCTCATGCCCATGGTCAATTTGCGGAAAAACATCTGATTTCGAAAATGGGTTGTTGTCTCATCGGTCCACGCAGTCCTTGATAGCAAAAAAAAGCAAAGGAAAAAATTAAATCTCTAGACCAGTTGTCAAACGTTTTCACACGTCTTCATTAATTTAATCGGTTCATAGAAGAAACGAAAACCGGATTCTGACTCCAACTAAGATTGGCAATGAACAAATCTTAGTTTCTAGACATCAGAAAAATACAAAACTCTTGTAAAGCCATGCTTACACTGCAATATTTAAGGACCAATATAATATGGCTTGAGAATTTTGGTAGCTCTTATCTAAGTTACCGATAGTTGTATAACTAATGCCCTCCTGTATAGGTCTTCCTGAAATGTCATTTCTGATAGTAGCTTTTTCATTTATTATCATCTTCGTGTTTGGAGGATTTAATGTATCTGGACAAGACTAATTATAAGGTTTTTGCAAATGTAAAGATATCCAAATTTCGAAGCGTTCAAATTCTTTGCAATTTAATTTACTTTTATTTATTAATGTTTGTTTCTATTCTGAGAAATAATTTAAAATGAGCACTTGAATCGCAAACAAAAAAATGCACTTCATTGTTGGATGAATAGTAAGAAGTAGCGTCGATCGTTGTCAAGCACATGTGTTTAATATTAATTTGTGTGATAGAGGTACAGCCAAATTTATTATTTAGCGTTATCGAAAATGGGGCCAAACCTAGTCATAGCTTCTTTCTCGGTCGTTTAGTTGCATAACTCAAGACCTTCTTTGAATTGAATTACTTGAGAGCTTCCAACATACCTATTCTATCTTATTCCTGGAACAGCTTGTTTATTGGGCGGAATTTTATCTTAGTCAAACAAACTTTTTTGAGTTCTCTTAGCTATCCAAAATGATTCGGATTTGATTAGTTAGGTTGGCATCCCTCGTTGCGGCCATTATCTCGTCATAGACTGAAACGCTCTAGGTTTTTAAATCGGGGAAAATGGTCTGTTATGAAGAACTAAAATTTACAAATTTAGTAATGTTAGCAATTAAAATTAGTTTGAATTGTTTTGTAAATTTAAATCGGTTTAAGTTCAGTAGCTAAATAAGAGACAAAACGAATATACTCGTATTATTGGCATAACATTACAATGAAGCTCATGAATGTGAATAATTATGAAGTGCAAGATTTTTCGAGATTCTGGTACTTTATGAGCATTTTGCCCATTACTTGCTCGAATCACTGAGATGGAGGTTTTGGAATTAAAAATCTGCGTTTTAATCGTTAAATTCTCTGTTTCACTTGAAGATAAAACAAGTATGTAGTTGGACCTGCGGCGTTTGAAATACGTGATATAACTCATCACGGTTTCCTTCAAATTCTCTCGCATGCACAGTTCGGGTTCATCTGGATTCGGAGGAATGCGTGTGCTGTTGAGCCAAAGACCCTCCGGCCAGCAGCCAAACTCACTCCAAGGCCTATCGCGCTGCTATTCTCTCGGCCGACCAAAGCGCGTGCATTTTTTAAAAGTAAATCCTAAAGAATATAACCTATAGAAGAACGTCATGCTTTGAGTGTTGTGGAAATGCACGCTGCTTTATATTCGGGCGATCATGCGTGATACGACCTCTGCGGTAATCGGCAAGCGATAGAGTTCGTTCGTATCTCAGACACGTCTCCTCTCTTGGTGGGCGTGTGTACTATTACAGCACCTCTCTCTCGAGTTACCCCACAAGCTTGGCCAATCGACTAATCGTAGCTATTTTTCTTTTTATACGTCTACACGATGGCTTTTATTTAAACATTCTCATTGACAAACACTGAAGGAGGAGGAACACACTTGGCAAAATATTTTGGTAATCCAAAGTCCTCGGGAGTTCATTGTTCAAGTCTTTTTAAACGGCTCTTTTTGATGCAAAAGGAGATTGAAGTAGCTTTGTTTTTATAGATCTTTCGAACTATACACCTCCTGCAATATTATACGTTTATGGTGAATCCTGTGAATACAAAACCACGCTTACTGTCGCAAGTGAAAAGTATCCAGTCAACATACAAACATTCGGAAAGTAAGTAAACTCTTCTCTGGACACACAGTCGGTTAAAATTTCCATTTACCCAACGTTTCGATAAGAGTCTCGCTTATCATCATCATCAAGGCAAGTATTGACATTCGCGAGATAGAACAATAATGTCTTTTTCGTTGACAGAGAGCCGATTCGGAGCATGTCGGCTGGAATCACTGGTGCATGGGATAGTAATACAGCCCATGATGATGATGACGAGCGAGTCTCGCTTATCGAAACGTTGGATAAAATTTAAATATAAACCCATTGTGTGTAGCCCGAGAGGGTTTACTAACTGCGTTTGCGGGGAAAGAATTAGTTCTTATATTCGAAAAATAGATTGAAATTTGACAGTGGTGTTGGAGATCCTTTCATGGATACGATAATAGCGACCTTACAGAGTATGAACAACAAGGTGGAACCCATAAATACTTCGAGAATGACAGAAATCCATCAAGTGAAGCGAGATCACGGAAGAACATCTTATACCAATGACTCATTTTAAATTGGGAATTGGACATTTTTCTTTGACATTATTGTCATCAACAACTATGCTTATTTTCATCGTAATCTAGCTCAGAAATGTCTTCTGTTGCATAAATGCCGATAAGTATTCGGTGAGCATATTACCTATTTCTCTCAATTCTTATACATATGGGCATCGCATTCATAGACGTTTCGTCTCCCAAGTAAACAATGTGCCATTATCCCTGGCAAATACGTAAATTGCAAGGTGGCACGCAATCAGGTGACGTCATATTTGCAAGCTGATCGGAAGAAAAACACTTATTTTGCCTTGCATTATCATATCATCATATAATATCAGTGGCAGTATTGTGTATAAATTCTCCGACCGCGGGAGTTCCCTATAACATTTACTTTCTAATGTTACCTATTGTCCAACATTAAATCTCTTTGAAGCTCTTCACATAATTTGTTTCCCACCATAACATCCAATATTCCTTTTCCCCTTCTCCCACGCTTATCTTATACACACATATATATATATATATATCTCTCCCTCTGTCACATTCTTTAAAATTCCATTTACCCTTAATACGTCCTCCAGGCTTTTATACTTCCTCCCTGCTAAATTTATCGTATCAGTTTATTTTCTGCTCCCACCATATTCAACACTTCCGCGAGTCTCAGGCTCTCGTGAACTCGCATAGATGGGTCATCAGTCGCTGGCACCGTTCACAAAATTGCCTTCGCCCCGTCAGCTCGCCGTCATCGTAATGAACCGGGAGTTTCCCAAAACGCTGGGTTTGTTTTCTTCGGCGGTGGAGACCTTGGGGCACCCTCCTTGACTCCTCCTCCTCATCGTGCGGATTTTAAATCGGAGGGGGTGGATTGGAGGGTGGAGCAGGTGGACCAGTCCCCCTCAGCGGGGCAAACCAGTTCGGAGCACAAGCGGGCCTCTGTGAAAAATCTGCAGACGCGAATAAATACGACGAAACAAATGATGCCCTGCTAATAGTCACGACTATAAAATGAAGCAGATCGAGACACTGACTCTTATGTAAACACATCCCCCAAATCTTCCCCTGACTCAGCCAATTCTTCTTTTCGACAGTTTTCCTTTTCATATCTGGTGTCCAAACATCCAAAACATCTTTCGGTGGCTCACTGGGTAGTGCGTAGATGTATTTTCCCTAAACTTCTTGATGAACGAATCACAAACGCCGGTGGAATAGATGTCTTCCAATACATGCGTTCTGTAAACAATGTTTGGTTATTGTCGATAAATTAATGCACGACTTCCTCATGAAATTAGCAGTTTCCGCCCGGAATACATAGCAACTCATGACAAGCTAAAATATTGAAAAAATTATCCGTATAATTTAATATCACTTGGTTTTACCTCTATTGAAGAAAACTAGTACTAGTAGCTCACCGATCAATGCCTCTTGTTTTGCAAATCACTCATGTGAAATTTCTTACGATATTGGCCAAAGGAATTTCCGTCAGAATTAAAATTGATACTTTCATGTTAACCAAGGCGGTAATAATGCGATCGCTATATTATCTTTTCTTCGCCTATTCTTTGATACCACTGCCTGAGTCGTCCCAGAGTAAGTAGAAGTGGAGTTAAGTTGGTGTGGTGGCTAGAGTTCTTTCCATCCCAAGGTCTCATGTCCGGCAGTGGTGGAAGTTTCTCAGCGAAAACCCGATCCCTACTTGGGTGCCATGCGGCGGACACCCCAAATGTGGCACTCCGTTCGTTAGATGGGACGTAAAACTATGAACTCAGTGGCACTGCTCGTTAAAAGTAGGGTAATGTCGGTGCCGGGTTTCTATCCACCCTTTCTCCAATCCCCAAATAATCCTTCTCTAACCAACCAATTCACAACGGCGTCAATAATTTCAGTCGTTCACCGCCTCTGCAAACAACCAACCACTAGCGAATAGGATACGTGAGAAAAGTGAACTCACCTCTTGGCTTTCCTCGGTATCTTTGATTTCCCGCGGCCTCTTTCCCATGTTTCAGGGAGAAGTCAACAATGGTCGCTCTTCCACAAGGTAGAGATATTCCCGTGGAACGAAACGAGAGCAAAGGCTTGGCTCAACTGTGTGTAGACCGTAGTGCGTTGGCAGGAGACTTCAACGGGAGAGGGGAGGTGGTGTTGGGCGGGGGGGCGTCGAATGAGTGGGGGAAAGAAGTTTGTGAGTGGGAGAAGAGTCGATGAGAGAGAGAGAGAGAGGGGAGGGGAGTGTGGCAGGAGAGGAGGAGGCGGTGTGGGAAGATAGGAGGAGGACGAGGAGGTGGTAGATGAGGAGGTAAGTGGGGTGGGCTCTTCCCAGGGCGGCGGGGGCCAGTGACCCTCTTGCCTCCCTCCCTCCTTCCCCATCAGTTCATGCGATACCACGCCTTCATTTGGACTCCTTTGTTGTCTCAGGATTTGGGAGGCAGATTCATTGGGGCTCGACCGGAACGGACTGGGGCTCGTGATTCGCCGTGATCGGTGACGGTTCTGATGGCGAATATCCGATGAACGCATTCATTTTTACGAAAGACGTGCTGCACATGCTTTGATCCCGCGCACCTTAACTAGACCTCTGTTTTGCTTCATGGTCTCCGGGTGGAAAAGACTACATGGTTTATCTTATTCGGGGAAGTTTTTGGCTTGAAGCAGCGGTTCCCAACCTTGGGAATACTTACCTCGATCAGTACTTGATGATTGGTTCGCAGAAATGGATGAATAGTTGTGAATCTATGATTTGGTTGGAGATCGTCAAGTATGAAATAATTATAGCCCTTACGTACTACGAACCTTTTTGCGATGCAAGAGGTACAATCTTGGGATATAGGCTACTCCAAGATACGCAATAAAATATCGGAATCACCGAGTTTGTGGAAAAACATGCAAGTAACCATCAGTAGTGCTTGGATGCATTTTACACAGATCCCTTTTGGAGTACTCGCATTATAAATTATACGCTAAAGAATGCCAAATTATTGGTGGCAGGCAGAAGAAACTGTCTCAGTTACTCTTATTTATTCGACGATGTCTTTACCTTGACGTTTATCTTTTACTTCTTAGTATTGATTCAAACTTGCTCTCTTTTTCCAAAAACTCTTAATATTCCTCCTCTATAGGAAATAATTTTTCATATTCGCTGATGTTTTTATCTACATAATGTGAGTAGTCTTGAGGTTTTTGAAATGGGAATGTGGACAAAATGGAGGGGATAAGCTGGGTTTTTAATTGTATATGATGGATATATCGTTTCGATAGAGGTAGCGTAGAGTTAAGAAAGCTGGCGAAAGTGATTGAAGGGTGTATTTAAAAGGGAAGGGATGCTAAAGAGTGATGACTGTTGGACTTAGCACGGAGGAGGGAGAAAGAGAATTGAAATATTGAATGGCCGATGGAAGGCAGAAGGTGTTATAAACTTGTGAAAGTCTTGGTGGCGAAGAAATAGATACTTATGAGGAGGAAAGTTTAAAAATGATTGTGAATGCATAATAGAAAGTAGGGATTATCTAAGAACCTGCTAATTAATTGGTAAAATAACTAATGAATGTATCCTTTCCTCTCATATCACACTTGTCTTAATTTCATCAACAGTATTCTACCGGTTCGGGAAGTTTTTTGATGGTCTGTTTCTCTTTTCCTCGTCTTCACTGAAATTCCGGTGAGAGAGCGCTGTGTTTCAGCAAACAGGGTAGTAGCTGTGAATTGTTGGATAATTTTGCTGTATGCATACAGAAGAATTAGAGCCATTTTGGAAAAGAAATTCTTGGCTACGGTCACATACAATCAGGAATTGGGGAAATAACAGAGAGAGTATTATTGCTTTACGAAAAATATTACATGCAGGTACATGTGAATTAAAAATTCTAAGGTCGCCTATTTGGAAAAACTGATGCCGTGAAATAAATGTGATTAGAGTCTTTGAAGTGGAAATAAAGTGAAAACCTTGACATAATTTGAACTTTTAAACTGTTGAAATAGTTTCAACCGAGCTAATCACACCCACATGCTCGATTGCTCACTCAACACGCTTTCCTGCGAAATATTTTGCCCCACGTTTGGTGGGGGAGAAAATCACATCCCTATGAGTGCGACACCAATATACTTTACTCTTTTAATTTACTTAATTTTAAGGGAACGGGAAAGAAATGGGACCTTCCAAATGGTAAAAATAGTTTTTGCACACCCACATTTTACTAATTTACAAAGAGAGGAATATTTCCTCATTTAGAAAGGGTAATTTTGTAGGAGAATAAAGAGTAAATATTACTTATAAAACAGAAGGGCATATTAAGCACAAAAACATAGTCCCCGATAAAACTGGACTGAACCAGCTTCCATTGTTTGATCTTAAGATGAGGAACGTTCAAATGGTATGTAGGAGGAGCAGGAGATATTGTCCTGTGTCCTATGAAAGAAAAGAAATAAGATTCGTTTGGGAATATGTCCAGAAAAAGAAGACCTTGCTAGAATCGGGGCTGACCGGAAAAAGTTGACAGGACGGAGAAGTATGGAAAGCGAGATTCGGAAACGGCAGAAGCGGCAGGATAATTGCATGATGCATGTGATTTTAGAGGAAAAAAGTCGTTGGATGCCTATCCTAAAAAGGAGTCCTATTTTGGTGTTCAGCCTCAAATGAAAGAGTCCTTACTCTTAGTTTTGTGACACGCCGGTTTTCTCCTCGTCATTACTCCATTTGGCGAATAATTCTTTGCTCAACAACGAACTTGGGGATCGGGTAGGTGTGGTGGTTAGAGTGTCCCATCTCGAAGGTTCGAATGCCCATGGAGGCATGGATTTAAATTCGAGTGGAATCCTGATCCCTTATTGGAGGCTCTATGGAGAGTACTTTAAGTGGTAATACTCCGTCAGTCGCATGGGACGTTAAATCATGGTCTCCGCGGCGCTTTTCCTTGAGAGTAAGCCAACTCCGACGCCGAGTTTCTCTCCGTCCTTCTTCCTTTCGTCAAGTATTCTATCCCTTACCATCTAACCCTCGGTTCGTCTCAATAGCTCAAAGGACCTTAAATGTCGGTCGTTTCCATAAAATAACCAACCAACGAACCGGGCCCACCCATCCTTAATGGCGTAAATAAACTTAGTCGTCATACGCGGCTAACATAATGAGCAATTTCTGCTTCAGGCTTTCGATTAACAATACAAAGGAATATATGATATTCCCTGAAACTGCGGCCAGAAGTATGTGGGGCAAAGCAAGAGGGCGATTTCCGTCCGATTGAGCGAACACCGCAGGGCTCTCAAAAACTAGTACTGCGTGCAGTCAGCGGTCGTAGAGCATGCCTCCTCTAACCCGGGACATCAAATTATGATTCCTGATGCACGAGTCTTGGCCGAAGAAAAGTATTGTTTCCCACGACTCATCCGGGAAGCTATTAAAATAGAAAAATTAAAAGAAAATTTACATAGAGATGACGGGGACAGACTCAGCACCACCTGGAAAAGACTTCTAAAGCGCGCCAAAATCAGGATCTTCGACGCTCATTGGCTGCGCTACGGGAAGGCCACTCTTGAGGCCGGTATAATTACTTGCCGATTTCCACCAGTCGGCATTCGGACCTTGTCTGAAGATGTGGCCTGTATTGGCTACGTTATCACCATCAACCCAACACAGTGAATCCTGGAAATCATGATCAATTTGTTCAAAGTGTCTCTTCCAACTTAATTGAGGCTATAGACGGGAAGGGACGGTTTTGGAATAGGTGTGGAAGATGGTTTGGAAGGGAGGAGAAAAAGCCGAAAAGGACAACGGTTTTACGTCTCTTCCGACGAAGTACGTTTCGCGACTGTTGTCTTCGAAACAAGCTATTATGGATCGGATTCCCATTGAAACATTTCCGCCGCTGCCAGAACTCGATGCCGGGCCATACCAAACCTTCCAAATAATAGGACCAACCGTTTAATTTCTCTGTGAAATTCCTCAACTATAATAAGTTTTGCTTGTTCTGGCTGCTGCGAAAACCTCACTCTAGATTAAGCCTTCACTGTAAATTATGATTCTATTATTTCGATTATCTTGCAGGCCGGTCCACGAGATGCATTTTTCCGAGTGGGAACTTCGCTGGGAATGTCTTCGATGTTTGCCTCGAGGGAGACAGTAGATAAACAAGCAAACGAATTATTTAAATAATAATGGTAGTATTCGGAAGTTTCAACAAAAAAATAATCAACAAGGAAGGAACACAGCAGCACTTCGAATAAATTTAAAAGATGAACGAGAGCAAAGGATGTCAACAACATCGGAGTTTTAAGATAAGCGCGGGAAAGCAATAGCATATCCGAATTCGTTTTTGGCACCAACAGTAAATATTGAACGTTTCCAAGAGTTGGACAATTCGTAAACCACTTTAAAAAAATAAATATTGAAGAGCAATAAATGGAATATCTCCAGAAAAACTTCATGTTGGCAAGTTAAATACTAGGCCAGAAGAAAATAGTAGGCAATTGCTTGATTACGTGTGTATGTTACGCGTAAAGATCTAAACGCGTCATCACTAGACAAACAACGCGGTGGAACACCGGAAGCCTTTCAGAAGCTCATAATGAAAAACCGTGGAAGCCTATGTCAGAAAACCGTGTAATGAACTCGAGCCTTTTTGAGCTCCGTTATTTTCTGTTATATTTGGGTTTCCTGGCACTGAAAATATGGTAGAAAGAATAATGACAAAGTTATTTAAATAATTAATGTTGGAAGTTAAACGCATCCATAATCAATTAAAATGACTTTGATTATATTTTTACCGGGTTGTTAGAAGATAAATATAATAGATTTTTGTTAAGGCACCTCGTTATTTTATATCTTTTGAACTTATGAACTGAACTCACTTCAAGAGTGCTAATACTATCTTTAGTATCGGTTATTCACAATTGAGCTCTCTGCCACATGATCAGCGGTGCGGTCAGTGTTCACACGGCATTACCAAAGTGTTAAATGGGTTAATTTATTATCTTGCTTCATCTTTTCCTGTTTCCCCCCGCGACGCCTGCGATTACACGAGCAAGTTACGGCTTTGCGAACTACTAGTGACGTTTGGACGCGAATCCTTCAGCGTTTTCAGGACTCGAGCATTGGTGGTACTCTCGGATGTATTATAATCCCCACATACCTAGCGGCATTAACTTTCACGACGGATGGAGATTTTTAATTCCTCTATAAGCCTGGAAGGCTTTTGATTTCCGAGGCAAATTTAAAGGATTCGCGAGGTTGGCGAACTGTTCATGCTGTTAAGAACCTCACGAAAAAAAATGAGACAGCATTTTTTAGGTGAATATGACATTAGAGGCGCTCAGAGTAAAAGCCGCAAGGGCCTGAGGTGCGAGATCTTCGGTGAAGTACTTTGCCGGAATTTTATTCCTAAAAAATTAGATTTGAATAATTTGCTGACAAAAACCAGAGAAGCCGGCAGTTAAAATACGTCCGGAATAAATGTAATTCTTAAAAAAAATTACGCATGAAAAACATCATTTAACACCTGCCTAAATTTTCTTTTTTTGACGAATAAACCGGCCGGTATTGTACCATAGAGTAGTCGCGCGTGTCATATGGAGCTCGGTGTTGAATGGAGTTCCATGTGTGACGTTGAGTGGAGGAATAACAATCCAATCGTCAATTGTTTGGTTCACTTGCCTGGGGGATCCAACAGAGTAAATGCTGAGCAATATCTGATATTCACATTTATTGTGAATGAGTACTGGACGTCTGTTATTGTACTCACACATCTTCTTATGATATCGCCTTAGAAGATATTGCTCCGCATTTACTCAGGTAACGAGTAACAAGGCATTTTTGTGACTATCTGTTAAATATATAGTTTCCCGAATGGCTGATTTCTATCTTCATTTTACTCGGCACTCCGAGAATACTATTCCTCTGATACTCTCGGACTTGAAGATAGATAGATTTCGGACTTGAAGTTCCTTCACCAAATGGACTTCCTTCCGATCCCCTGAACTCTTCTCATCCTCACTGCGTATTCCATCTCGCTCCATTCGAAACAAGTCTTCTTCACACACCCCATGTCCGCCTATCCGTTTCCAAAATATCCCATTTCCACCGAATCCCATCCCTTTTCAACTCCCTCTCCAACACGTATCCTTCTCTTAACCTCTTCTCTCCAAACAACATATTTAACTCTTCACTTAACACTCGCTATCACTTACAACTAGAATAGCCGAGGGTGCCCGTTGGAATTCGACGGAAAAAAATTAAAACAGTTTCCTAAGGTAAAAAGAATCCCCTTGATGTGACGTGCACATTGCATATGTGCATGGTATATGGTATCCTTACCGGTGCATTGCATTGCACCGGTAAGGATACCGTATACCACTCATTGACCACCCATGGATAGGATGAGGTGAAGGATACCCCAACTAAAATCTCACTGCAGTTCTCATATTGATCACATAAACTACGTCATGAAGGCCGCAGGCATAGGTACACCTGAAAAGCCCATGCTGCAGCTTCCAAGGAAATTAGAAAATTGATAAGCGGTCTGTGCTGAAAGTGAATGAATGGATTATTTTCCACCCAAAAGCACCCAGTTCAGACAAAAGTGAAAAGTACGGGAAAATCGAATGAAATAATTAAAATATCAATTTTTTTAGCCAACTAACAGTGACAGTTAAAATCTTATGTCTCAAGTGCTAGTACTTTAAAAAGGCAAAAAAAGATACCACTTCACCAAGTTCAATGCTTTAATGATAGGGCTAAAAGTTAACTAATTCGGGGTTAAAACAAACCCGTTAAATTGTTAATCGGGGATTTTTACGGCTGGTTTTAAGTCGCGCCCAGTATCCTAATTGCCAAAATTTCAACTTCCTAGGTTACCCGGAAGTCCTTCAAACGGGCGCGACTGACAGCTCGATCGCAGCGCCCCTAGAAGCGTTTAAGACAAACATACCTCGGTAAAAAGTTAAACTAAACTGAAATGAAAACAATGAAATCACTTGTTGTGACAAAAATCAGCTGTTCCTATTTTATTAGATAATATTAAATGTTCATTTGTTTACATAGGTAAAAAGTGTGTTCTAGGGGTCAAGATTTATTTAGAACAAATGTTTGGCCGGTTTTTTAGGAATTAGCTCACCAAGACGATCAATTTGAGCATGAGGTTGATGGGTGCACGGCATCCTCCACCTTTCGTTGTGCATAATTTACTTGAATAAATCTATTTATTTTAATAGGTATGCCCAATGTAAAAGGCCTACTATAGTGGTTGTTTTTTTGTGGTAAACTTAAATAAATAATATGCGACGGGCTATTTCTCATCTGGTGGTCTTCATCGTGGTGGCATCTTGGCATAGATGGTCGTCTTCAACTTAGCTTACGGTGGTTGTCAGATATTATTCCGAAATATTCTAAAAATATGCTTGAATTGCATTTGACTTTGCCTCGTGGCAAAAGTGCTTCCGCTCGACCTTCAGTTATTCTTTTCCGACTACTACATTTAAGATTGTCGGTGCGTTTTTGAGAGCAGTCGAGTGGTATAAGAAGCGGGCGGCTTCGGTGAGAGTTCGCTCCCATGCACGGACTACACGCATGAATATACGAAGCGTGCAGCGAACCCGACCACTTGATGCTTGGATGAGCTTCACGCTCGGCGGACCCCGCCCAGAGGAGCGTGAGGAAGAAAAACATAATGAAATTACAAAGAGGTAGGCGAGAGAGAGAGAGAGGGACAATGAGAGGAAACGGAGCGGTTGAAATCACGGTCACTTGATAACCATCCGCACTAACGTGGCGGGGTTTTAGTTAAGCGACGCTTAGCGACGAGCAAAATGTCACAGGAGGGAGGAGGAGGGAGATGCTTTCCTCCTAACGACGTTGTTTCGGGGCAATTGATTTCTAACGGGGCTGAGAAGTGGAAAAATCCAGCCGACAAAGTCACACATAACACTTGGATATAACATATTCAATTGATCAAGAAGATTTGGAAAACAAATTGTAAGAATTTAGCTATGGTATGAGTATGAGTACGATCATTAGTAATGGAAGAAGAAGCAAGAAAGGTACTTATTTAGAGAAAGGTAAAATTATCAAAGAAGGAATTATACCGGAATAAGTGTAGTAATAAAGTTAGCAAACAAGCATGGAAATAAGGAAGCAGCACTTCATTACATCATATGTGTATTTGGAGAATGCTCTTGTATGACAGTGAAACTTGGACGAATCCTGCAGCAGAACGCAGAAAGTTGGAAGCAATGGAAATGCGGTGTCATCGACGAATACTGAAGTCTCATATGGACGGAAGGCATCACCAATGAAGAAGACTTTCGAAGAATTGGATATAAAAGAAGTTTAATTAAAACTCTGAGAATTAGAAGGAGGACACTTATTGGGCATATTCTGTGACACAACAGCCTCTTGAAATCTGTAATGCTGGAAAAAGAAATTAATCGAGGAAGATGGAAGGGATTATCTAGGAAGACCGAGGATGGCATGCATGAGGAAAATCATGTGGGAAGAAGAATTGTGGAGTAGAGCGATTGGCTAAGAAGTGGAGCGGAGTGACCGTTCACCAATCTTTGCTTGATCACTGCTGTTACTGCTGAGTATGGTTAAATAAATATTAGTAAAAGGTTTTTTTTTAAGTAAAACACTTTTTGTTTTTTAAGACTTTTAATAACTTTTTGTTTTGTCACAATATTGTATTGCTAGTTAAATTCTACATGTATGCCAAATTTCAAAGGTCGAAGTTGTTGGGAGGTGGGTGAAAATGAGATCGTAAGATTTCACCCTTATCCACAGACATTTCGGTGAAGTTAAATAAAAGCGTTTATGACTGTTGATGGTGTCGGGGATGAGCAGTGGTAGTGTATACACTGCGCTCTCCACTTGTATAAAGTTGTCTAAGTTGGCAGTTTTACATGCAACAAGTGGAAAATCTGCGTCGCTTTTATGTCAGCGAATGTAATTTATTTGCGTGATGCATTCTTCGCAATGCCTAAATTAAACTCACAATCAGTAGCTTTGGATTTGCAGCGTTAAAACGGCAATTTTAGATTGTTTAATTATTTCATCAAGCGTTTGCCGGCAATTTTACGTCATAATCTCAGCGTTCTTCTACCCCGCGACCTTAGAATCAGCTGGTTCCTGCATAGCAAACTAAGCTATCTCGACGGTTCATAAAATAGTGTATACAACAACTACCAATGCTATTGACTGAAAAATGTTTTATTTAATATAATATTTTGACTGAGGAAATGTGAAAGACGCTAATATCAAATTTCTGAAAAATTAGTTCAGCTATAATCTATGAAAATTGTCATAGAAGTAATATATATATATATATATATATACACAAAAAGAAAATTTCGCCAATAGGCCACAACAATAAAAATACTTCACAGGGGGTGGGGAAAGAAAAGTAAAAAGAGAGAGAGGACTTACTGGGACGTTTCGGGCTTGTAGGCCCTTCTTCAGCTGTAGAAAATTGAGAAGTCAATATATAGTCAAGTATATATATATATATATATATATATATATATTAAATGGAAGCCTTATTTCCAATGATGATAGTAGTATTGCAAGTTACAGCGCAAAAATCATTCGGGGCCTTATAATTTTATTGAATTTGTCTCAGGTTTTAACACTTACTCATTGAGATTGTGTTTTAGAAAATATTTATATTACGCTGAAGGTTCATCGTAATGAGTCTCAAGTAGACTGAAAGGGTTTCAAAAGCCCCCAGCATCCTGATTGGGAATTTCTAGGAATAGTAAAACCATAGGTTTCGTTGAAAAGTAGGAGAATCACTCTAAAAGCTTGAATGATTTTATATTAGAAACTACTGCTTTCCGAGAAAAAAATACTGTATGCATCTATTTTTATTCGAATATTCATACTAAGTCTGTAAGGAACTTCCAAATGTTCCATTTTTCATCATAGAATGTTTAGCATATTTTTAGGTGTAACGGTTGCAGCTTAATTTGCCTAATTTAGCCTAACTTGTAAGATATATCGAACTTATGCCTTGAATATCCCTCAGTATGCACTATTCTACATACACATATTTCGAGTTCCTCCTATAACTGGAATATAACCATTACACTTACTTGTAAAAAGCCCCCCTGAATCTCATCACCTTCTATCTTCAATTCCATTCATCCTTGTTAGCCATCTTGGCTAAATATTTATATATTTCGCCTCATTTTATCATTAAATATTAGATAATGGTTAGGTCGCATTGGGAAACTAAGAATTTCATTGCTTACTGAATAAGATGCTCGATTCTGTGACAACTCATCTGATTTTTAAAATGCGGAAACAACCGAATGTAAAGTCACATTTGATCAATCTCTGATGAGCGCGAGCGAACATATATCTCTTATATTTGTAATAAGATACTTTTGGAAGCCAAGCCAGGTAACCGTTTGGCCAATGAGACTAATTTACCAAATATTTTCGGGTATTAGTTTCTAGTTAGTTAGGTTTCTAGTTAGGTATCGTGTAAGGGTTCTGTGAGAAACTCTTACTATTACTGTGCTAGAAAACCTGATGGAGAGAACCACCAGAAGCCGGAGATTAAAAAAGAAGTTGCCGGTAACAAGAAACGGGCTTTTTTTGATTTGAAATTAATCACATTTATAATAGGTATTTTGGATTACTTTCCCTCTCGATGAAGTAATTTCAGTGTGTGTTCTGTCGAACCTCCACAATTGTTAGAAATGAAAATGTTGTCACCTCCGAAAATTTTGTTTGATGATAATACTGGTAATTTGATTGATGCGCCTCTATCTTTCACACTCTCAATTTAAAAGATATAAAATTCTCGGATTGCAATGCTTGAATTAATTGTTGCAGTTAAAATATTACGGTGATAATTTTTATATGCATTGAAATGGACAACATGGTAATTCTATTGACTCGATCGCAAATGAATATTTTTAGTTATTATAAGGGTAATACATGAAAAAACATAATTAGTCATATCTGCAAGGAATAGGTCGCAACGTATCCAAAGAATCATCCCTAATATACACTTTTATCGAACTTGTAATTGAAAATTGGGGATATAGTGTACTCACCTCCGGAAATTCCGACTCGATAGCCTAAGAAGCTTTGATTCCAAGTGACATTTTATTGCAAGCAAGAAGGTACTTCACTCTATTTTCCGTTTTCTCCTCATCGAACTCAAGAGGCTAGGTGGCCAGCCTTTTCTGCTGCTTATACGCCGTGCTCGTTTCAGTTGTTTTACAGATAAGATAACACGCCATGGCTTATCAGTAGCGGTATGTCGTCTCAAGTCACACACCTTTCTTCCTTGCTTGAAAACTTTGAACATATCTGTATTCACTTCCTGTTATCGTTTCTCCATAATTTATTTCACGAACTTTGTGTAGTGTGCTTAATTCAGAGAGGAGTAATCTTGTTTTTGGAATGTTGGCATATTGATTGTTATGATGCGATTATTATATTATTATAATTAGAATATTCATAATATTTTAATTATAATAATATAATAATAAAATAAATTATTTATAGTGCCACAATCATGCGCATGTTATTGTAGTTTAAGTAGCTGTTATTACTCCCCTAATTATTTAACTGCAGGTGGTATGTTTCCTGAATATTTTTGTGGCAACATGTATTACATATTGACATTTTAGATACGAAACTGCGCAAGCCCATCGCCAATAAATCCTAAATAACCTTGTGTCATTCTATGGGTTTTCTGAAAGTTTGGGGAAAGATGAAAATTTTTATATCAATTATTAAACCAATGCTTTCCGTTTGACGATAGTGAAATGTATGGGGTATTGATATATTAATGGCCGAAGACGAAAGATTACCCAACCTGCATCCTCGCCGTGTTCCGAAGAAATCAGTGCATTCTATTCGAGTTTTTTATTTTTTTAAGTGATAACTCTTCTGCGAACGTTTAGATGTTGTTTTCAGTGAGAAGCGGTGAATCGGCAATTGTCATCTTCTCTTTTATGACATGGTGGGAAACAATAAGTGTATTATTGTGTTTCGAATATGTCGTCAGTTTCTCAAGATGACTAATGAGGAATATGTTCGAAGAGTTGGTGCCCGTTCATATGTAATCATGATACTGAAATGGAAGTATTCTAGAAATATTGATCATTCCAGGAAGTAGGTAATGTGACTTGGGTTGTTTAATTATTTCCGATGGAGTTGTACCTACGTGTAGATATCTAGCCGTGCGGGTGTAGAGTATATTATTTTTCAATAGACTTAGTGAACCGGACTCGCTATTAAAACCATGCGGAGGCTGTAGAGTAACGAAAAGGTGGAATCTCAAATTTGATTGGCGTGAAGGGTCAGGAAATGATCAATATGAGGAAACAAACAATGAAATGAACGAAGTGGAACTTTTCTCTCGGTGCACCTCATATGTTCACTATGTGTTCGAAGTATGTATTAGCGTTTTTGTTTTCGGCATTGTGAATTGGGAAACAAAGGGACAGAGAAGGCATGTTCCATCTCCGCATGTTCCGCCGGCCTTCACTGTTGGCTGAGGTTCGGAAATCCAAGGTGACGAGGGCGGCTATAGGGTGAAAGCTGTTTGCGCTCTGATTGAGACGGGTAACAAAGTGGTCGTGGGCCGTGACTCTCCTGTCGATTACATCGAGGTGAGCTGTTTTTTAAATCAACAATCGGTACATCTGACGTTTGCTTACCAACTCATCCAGCCGAAGTGACACCACTCAGATATCTCCATTCAGTTAATCTTTGAACGAGCTTTTTCCCCATTTGAATAATGCAACATCGAATGTGATGTTAGAAGAAAAGTGTAGTGCATTGCTAGAATAGCCAACATAAACTTTCATTTATCATAAACGTGGTAGTAATGAGTAAAATATCGCTTCAAATTCCATCACCATAGCCTTATTAGTCAACTTTAGAGGTTCATACTGTCTCCAAACTATATGGCTTTCTACTAATCATCTACTATTTCCGATGAAATAACAAATGTAAAACCATGACTATCATTGTTAATAACATCGCGGACTGTTGAGATTTATCATGTAATTCAGTGATGTGGTATATAATGCATACGATTTTTATTCACTGTCGTTCAATGAAACCACGGTATCATTTGAGTTCCAAGGTGTAGCTCTCAATGAATGTATTTATGCATTTTAAAATAAGAGTTATGTAATGTGAGACTTCCGGATATAGCGGCCTCATTGACATCACATGACACAATAGAAGACACGATAAGATTTTTTGAGTGGAGTTTAATCTTAAAAATAATATCAATGCAATCGGTCGTAAATGGTTGTTCTGTGTGGTGAGGCCATAAAGCCGTAAAGAACGCAGTTTATTCTGACTGTGATTTAACGAATGTGTGCTCTGAATACTCATATTGATGCTTCGGAGACGATAATGGAATACAGCTTAAAATGCATTCACGTATTCCATTGTTCTTCCCTCCATGCTAGAGCGAGGCAAAGTTGGTATAAGCTTTTTAGATGGATGGAAATGTGATATTTGATAGTTCAATGTATGTTTGTTTGGTGTCTATCGCGTGGTCTTGCTACGGTTGCGCCGTGAAGATATTAGCCTCCTGTCCGAGTCCATGGATACAAATCACGCCGCGGATCGCAGAACAAACACAGTCTGTCTGCGGGACGGAACAAGCGAGCCGTTCAGCAGAGGTGAGGTCGAATGCGTTTTAAAAAGATAGGATGACAAGGTTAGTCTACGTGTGTTCTTCGTTCTGTCATGAGGTAGCAAATGATTTCTGGGTTCTCTGGAGAGGTTATCGGGGAGAGGCTGTGATTTCGATTTTCAGGTCGCGATTTTAATATGCATGGGTCATTCCCGTCATTCCACGCCACTTCAGACAGGAGTTGACCCTTGACCTCTCAGATTTTGATGAAAATTGGTGAAATTGTTTGCCTCACCAAATAAAAAATATAATTTAAAGCGTTTTGCGAAAATCTAAAAAACAGATGAATAACGAACATTTTAAAAAATGGCTGTTTTCGATGTCACGAAATATTCGTTATCATATATCACGGGGAAGAAACTAGGTTAAAAAGCACTTGATGGCTCATTTCCAATTAAAATTCTTTGAACAATCTCAAACTGGCGTAAAAATATCGATAAAATGATAATTTGTTTCAATAATTCAATGTTAAACAATTAAAAGTTTAAACTTTTGAAGTTCTTCACATTTAATTTTTCTCATTTTTTTTAATTATGGTACCTTGTAATATTATGAATGTTATATAAAAATTTTGAGAGGGTGTTTTTCCATTTAAGAGAGAAAAACATTTTTTAATTTTCCCCTGCAACGACCATTTGATGTAAACTTACGAAGATAACTCCACATATGCCTAGTTTTTATCACTTATCTATCAAATTCATACTTCCCCGAGACAGAACAATGGCAGGTGAACTTAGATTAAAAAAATATATGGCTAAAATTTGACACAAAAAATTTCTTAAGGTATGTATTTAACAAAAAATGGAACAATGTTGTCTAGTGAAAAACGATCTCGTAACCGATGACTTCAGGTCATACGGACTTCTCAGTTATTATTTCCTGGAACTTCTTAAGCGGGCGTTCATTGGTTCAATGTTATTACATACTTAATATACACATTGTATGAAACGGGTTTAAAATATGTGAATACAAATTAAAAACAAAAATTGTAAACACTGTGTGGCGTGGGGCACCCACTGTACGGGCGATTGCTTCACACAACTATTCCTCTACCTTTTAGTCTTGAGTTTTGCTGACCTCTCTTTGGCCGTGGCGGATACAGAAAAAACTCAAGGGGGGGGGCGCAAGTTATCGCGACGATTGTAGCTTTCAAACTGACTGCCTGGCAGCGACTCTGCTTCCCTTATATATGTAGCTCGGTTGTTTCGAGAACATTCGGTGCCAGAATGTTTGCTTCCAGACTTTTAAGGAGTGTGAACAAATACAAACAGTAGAATATTCGCAATTTTTCTCGAACAAATGCCTGACAGAATAACGCATCGAGATCACTAGAATGGCCGCAACTTTTCTCGTAGGTTAGCTATCTATGTGCCAGACAGAAACGTATAAAATACGATGACGCGGACGCGCGCGCGTGCTACATACGAAAGTACAACAACTACTCGATAACTCGACTCAGAGTCGACTGACGTAAGACGAACGAAAAGCGTGCGGGCTGACTGGCGGGGGCGGCGCGGGCGGCAATGCGAGCGGCCCCGCAAGGGGGGGGGGGCGCGCGCCCCCCATATGTATTCGCCACTGCTCTTTGGTCATGGTCCTTGCCATTATATCTGTGTTTTGATATATGGTGAAGTGTTATTACGAATTGTGTTGCATTTTGTGGCGTGAAATGGGTCGCAATGGAGGCTCAGTAGTAGGAAAAGTTTTAAAAACACCGTGTTCACGCTCCGTCGTTATAAAAATGAAGAGGGAGTTTTCACGCCGGGGCTTGCACTTACTACGACTGAGAAATGGATTTAAAGTGAGTGTTTTGTGTCAAGAACACGAAACAGAGAACCTATTAAGATATCCGGCTCAGCTAACTAAATGCTCCGACCCTTTCACGATTCAGAAAGCATCCGTCTGAAAACAGCTGAAAACTATTTCTTTCGAACTTCACGAGAAGTGTAAAATTATAAGTAATCCTGGGATAAAACAGGGTAAAAAACTGTGCATAGCTTATAGGAAGGCCGTCTATAATGAAGTAAGTACCAATGAGACTATACCGAAAGAGCATGACCCTGATAATGAAAACAAGAAAACATCCACTTCTTCCGTGCATCACAACGAGGCATTAGATAACTTAGGCCTTCAGGAGTGCACCATCAATATGGTGGGATAGGATCCGAGGATATATCATCTGATCACGAGTGTAGTACAAAAGTGTAAAAGAAGGATCCCAGCGTATTTTGAAACAAAAGAGATTAGTTTTAGGAAACCTGTGAAGTAGTCATTCACCGTTCAAAGAGAGATTTCCAAAAGAAGATTTTCCAAGTTTGCTCATTTAGACCTACAGAGTGTGTCCTTGCTGGAGCTTCAGGTATGCACAGTTTGCGTGTGCCTTATTCATCAAAACACAAAAATCATGTTCGAAGGTACTAAGCTCGGCCAACTCAAGGGTGAAAATGGAGAAACAGTTTTTAACGCTTACAGAGATTGTCTACTGATGGCTGTATGTGAGATTCCTGGGAAGATACGTTACTTTGGTAGTTGCAGCAAATGCTCGCAAATTACGAAACTGAAAGGAGTGTCAGAGAGTGTGCTTGATTCAAATTTCATGAAAAACTTATCTTACCAGTAATGGGTGAAAGTAGTCTCATTAACAATGAAAACGGTTAGGAAGACCTCAAATGAATTTAATGACTTTTTCGTGGAGAAAATCCCGAATTTGGTGAGGCATGATCACGTGGCGAAACAGCAGGCTGAATGTTTTCAATACACCTGGGAAAACTTAGCAGTGGGGGAAGCGATAGTTGTTGCTGAATTCTCAAAAAATTATTCCATTGTACTTCAGGAGAGCGTGCAAGGGGTGCATTGGAACAAAAGGCAATCTAGATTACACCCATTTGCCTGCTACTATCGCCTAGTTGAAGGAAAGGAAGTAAGCCCTCTAAAGCTTGTTGTCATATCTGAATGAACTGCTCATGTTACTGCGACTGTGCATTGTTTCCAGCATTCACTAGTTCAATTTCTGAGAGTCACTGTAGCAAATTTGAAAAAAGTTATATATTTTTCTGATGGATCCACAGCACAATATAAAAATAGATATAATCTCCTTAACCTAGTCCATCACGAAAAGGATTTTAAAGTTGTAGCGGAGTGGCATTTCTTTGCCACCTCCCATGGGAAAGGCCCAAGTGACGAGTGATGGGACGGGACGAGTTTCGCATACGTGCCTAATGTGGAAGTGGAGGATAATTAAAAACATACAACAAGAAGGTATCGACAAGCTCCTGCTGTCAAGGGAATCCGTTCGTACCACGCAGCAATACCACCGGGTGTAGGATTCCTCATTTCAAAGACACAATCATCAGGTTCCGATGAGCGTTTGATGCCAATGAGGGGAACAACTAATACCCATCCCCGTAGAAGGTATGGCGAGGAACCAGTTAGAGTTCAGACGAGGAAGAGTTGTAATAATAATGCCATATAATCACGTGGGATAAACTTTCTTCTATTGGCTGAATGTCTTCCCTAATATTTCAGGCTACTTGTATGAGCCATGAGCAGAAATTAGAATCGGTGTCCAAAGCAAAGTAATGATTTTTTGCATTTAGGGTAAAATTATTTAGGAAAGATTTAAATTACATGAAATCAGCAAAGCTTAGGATGTACGGCTTTTTATTCCTAATTTCTGACAGGTAATTAATTATGACAATGTAGACAAACCTGTAAATTCAATTTTTTCATTCAAGTCTGTGTAACTTGAAGTCATCGGTTACGAGATCAGTTTTTCACTGGACAACATTGTTCCATTTTTTGTTAAATACATACCTTAAGAAATTTTTTGTGTCAAATTTTAGCCATATATTTTTTTAATCTAAGTTCACCTGCCATTGTTCTGTCTCGGGGAAGTATGAATTTGATAGATAAGTGATAAAAACTAGGCATATGTGGAGTTATCTTCGTAAGTTTACATCAAATGGTCGTTGCAGGGGAAAATTAAAAAATGTTTTTCTCTCTTAAATGGAAAAACACCCTCTCAAAATTTTTATATAACATTCATAATATTACAAGGTACCATAATTAAAAAAAATGAGAAAAATTAAATGTGAAGAACTTCAAAAGTTTAAACTTTTAATTGTTTAACATTGAATTATTGAAACAAATTATCATTTTATCGATATTTTTACGCCAGTTTGAGATTGTTCAAAGAATTTTAATTGGAAATGAGCCATCAAGTGCTTTTTAACCTAGTTTCTTCCCCGTGATATATGATAACGAATATTTCGTGACATCGAAAACAGCCATTTTTTAAAATGTTCGTTATTCATCTGTTTTTTAGATTTTCGCAAAACGCTTTAAATTATATTTTTTATTTGGTGAGGCAAACAATTTCACCAATTTTCATCAAAATCTGAGAGGTCAAGGGTCAACTCCTGTCTGAAGTGGCGTGGAATGCTGAATTTTAAATGCTTGAATATATATTTGAATACATGAGAATGAATGCATGTATTTAAAACAGTTGTAAACAGATCATTCCGAGTAACATTCTACTACAATCGTCGAATCTTATGCAACGAAAACGTCGCTACTAGAAATGGGTACCCTGAATCAACTTTCATAGTATAAAATGAAATATTTTACACCACCAAGACTCACGGAGTAGGATACGCTTATTTAAATAGTGAAACACTCTGATTCCATTTTTCACATGCCTATTACTCAATTTACTAATATTTTGAGATGAATATGGAAAATATGCTAGACAGTTGAATATTGACAATAAATACGTTGCCGTCTCAATTTTTTTTAACTTCCTGTAAGAAGTGCTGACAGAAAGAGACGAAACCTTATCTGCTTTTTGTGGTGGCTAAAAATATTATTCCTCCTTCATTCCTGGATTTCTTACTTTGTTTTTTATTTATTTACTAGAGAAATTTAGAGTACAGGGTGCATATCAAGATAATCATGTCGATGGACATTGTAAAAATTAACAATTACAATTTTTTGCTAAAGAGAGAAATTTCGGCTTTCACCGCAAAGACCTGTATATGGAATGAAATTGAACCAACTTTTTTTCTCAACGCCTTATCGATTTAAAAATTTATGCTGATATGAAGGACTATCATAAAACATTAATATCGCTATTAAATGCTTTGGGATTACTTTTATCTCAAATCTCTGTATTTTCTGTATTTAGAAATATTTTATCTATCTTATAAATCATTGGTAAATTTTTGAGCACATGGGAAGCTATTAATTTTTTATTATTTCACGTCGCGTTAAGTTACGATAATCTGATGAAAAAATTACGCGCTTTGTTACTTAATTAAGTAGCAAAGATTGATTTTTTCATGATAAAAAAGTGATGTGCAAGTTTTCATTAGGAGCCAATATGAAGCCTGGTGCAGAGCCCGAGAACAATACCTGTATATTATTCACCGGGAAAAATTTAAATCGTATTTCATTAGGAGCGTTGACCTAGTAAACAGTGTTTTGTCACTATATTATCCAATATGGTCTTGAGACTATCTTTATCCACAGCACAGCTTCGATTGAAATGTGAAAAACGTTGTAAAACGTAAGTTCTTTGAAGTTAAATAGAATTTGCGCGTCTTTAAAATTACTCCACAAAATGTTTTTCGCGCAGATAAGGTGGCTAAAAGAGGAGGGATGGAGCCGCTCAAAGTATAGGGAAATTACGAACCTCTGGGCGGAAGTTGATTGAATGTACAATCCTTATTCTATTGACGGAAAAATTAAAATAGTTACCCTCTATTTTCATCCATACCGATTCAACTGTTGGAGGTGCAAAAATGTGAGGAAAGTTACCTACTTTTACCGTTGTACTCTACTTAAATCTGAAGTCAGATTCCATTTGCTAGAGCTCCGATTTTCGTGGATTGTCAGTCGATTTTATTTTCCAGCAGTAACCGTTTTGATGGTCACGTTTCAGGGAAAAATTAATATCATAACGGATTTCATTACAGGATGAGTTAAAATCCCCCGATTCTAAGCTTAGGTCATTTTCCACATAGCGTTACTGATGCTCAGGCGATAGGTGTGAGTCATCCTAATGGAAAAAAACTTATCCTATTGTTTGATTATTCGACAAAACTATATTTAGAGACGACGGACTTGTGGTTATGCTCATCTTTGATCGTTATTTTCTCGAGATGCATTGCTCTTTAGCCTTTGACCGTGTATTGAACGATTCAATGTATGCCTTATGTGCTAAGTTTATTTGGCAATTGATTATTTTACTTTGTTAGTGACTGAAGAAGGAAAAGGCTCATCAGATGCTTAGGTGGTAAACGAGACGCTTGAGTGCTGGTTGGGTGACTGGAGACTCGTCGAAGAAAAATGACGTGTATACAGTAAGTAGAGTTTGAGTACGGAAACCTATGAAGTGGTGTTTTAACAAGCTCATAGAAATGAGTGTACATTACTTGTGTTGTACATTTCCTGACGTTTTATCAGGTGGAACATGATAATTGCAACCCTGAGTCACGCTTTTATCCTATACTAGCTGAAGGTACCCGTTGAAATTCAACGGGTGTGAAAAACAATGAACGTATTTTATAAGAAAACCACAAAGCCTGAAGGAGCATAGTCATTTGAGGAGTTCGTAACCTATATTGCATGTATGTTCGTTGTAGTAGATACGCTAATCGTTTTCCAGGTGAAGGGAGAGATGGGTGACTATTGGTCCTCTTTCATGCATGGAACACCCACAAATGGGCCACGCAGACTCATTACTACTTAAATAGCACCCAGGTTGATAGGTGGTCACCTCGTCCCTACGGTTCTCTTGAGCCGACTTCTGAGTGATTAACAGCTTGATGGCTTCCCCTGTGTACATAAATATATTTGCATTCAATGACTTAATTGAGTTGCGCAATTCAAGTTGATATGTGCGTTGAGTATCTTAATCAGGATTGGATAGTAGGGTACAATCCAGCGGTTTGCAACGTCAAAAAGTGCAATTTCAGTAGCAGCCATGTTTATATGTCCTATGAATCCTTCATTACCCGGACTGCGCCTTCGGCATAAAGGGTAGCCATAATCGTTGGTTTCTAAATCATAATCATCGGTTACTAAATTAAAAATCTATGGTGATCAGTCTTAGTGGACTTGCCAATTTTTACTCCCGATGTCGTTCATTGCGCAGAATATAAATTCCTTTATCGGGTAAGAAGCATGTAGTGACGTCATTATAATTTCCATCTTCTTAAAACAGATTGACGGTCTGAAACAGATGGGTCAATATTTGAACCAGTTTTATAGCTGGTTACCCGTCAGTAGGTTTGATTAGGATGAAATGTGTGCGGTTCTTAGCGTAACCCCTGAAACACCACGGGGAGATGATCATGAGATCGCTGGTGGGCCTGTCTTTGAGCATCCAAGTCTAGTCTTTGTCGTTTTTCTTGCAAGGGCTCATTTTCTCGCAAATAATACATTCCTCTTGCTCTAGAAGATTTATTCGAAAGTTTACTCTTTTTTTTCTTTTAGGGATGTTGATGGATATATATTTTCAAGTCCAAGGAAGGGAAACAGCGGCGAGTGAGAGTCTTGTAAAGGCAACCCGTTGATTGAGTGAATGTAAGTCTACTGCACTTTTAAACTTTTAAACATATTTAAATAACTCGTAACGTTTATGAAGTGGGAATTGGTCTAAAAACTGTTCGCAATCGTTATCAAATTCTACCGGTGTGAAAAAAATTGAACGTATTTTATTAGAAAACGACAAAGCCTGAAGAATACTGTCAGCGTAGTCAATTGAGGAGTTCTTAACATAGTATGATACGTTGAAGTTCCTTCGTTCGTTCGTATGATGTGGGAATTGGTCTAAAAACAATTCGCAATCGAAATGAGAGGCAGGCGGTTACACTACGTGTAATACATCTGAGTATTACACGATAATAAACAACGCCGTGTTTGTTTTAGCAACAGAGGCATTATTAACATTACTAGTTGCTGCACGTAAATATTCTTCCACGTTTAATTCCTTTATGTGTATCGTTTTGTACATAAGTGTTCTCTCGTATGCAGTTCCCTTATAAGAGCTACTTTGAGAATAGAAATTGAATAGTATATCTGTAAATATGCATTGAATTTATCGATTACCCCCCGAAGCAATCTATCATGAGGCCCATGGGACTCTGGACCCTTCATATACAAATTTTCTTTCTACGTGCTATCATGGGCCGGCAGAAAAACTTAAATGCCAGATGCGTGAATATCCTTTGAAATTCAAATCTCTGGTTGTCAAGGAAATATGCTATTGTTGATTTCAGATAAAAATGTGAGATTTTTCAGCAAAAAATATGATATTCAGACATTTACGAAGCGTAAAAGAAAATCGATTGAAAGAATTAGAAACTTCATTTATTCAGCCATGCGTTAAAAAAATTCCAGCCCTCTATCTTGAGTGAAAGTAATTTTCAAAAGCGAAAAATAAAACCACTGCACCGGACCCAATGCTTAGCATGGACCACAAGGGACCCCCAGGGGGGGCCTTTGGGGGCCCTGACGGATTTTAAATATAGCCTATGTTTCATCCCGATACATTTTCTAACTACACACAAAATTGCAGCTCAATCGGTTCAGTAGTGTTTGCGTGATTGAGCAACAGACAGACGGACAGACAGACAGACACCATTCAATTTTTATATATTAGTACTAGCTGAAGGCAACCGTTGAACTTCAACGGATGTGAAAAACATTGAACTTATTTTATAAGAAAATCACAAAACCTGAAGAGTACTGTCAGAGTGATCATTTGAGGTGTTCATATCCCATCTTGTTTGTTGTGATTCGTTCGTTTTCCCTTTCGTGCACGGAGAGTTGAGTGATTGTATGTCCTCTTCAATACACGGGAAACCCAATAATGGGCCACGAAGACTGATTACTACTTAATAAATAGCACCTAGGTTGATAGATGGTGACCTCGTCCCTCAAGTTCTCTTGAGCCGTCTTATGGTTGAATAACAGTTTGAGCACTTCCCTTGTGTACATAAATATATTTGCATTAAATGACTTAATTGAGTTCCGCCATTCACCGTTGATATGTGCGTTGAGTATCTTGATCAGGATAGGAGAGTAGAGTATAATCCAGCGGTTGACAACGCCAAAAGGAGCATTTTCAATAGCAGCGATGTTTATTTGTCCTATGAATCCTTCAATACCCGGACTATGCCTTTGGCATAAAGGGTGGCTATATTCGTTTTTTCCTAAATCATAATCATTGGTAACAAAATTAAAAATCTATGGTGATCAGTCATATTGCACATGCCAATTTTCATGCACCGATGACGTCCATTGCTCAGAATATCCATTATTCTACGGGTGAGAAGCATTTAGTGACGTAATTTAATTTCCACCATCTTAAAACATATTGAAGTTTCGAAACAGATGGCTCAATATTTGAACCAGATTTTTAGCTGGTTACCCGTCAGTAGGATTGGTTAGGATGAAATTTGTGCGGTTCTTAGCGTAATCCGAGAAACACCACGGGGAGATTATCATGAAATTACTGGTAGGGATGTCTTTGAGCATCCAAGGCTAACCTCTGTCGTTTATCATGCAAGGACTCATTTTCTCGCAAAAAAGACATTCCTCATGCTTTAGAAGATTTTTTCAAAAGGTTACCCTTTATTCTATAAGGCATGTTTATGGATATATTTTTAAGTCTAAGGAGGGGAAACACAGAGGCAAGTGAGAGACTCGAATAGGCAACTCGATGATTGAGTCAATGTAAGTAAACTGCATTTTAACACGTTTAAGTGAATACAAATAACTCGTAAAGTTTATATGGGAATTGGTCTAAAAAACAGTTCGCAATCGTAATGAGAGGTAGATGGTTCCACTTCGTGTAATTTATCTGAGTATTAAACTACAATAAATAACGCCGTATTTGTTGTAGCAACAGAGGCATTATTAACATTATTATTCACTGCACGTAAATATTCTTCCACATTTAATTCCTTTATGTGTATCGTTTTATACATAAGTGTTCTCTCGTATGCATTTCCCTTATAAGAGCTACTTTGAGAATAGACATGGAAGAGTATACATGTTGTAAATATGCATTGAATTTATCGATTACCCCCCGAAGCAATCTATCATGGGTCCCTTGGGACTCTGGGTCCTTCTTATACAAATTTTCTTTCTACGTGCTATCATGGGCCGGCAGGAAAACTTAAATGCCAGATGCGTGAATATCCTTTGAAATTCAAATCTCTGGTTGTCAAGGAAATATGCTATTGTTGATTAAAGAGAAAAATGTCAGATTTTTCAGCAAGAAATATGATATTCAGACAATTACGAAGCGTAAAAGAAAATCGATTGAAAGAATTAGAAACTTCATTTATTCAGCCATCCGATAAAAAAAATTCCAGCCCTCTATCTTGAGTGAAATTAATTTTTAAAAGCAAAAAATAAAACCACTGCATCAAACCCAATGCTTTAGCATGGACCACAAGGGACCCCCAGGGGGGGCCTTTGGGGGCCCTGACAGATTTTAAATATAGCCTATGTTGCATCCCGGTACATTTTCTAACTACATACAAAATTTCAGCTCAATCGGTTCAGTAGTGTTTGCGTGATTGAGCAACAGACAGACGGACAGACAGACAGACAGACACCATTCAATTTTTATGTATTAGTATGATATGATGATAAAAATGATGTGATAATGTTATTATGCTGTCGATGAAACAAGAGATTTCTTATTCTTAAATGAGATACATGTGTAAACTTGGTAGATGTGCTTCGTACGTAGCATCATTCATTTACCACCCTTAATATAATGAAATGCTGTATACATTATTTCCTGATTCCATATAGTTTGCCATTCTAATGCCCAGGCTATCGTTAGTATTACTATTGTCAAGTAATCAATCAAGTTTTATAATGCTTGAATTTGCATTGCTCTACTCTATTGCAGAAATTATTTGATTGGCCACTTGCTGAGGATAATAGAACATGATGGTCGTTTGATGCTCTGTTGTCTTACCAAGACCAAGTAAATGCACTTCATTATGCTGTCGGGCACGCCTAAATACCTTTTTATGTTCTTGAGAGCATACCATACTCTTTTCGTGATTCATTTCATTCGATTAGAATGGCGACACTTAGTTCAGGATACTCCAAAGTATGGCTCGTGGAAGAATTACATAGGATGGGGAAACGTGTCGCATTATTCTTGCTTGTATGGTTGCTACTGGTTACTAGCGTTTCAAAATTTGAACCTCACATCGGGATTAATATGGTTTTATAAGCTCAAACTCAATTACATCATTCACTTATATGGTTTAATAATAATTTGAGTTGAAAATATGAGAATTTGCTGCTGGTGCTCGTCGCCATGAAAATACGGTAATTTAATTTCTCATACTCTACAAATAGTGTAAACATTTTCTGATTTTGATAAAACTCACATCTAGAGCTAACTATTTATCGTTTTCTTAACCAATGTCCGCTGAAAAGAGCTGAAGCACCCATTGTGAGAACGGTGAAACGTTTTGAGACCTCTGATTTAGCTCATGATTGCTTTGGACGTAAAGAACTTAGTATTAGATTTAATTGTTTCAGGCTTGACTTTGTTGAAGTGAAAGGCATCCATTTTTTAATTAAAATTTTTTTACTTTTCCTCACTTTATTTAAAAGTGCGACCGGTTTCACCTTGATAAGGACAGAGGACGCGTTGTCAAGGTTTAACCGGTCGTACTTTTAAATGAATTGTGGAAAGGTACAATTAAAAAAAAAAATTAAAAATGGATATGTAGTATTAATAACTTATTATTTATTTTTGTATGAAGCTTATTTGCCATTTTAACAGAACTCCTTTTCTTAGTTAATTGAGCCGATATACGTATTGCGGCTAATGTAAAATGGCGACGATCGAAAGTAAATATTAACCTCTGGAAGGTTACATTTTCCTAAATTCTCTTGAGAAATTAATGGGTAATTTGATAGAATAGAGACAATTTTACATTATCTTAGTGGATACATTCATTATTTACCATAAATATTCGGAATTTGGAAAAAGAGAACTCTGCGGGTTAAATTATTTGCGGCTTTTCTGTCTGTGCGACCATGATGTCCTTCCTAAGCCCTTTCGCTTCCAGGGACATTCGAACTCCCAGTATAGAAACGATGCCCTAGAAAACTGTAGTAATTTCGCGCCAATATTTTCAAAAAAATCCTACATGAAGGGTTAACATTTTATCATCACCATCTTGAAGTGGCCTTTCGATTGACCGATCATTGATGGATAGCTAACTCAAAAACAAAAATATCTTTAAGGGCCAGCTGTTATCGCTATCGGTCGCGAAAGTCCCTGAGAAAAAAGCCTCGAAAACTTTCCCGGATAGTAACTATCTCCCATCATGGAAATGCCCCGTGGTTGCGCTTATGCATGAAAAGATTGCCTGTGGCGCTGGTGATTCAAACGAAGTCGCCGGAAGAACTCGATTGATCCCCGTCAGCTGCGCTGCTCGCCCGAACATTCCGTAGAACACGGAAAACGAGCAACGCTGTCCGATACCCTTCTCTTTATTCCCGTATCGCGCTCAAGTTGACTCAGGCTATACCAGAAAAAAAGCATCGATACACCTAATATCGATGCAGGAATCTTTTCATTTTTAGTTACATTCTTTACTTAATTATAAACCGAAATTTTTTGTCAAATAATACCCCATTGAAATTAGATTTGAAGTTGAGATTATAAAATTATTAATTATAATTTACCATGGGCATCGGCATGGAATGGCGTCAAGAAAGAATAGAGATGAGTTTTTTTTTAAAATCAAAATTGATCATTCGTCCACTTTTTCCAGTTGCTTTCGAGTACGTATTAGATTTTGTTGAAGTCAATAATTTAGTTTTTTTAAATTGCATAAATATATCAGTTAATCCTGACAACAGTGTATACTAGATATTTTTCATAAGTGGTCACGTTGAAGATTTTTTTCCAATGGATGTACTGATATTTATGTATGAAGTGGCACATTTTTTTTACCTATCGCGTCATGTAATCTTATTTATTGAAATTATTATTCATAAAAAGTGGTTGAACGGAAAGGGAATCTGTATCCTCTCACGCCCTTGCCCTTCACCCTCATCACCTCTTCTCAGTGACCCAATGCTCCCTTACGTGCCGGAGAGTCCAGATCCAATCCTGTTATTCTTTTGTGTATGCTGTTCAATTGAGTCATATGTTCTTCGGAGACGATTCTTCGATATTCGATGTATCCAATCTAAAAATGAGTGATATTATAACAATAGTTATAAGGTAACGCCATAGCCTTACGATTCATTTTTCAAAATCAGTAACTTTGAACCGATAAATATTTAAAGGTAAGTTAGTCAGAATACTGCCATGTTACAAGAGAGACAGTGGTTAATAACCACACAGTTTCCTCAAGCTCCAACCACGAATTCGGCATATATCTAATGGCATTATAAAGTTCATATAAAAAATCAAACCTTAATAATGGTATTACCTACTGAAACCGTGGTCGGTGTTTAATAATACAATGTGAGCATTTACTGCTATTTTGAAAGGCAACATGGAAATTATGTTTCCTAACTATTATTCCTGAAACTCTCCGTTAGAGAAGATTTGACGCCTAGCAATAGAGTCAATATGAAAAGCTTACGATACACTGCAACGATGGGTGAAATTTGGCAAAATATCGATATTGCCAATCTGTCTATCCTCGTCGGAGAGAATCCCAAGGAGAGGGAGAGTGAGAGAGAATGTGAAGTAGAATGGAATGGGAATATCTTTTACCTTCTCACGCCTCTCCCCCGCCTCCCCCGGTGACCCAATGCTACCTTACGTGCCGGGGTAGTCCCGACGGTCGATGCGTCATTCCGATTGGCCGAAGTGGGCCTGCCCACGTGCACTCCACAACACCCCATCCCTCCCTCGTGCTTCCCTCCCCTACCTCTCTCTCACTAACCCCTTAAAAACACCGCCGACTCCGACCTCCCTCCTTCCCCACCCTCAGCAGTCATTTCATTCTAGCGCTCCGCCGCACATTCGCCCGCTCTGTTGTGTCGTGTTGAGAGTTGGAGGGAAATAAAAGAGGCGCCGGCGTCATAAATACGGGTCGACCGTCGCGTGATCGCAAGCGTCCCGCGCCTCGCGGAGTCCTAAGGGGAGCCGAGCGAGCTCCCGCCGCGGGCATGGCGGAGGGACCGAGGGCGTACTCGCGTTCCGCGGACGTGAGGAAGTCCCCCGCCTTCGAAGTGAGGACGTGCTTCGCGAACGAACCTTACCGATTTGACAACTTCGTCGAAGGGCGGCCGATAGAGCTCACGTCTCTGTGGGAGCAAGTGCTGAAGATGCGGAGGCTGCCGGGCGGCCTGGACAGGAACGCCCTCTTCAGGGAACTGTCCTCGAGGATGGGTTATCCGGAGTGGGAGGTGAGGCAGCACGCTTTGAGGGTCCTGGCGGACATTGTTCCCGTATTGCCACAGGGGGACGTGTCCGCGGCGCTGGATTCCCCACTCTTGCTCCCCGCGACAGTCAACTGTCTTGGACACCCTTCGGCTGCCGTCAGGAGGGCCTCGCTGGATGCTCTTAGGGCCCTCTTGGTAGCCTCCGAGGACCCGGATCTCGTGGTGGACGCGCTAGTGCTCCATGGATTAGATGGTACGGATCCGGATGTAGCGATGGGGGTCATATTGGGCATTCCGGCGTTGCTGTCACCGCGTCTGCCCCACAAAGGTATGAACCGACTCGTTTCGGCGCTGGCTAGGAAGGTCATTCATTCTGCGTTTCACGAGGAAGCTCTGGACGCGCTGTCAAAGATACGCTCCCTTGCTGGAGAGGGACAATTCGACCGCTTCCTGACTGGGTTCCCCCCGAAGTACAAGAGGGATTTTAGGGCGCTCTTTAGGGCTCACGATATGAGGAGCGACAATGAGGACTCGAGCGTGGAGACCAGGGCCAGGGTGAAGGAGATGCTGGCCAGCGGGATCCTGGAAGACGTAGAGGGACAATACACGAAGAGGTTAAAGATCGAGGCCACTCCCACCAACACCAACAACCCGAATGGTTCGGGGAAGCAGTCGAAGGAAGGCAAGAACCAACCAGCTCCGGTGGCGTCCGGAGCGGCCGGCGTCAAACCGGGCAGGCATAATAATAAGGGACCTGCCAACGCCGTCAAAGTGGAGACCTTGGTTGAAGAGGAGGAGATAGACTCTGCCAATGGCTCTCGTCCGGCAAGTGCGGAAACAAGGACCGAGGAGCCTAGCGTCTCCGATAAAGAAGACGAAGTGACGAAGGCGGAGACTCTGCTCAAGGTCCCGGAGAAGGAAGAGGACGATGCCTCCACCAGCGAAAACGATAAGGCGTCGGTCGAGAACGTTGGCAAGGGCGCTGGGGACGGTGGGAACGTTACCGACGAAGAGGGTGGTGAACTTGAGGATGACGAGGACTCCGGTGTCGAGGGCAGCGGGGGCAGAGTGGAGGAGGGGAACGAAGCGGGGACAACCTCGCCGCCTCCAGCTATGGTAGCCGGCAGGATCCTCCTAGAGACGGAGATACAGTTCAGCGAGGCGACAGCCATCACCATGACGATCCTCGAGGAGGCCGACGTCGCCTCCAACGACGGAGACCCTAGGAGAATAGTGGGTCGTGGGAGGAGCAGCAGACTGGCTCTGATCGATGAAGAATTCGACCCAGACGTGGCCATCAGGGTGCTGGATTCTTCCGAGGAGGAGGGCGTCGGGAAGATTAGGGAAGTGGGGAGGGCCAGTGCTGGCAGGAGGGTCAGATTCGGCGGTGAAATGGTGCTGCAGACGCCGGACAGCTCGGCGGAAACTTTGGAGGTACCCAAAAGGAAGGAGGACGAATCCGCCACCAATTCCTCGGAGGACCAGGAGGCACCTTCCAACTCCAAACCGAACAAGGTTCCAGAGACCCAAGTGAAACCGAATAGCGCTCAGTTCGTAAGCCACATACCGGTAAGAGTAGATCCCTCCAAGCAGAAACAGAAGACCGCCGAAGGTGGTGGGAGTGGTGATCAGGGGAAGACGAAGCAGGGGACAGCACCCGCACCACTGCCCGCGGCTCCTCCCGTGGAGGAGGCACCGCCGGAGGAGGCGCCAAAGGCGGCCGAAGATGTCGCCAGTGGTGCGGTAGTGGAACGGGAGGGGACGCGGGTTGAGGTGACCACGGAGGACTCTGCCAAGGTGAAGCTGGAGGCAGAGGGGACGGAGGTGGAACTTGTGGTGCAGGTGGTGGGCGGGGGCGAGGGGGCCCAGAACACCGCCGTACCGGAGGTGGTCAAGCCTGAGTTGCCCATCGTGTTGCCCATGTCGGCGAGCCGGGTGCACAGCTGGGAGGACCTCGGCATCGTGGACAAGCAGATTCTCGTCGACATAAGGAATAAGGTGGGCCAAGCAATCCTCCCTCGTACCCTCGATCAAATTTCTAGTGGCGTAAACTTTCATGGTTAACTCATTTTGAAAACCCGGGGGATCGGTTTGGTATGGTGGATAGTATACTGCCTTCCTATCCCGAGCATGTGTTTCAATCCCGTAAATGGTTGATATTTCTCAGTGGAATCTCGATCTATACTTGAGCGTCATGAGGAGAGCATATAGAGAACAACACTCTGTCCGTCGAATGGGACGTTAAAGTTAAAGCCGAATGGACTCAGTTGACGGTTGTCTCCCCCTATTTAACCAACCACTGAAAATCTCCATGAATTTCGCAGTCTAATTTATGAGCTCTTGAGCTTTTTAATTTCGTGAATGCCGAAAAATGGGATAAATAGTTTACTTATATTTTATGGAGAGTGGTAGTAATAAGCCTTTTGCAAAGAAATGCGAATGCTTTTTGTATTATTATCTAAATCGAATTATTTTTTATATTATCTTCATAAGTGATTGCTGGCACCAGTTAGAAGTTTGAAAACAATTAATGAAAGTTCTTCTTGGAGTCGCGATCGTCTCCTTAAAAATTCGGAACATGCTTTAAGAAATGTATAATTCTCATTCGGCTCATCTTGCATTTCATTGTGTGTATTTTGATGTCGTATATTATAGTTTATGCTGTGCATAATCTTGAAAACGTATTATTACCCCTAAAAATTAATTAATTTCTCTCATTTTATCGACTCAGTTAGTGAAAATCATTCGCATTTCAGCAGTGAATCAACTTTAAGAAAGTACATTTGAGATAAAACTGGAGATTATTTGACTGCTAATTTCGAATTCGCATTACGTCATTCATTTCTTCGCTGTGCTTACTACTGTTTGCTTTCGGAACTTGTCATTTTGTGATGTCGCATAGTTTATATGCATGTTAGGCCTTCAGATTTTTGGGAAGCCTGCTTGGTATGCGCAGCCGCGAGATGAAGTTCCACTCGACTACCTAACTTGTGCGTGAATGAACGTGCTCTTAGTATTTCCTTGCGACAGTAGGCGTTGTAAATCGATATTACGAGTGGCAGGTGTCGGTGCTAATATTCGAAATGTCTCCCGTTCATTATTTCGGCAGACATTATTTTTCTAGAAATAATTTTACCGTCGAATATGTTTTTTGTACCGTTCACAAATTGTGACTGTATTGAAACTTAATATAGCGCTCATTATCTTAAACTCGTAAACAAAAGCTCTGCTCTGCTCTGAACCGAGAACACTGGCAACTTTGATAAGTCGGCGTATAATCGTAAATCCTGTATTATTCTAATGGCGATTGGGGTGTACTTTCCCTAGTTTCTACTTCATTAAATTTCGGCGAGAAATGATTTTTATTGATTATATTAGTGGAAAATATATGTAGTGTTTTTTCAAATGGGAAATCTTATTACTTTCCTTGTCGGTTTTAGTTAACTAAGTTTTTTGTCATTTAATTTTGTCTTTATATGTAAAAACAACAATATAAAATACTTTCGGAAATATGTATCCTGATCTACGCTACGACATACCATGGCAATTGGAATCATTTGTCACGTCATATGGGATATGGCATTCAAGAAAGTTAACAATCCTAATTTGATTCCAAAGATCAGTATTTATTGAATGTGGGAGTTTTTATTCTGCATCAAAGATTCAGGGGAGATTTTTAACATTCATATTGGGATTGAATGATAAGAAAAGGATATTTCCTGGTTTTACTCTTCTAATAATCGACTAAATGATTTGACATTTTAGACCTGTAATTTCATTAAAGTTCTTTCTAATATATGCCTTTCACGGGAATGTTTTTTTTAATAAAAGCTGAATGCCGACGAAAGGTGACGATTTAAAAAATTTCCATGGATGTATTCCGTAGTCCTTTGGTTACAATTTGCGAAAAAATGTAGAGCCTAAAAAACCACGATTAGTATTTTTTTTACTTCACATGAGGGTTAAATGCTTCATCCAGCTATTATCTTACGCTATGGTAAGAAGCACAATTATCCGCAGAGTTATTTACTAGCATTGGCTTGTTGTAATAGGATTGTGGATACCTTATGGATAGAGTTGATCACCAACGTCGAGACCGTTCTAGAAAATCCTCTTGGGAATCAATTGCTAAACATTCGGAGATAAATTCATATTTTAAGAAAAATTAATCTCGAAATGTACTTTAGCCGACTTACTTTGATCGCATCACTTATCGAGAAAAACCGTATTGAAAGGAAGGATAAAACTTGCACGATACGTTGAAGAAAGTTCGTATTATCCGAGACGGATTTTTAAATCGAGGATACATTTGATATCGATACCGGAGAACAATTTAAAACGTCCCGCCACTCGCCCTCGGCATCGATTCAGATAATTCATGGAAATCCCTCGACTGACCTCATTTCTAACGGCCAATTTATCTCATGCTAAGGGCATGTTCTTGATGCTTGGCCATTTTTCGTGCCTTATGAAATCTCGACCACCTATTATTGGAAGTATGCGGGAAATTGATTTTATCTGGAATATAAATGAGCGAGGTTACCAAGGGAGAAAAGTTTGAGTAAATATAATTTGTGAAGGTAAAAGTGAGCGTGATAAATACGAGTTAAATTGTGCATTAACTCTCAGATAAGGCTAACTTGTCATGCAATTGACTCGATAGGTTTTGTTTTATCCATACATCGAAGGCTGCGAGACGGGGAAATCGTTTAGAGGATTTTTGATGAAATTGAGTATAGTTTTTTCTCCAGCTAAAGAAGCATGTGATGCTAAATGAACTGAAAAACAAGCAAATGGTGGAAACTCGTTCAAAATCGTGTCAACCAAAGCACCTACCTCATCGTTTGGTGGAATTGAACATCTAATTATGAAGAGTGAATACATATTAGTTTTTTCTCGGAGATTGCTTTTACCATCATTATAAGTCATTCAGTCATAAGATGGATTGAGTGCAGCCCTCCTTTCTACCCTGTCGCCTTTAACACTTATGTCCTTGTATCTATTATTTTTTTCATATACACTCTTACCCGCCCTATGTATTTGTCCCTCGGTCTTCCTCAGGGGGTATACATTCTATTTTCCCCTCTATTATGTTTAATAAAAAATCGTTGTCTCACAGTGCGACCTATCCACCTGAGCCTTGTCTTTCTGTTAGTGCTCCGTATGGTTTTATCTTCTTCTGTTCTTTTGTACACTTCCTCGTGTCTTACCTTACCCTTAAATTTGATCTTCAGCATCCAGCTCCAGCCTCGAGTTTTGAAAGTGTCTTTATTCTCCCCTCATTCAGCTTTCCAGTGGACCATGTCTTTGAGCCATATGGCACTCCTCACGAATGTTTTCGCTGAGCTGCTTCCTTATTGGTAATCCTATTTTCTTCGAACTCAGTAGTTTTTTCATCATGAATGCTTTCTTGACATGATTTATTCTTTGCTTGATGTCCGTTGAAATTTTTAAATTCCACATCATGCTGTTTCCAAGAAGAGAAAATAAAAGGAGATAAGTACACCATACGGGAAATATTAGTTGCTACAGACGCGAGAGTAATCTCTTTCAACGGGAGATTATAATGGGGCAGTATGGAAAGCACCTCGATTATCGTAGGTAACATGTTTGTTACTTGGCGTAGTTTCCTGTGCCGTTAAACTGAATGTGGAAAATTCATTTGAACAAAAAGTTTAAATACTTAAATGCAGTTTTGAATCTCCCAAAAGCGAGATACAAAGTTAGCGTTGCATGACTTTACACTGTCTAATTTGTTATCCGAAAACTATGTATATTGGCAAATTACTTAACTTTTAATATCCGAGTCGGAGTCGGAGCGGTTCTGAAAAAGGGTATCGTTTAATTCACTTCGGATTACTTAGACAACTCGTATTAAATCTACCCGAAAGACTCATGAAAGTTTTAGAGGTGTGCCATCTACTAGAAACAAATTATCAACCTTAGAGCATAAAGAAATCGAAATATACATGTTTCAATTTTATTTTTTTTATAAGACTTAAAATAAAAACAAATACTTATTTTTTATTTCTTCTGAGGCATTAAGCACTTTTGGAAGAACCGTGGGACTACACTTTTGCTGCATTACCGGCGTGTCTGTGACTATTTTCGGGGATTAGCAATATGCAATCGAATTATGCTGAGAAAAATTGTTATTTTTCTCGTCATTCCTACTCCTTAGTGTCACCCTAGAAAATAGCTATAAACGGATTTACTTCGGATTTTCGTTAAAATGCTTGACTACTTGTACACAAAATACTGTAAAAGTTGGTGTATGTGCCTCTCAATTTCAGAATTCCTTGGAGTTTTGTTTAGGTTAAAATGCTCTCGAGGGAAAACAGAATCAACCCAATAGAAGGCGAAAAGTTTGTTAGTAAAATTTCAATAAAAGCATCCTTTCTGGAAATAAAACTATCGTCACAATGGTTCTTGATCGCAAATATTTCGTGAATCATTATGTCACAAAGTAACTTTTGAGACTCATCCAGCTCTAAACGAGATTCAGAAATTCTTTCATGCCTCAATATCAAAATTTACGTAGATTTTTCCAAAATTTATTCAGGTAATTAACGTATAAATCAACGGTACTTAGTTATTACTTCGATTAGTTCGGGAATGGAAAATATGGAAGGTTACTTTGCGCGCCGGTCTGGCCACCTAAAGGTTGCGGGTTCGAATACTTCATCGGGCATGGAATTTGTATTTGTCTCAGCCTTAGGTCAAACGGTGTGATATATCCTTAGCTCTTGGATCTACGAAAACCCAAGTTTGCTTTAGAAAACGCAGAAATTGGTGGCGTTCGCCTGCGTACGTAGTGCTATCAGGGAGAGGAAAGCATAGGAGAGTCCTGCCAGAGATTGTCGCGTAATACCTTCGGTTTCTCTGCCCGCTCATCCACGCTTATTTTTCCGTCCCTGGCCTTGCAGTTTCCGCTTAATAGCGCCACCAATTCCTGCGAGAACAATACTACCCCCATTACAATTAGGGATGACAAAGAAATGACATCGAAAAAAATCAAACTTCCATGTAGCTCTCTAAATGGGGGTTAATCACAATTTTTGCTTGTTACTTTATAGTACAGGGGACAATGACAAATGATCACTTGAAAATCATCTCTTAAAGATTCCAAAAATATCCAGAGATATATGAGTCTAAAGTTGAATGGACGGGCAATCCTATCATAACGGCAGTGACGTCATTTCATCCATCGCTTCTTCTTCCCTCGTCTTCCCGATACATTCTAAACGATGCCTTAAAAAGGCTTTTGTGAATATTTCCATTTAGCCGGAAATACAACGGTATAAAGATTTAGAAAATAATTTGAAAAAATATCCGTCTTCTCTGGGAATCGAACCACGGGCCTTTGATCGATAGTTGAAATGACGTCACAGGTCATTATGCGGAAACAGGAAAAAATACAACATTTCTACGATTAGTTATTTGGAAATTAGGCCTTTTAATGTTTCGAAGCAACTCCGTAAATCTGTGCAACAACCTTTATAAATTTGATTTCAACGGTAATATCGAAAAAGAATTCGAATGATAATCCCCCACTGTGAATATGCATTAGCCTGTTCAGAGCTTAACTGCTGTCTAAAATTTGTTGTCCAGATCCGTCTATATTCTGAGATAATAGTAATTTTTTATTTATTTTTCCTCCGAGTGCAAAAAAGTGCACGTTTCCGGTGCAACGACACTTCATTTCTCAATGGCTGTCGTCTTTGAAGTTGGTAAAGTAATCTTTATATCTACTAAGTATAATGATATTTTATAGATTATTTTGTAAGAAATACTGCCATATACCGTGGAAATACATGCGCTACTATAAATAGGAACTGTTTTGGCCACTTTCGTTGTTGTGTTGCGTTATCTAAAATTATTTTCATCTGAGTACCACGAGGTATCTTGCTGAACAGTGTATTATAAGTGTAATGAATCTGATATGATTCTGACCGGAGTCGATGTTCCCCAAGGTTCAGCTTCCAGAAGGTTAGCTGTGGATGAATATCGCTCTGTGAAGATCGTGGTCTTCATTTAGCGATGCCATCGTAATTTTCGCACCAGATTTAATTAGCCAGTGGTGCTGAGATCCATAAAGGTTGTTCATTTCTAAAGCTCTAGTCCTGCTCTTTCTCCACAGCGTGGCATACATTTTCGATTTACTTGACCAAACATGTTTTTGACATTTTATGTCATTTTCACACGAAAAAAAAATTCTCATCATGGCCTGACAGTCCAAGTCGATCGGTTATGATCCATTCCTGATATTTTGATGTATCGTCGGACTATGGTCAATCAATCTATTGTCCAAATTACATAAAAATATCAAAGATATAGCATATTTTCTGTCATTTTGTTCCAAATTTGTGATATAAATATTTAATGCAACATATGAATGATATTTCCCGCGGAAGGCAAGTTGTTTACAAAATATTTTGATTCGTGAGAGTTCTCATTGAAACCTTCATTGGATTGCTGTTTATTGACATTAATTTTTGGAATGTTTTTAGACATTTATGTTTGGAAAAGTAAATTATCTGCGATGTTTGTTTTATTAGGATACTCCAATAATATGTGCATTCTAGGTTATTTCAATTATTTTAGGACTCAAATTAGGACCAGGCATTTTGAAGTTCTTTGTCTAATGTTGACGTGATGGTAGGCGAAGTTACTTAGTGGAATTGTGGCGTACCAAGTGATTAATTATTTAAAATCTCTATCTAGTGAGTAAATTAGAATTACTGATAAATTATAAAGGCCAAATTGGTACATTTTACAGGTAAAACTAACTATCTTCATTAAATTATTTAATTTTAATTTAAGAAATAAATAAAATACAACTATCTAAATTTGATATAAAATTAATATGTTACAGTTCAATGCCTCAGTAAATGAATACTTGTGATCCTGTAAATTAAAAAAATAGTGTTGCCATGCGAACGCTGTATTGTAATGACAGGAGTTAAATTTATGAAATGGTATCGATGATTATTAGTGGAAGGACGGATAAACAACAGTTTTTTGGGGGGTGAGGTGAAATTAAACTTTCCTTCTTATATTTAGAGCCCCATTAAGAATAAGGAATGTTTGATTTGTAGAATGATCATTGCAAGTATTGCATCGGATGATATTTTTGCCTTGGTTTTTACTCAGAAGTTAGCGGAACCATATGCAGATCTTGAGGAAAATATTGTTGCTGGGTTAAGTAATCAGAACAAGTATGTGTTCATTTTCATAACGTTGATGAATGTTTTGCCGTTTATCAGATTCCTTATTTATTAATTACTCTCTACATTTAGTTTTGAAATGTATTTATGATACGCTTAAAATGCACCTATGCTATTCCACTTAGAATTTAAATTGCATATATGATTAACACGGCATATTTTATTAATTAATTATTCTATGATTACACGGGAACATGGTTTAAATTGTATGATTGAAAAAGTATGTAGGTATTAACAGGACTATCTGAGTATTGCTATTTCTCTGTTCATTTCATAAGCATTTGAACTGTGAGATGTAACCCAATATTTGGTTAACGATGTTCATATGTGCTCTACCTTGTGTAGTGGCGATTTTGCAAGTTTTAATTCTCCTTGTCGTTTGAGTTTTAAGTGTTTGTGTCAAACATCACTGCAACACAAATTTAATTTGCAATACTTGACTTATAAAAGCCATTACGAACCTTAAGTGCTCGAACTGCAAATCATTTGAAGCTCGAGACCCAGGATTAAAATTATGACCTTTTTATAAAGGATAACAATGTGCGTGCTAGTTTAGGACATAGAGTCCGCCCCTGGGTTACGTTAAGGCCAGTAATTACTAACGCTCCGTTTTGCATAATAGTAGTATTTGACGAGAAAATAATGTGATCTATTATGGGGGGCACAATCATTTATGGGGGCTGTATATCTGTGATCAAAGCTTCATTACCTGTGTTTTTTGAAAAGGCCGCTTAACCGTAATGACTAGTGACTAGCACTTCTTTATTCATGAGGAAACAGAATGCTTTCCCTTTAAAATGGGTATACAGGATGACTCCTGGCAGAACCTCAGGAGGTGTAATGTAATGGAGTTGTGTTTTTTGTCCCAAGCACATGTGGTCAATAACCAAACTGTGTCGTCGCACACATTTTATACCGCACGTCGTACAGTTGCGATGAAAATTCCTTCTCTAAAAATAAGGTGTACATATTTATCATTAAGTAATACCCCCGAAGACGCAAGAAACGCTTTACTCTTAACTTCGGAAGCAAATATAATATACCTTTTATACAAGCAGCGTATATATTCGTTCGTTGTGCGCGTTGATGAAGGATTAATCCTTGTTGAGTGAGAATAAAAAATCCTGATTGCAACTTTCAGGCATTACAACTTTCACCTTGTTGAGTATCACAATAAAAGAGTTTTTACCATTTTTATACTTTCTACTAGCACTTTTGAAATAAGTGTATTCTATTTAAAAGTAATATTTTGGACATGCTCAAAAAATCACCTAGCCATCACACTGAAGGTCAATTCCAATAAAAGAGATATTCCAAGACTGCGGATATCAAACCCCAGCTTTTGAGTTGCCTTAATGTTTTCACCAAGTTCATCTATTTTAAGCCATAGAAGTTTTGGCAAGAGGCATGTTGTTTAATTTCTTGGATTTACAAGTAAATTCGCTCTGTTAAATGAGAGGACAATGAAGTAAGGTGGTTGGAAACATATTGCATAGACCAGGTAGTCTACGTGACAGTTTGATACTTGAATGATGCTTACAAATGTAATAATTATGATGCATTAGTGGTAGTATATGCCGTGTTGGTTAGCGTCATGCTTGTAAAAAATCTGGAAGGGCTGCCTCTCAGTACATGACAAAACATTTCTCTCTCCTCAATAACATTGTTGTCATATGAGATCTTTCCAACTTTCAATTCAAGTATGAAATATTTTGGTGAATGCTCAGGGCAACGGAGCTCATTTGCGGTTGATGTACAATCATGCCGCTGTATTACCCAAAGGAAACAACAGGTAAAATAAGACGAACATGATCTTTTTATGTTAAATGGCGACACTCCATTGTCATTTATTGAACTCTTTCCAACCTTTCTCCTTCTCTACCGCAGGTCTTAGGGCAAAGAAGGAAACGTTGAAGGATGTAGTATGCAATGTGAAAATGTTTAACCTTTAACGTTGAACATTTTTTCTAGCTATTTTGTGTGCAGAGAGAATTTTATCTTTTAGGCTACCTTAATATTCCGTATTTGTTATTGCTAAACATTGCCATAAGTATTTAATTTTTTTTGCGATAATATTTATCTTATCCCGTTTTCTTGCCTCAAGGTGACGTTGGACATGAATAGAAGGTTTGAAAATTGTGCTTTTATTCGACAGGAGGTTTTTGGGGGGAACCATGTGGAAACAGTGCTCTCTTTAGTGAAAATTAAAACCCTATATAAACATACTTGCGCCAGTTCAATCCTTGAGTGTCCTAAAATATTAGTTACCTATGATATAATTTATTTTTTAAAGATTATTTTTATCTATTTACTGGCATTACAAAATTAAGCATTTTGCTCGGGATACTAACCTTTCTTTGGATGAGTGTAATCCACTTAAAATGGTTTGACAATTTTTCCGTGTTATGTTCTTTATCCTGTGTGAAATTTTATGAGGCTCCACTGAATTCAACTAATTACACGTATTTGTTAAAATATGCTGAGGACGTATGTGTGTGGATTACAATAATATTCGCATTCCTGTGCGTTTATTTTCTTTTCATTAAATTTCAAATTTGTGGAGAAAACTATTTTTAATGGATATCAGAAAGCTGGTATCTTGTCACTATCTTATCTTTTATCAATATTTTTTTTGAAGCTGATTACCCATTATTTATCAATGAGGTCTTGAATGTGGATAAGAATCTTATTTTGAGATAAGAATAATTTGTTTAGTTAAAATTTAATTCTAGTGTCTCGTACAATATGTCACTCCTCTCGTCTTCCACCTCCATAAGCCCTTAAACTATGGAATAGAAAAGTAATAACGAGCTCTTCTGTGGCCGAATCCAGAATAAAATTTTCATGCTATAAAAATAAATTGCGGGAGAAATTTACTTGAAGTCGCAGAATGCATGCTGTCATGTATAGAGATATCATGATTTTAAGATTTGAAGCAAATGCATTAGATTCGCACTAATGTGAAGCAAGCAGCCACGACCGTATTTTTCCCTCTCCCTATGCGATCGGTGCATTTTGGTGTCGCTGTCTCACCCCTAGGTGCATTGGGGTGGTCGATACGCATCTGATTAACCCCGTCTAATGCACAAGAACACAAGGAGGGTGGTGATAGGGCGGCGCACGTGAGGAAGGACTACAGCGTGGAGACGTGGGGATGAAGGAAGAAGGGTGGGGTAGGTGTAGAATTGTATGTGAGCGGTGGTGGAGGGGTTAGGGTGGGGAAGAGGGAAACCGACTTCCCCTGAGGGTCGTTAACCTTCTCCTCCAATCGAACAATTTTCGCACTGGACTCCGTTGGCGCATCCTCCGTTATAAGCGAAGCGGTTGGTGCGACGGAGGAGGGTCTGGTGCGGGGGATAGGTGCAGAGGGAGAGGTAGGGAAGGGGAGGGGATATCCGGGGGACGGCGACTTATATTTACAGCGAATGGAAGAGCACTAAGTGAGACCTATCTCTTACGATTGTTTACCACTAAAAATGATCGCTAATAAAGACATACATCGCGGGATTGAAGAATTATGCTAAATTGTTTTGAGCAGTTGCTCTCCCTCTTATCATACTCAACTAAATAGTCTTACATATTATTTGGGGAGCAACATACAATTTTTTAAAGTGGCTCAATATAAATTCACTGGGCTTAAATGTTAACGAACTGCCCATCCTGTAGGCTTTCACCTCCATCTTTCTAACCTTCTCATTGATTTCAACAAGCAATGGGAGAATAATAGATGCTGTTTGTTCAAAATGTAGTTGAAATTCACAACGGAAATATTTTTACATGCCTAAATTGTATGGAAAATATGACATTGGCAAAATTATGACCACGGTTTCGTGAAGAGATTTAACAAAATGGGAAAGAAAATTCAGCTTGTCTGAATATTTGTTTATAAATTAATGGCGTTTCAAAATGATGTTGATAGTATTCATAAAAATAACCACTTATATCACTCAGTGTATCAGGGTCTTTGATCATTCTGTGAACAACATGCGATACAATTTTTCATTATTCAATACGTTAGACTGTGAGGAGGCGAGTTGGATGTTGCAAACCTATATATTTAGTAAGTGCATAATGCCTTTTTTATAGGCTGCATGTGTGCATTAACAATGGGAGTTGGTAATCATTATTTTTGCTCAGTTAGCTTCCTCTACGGGGGTAAATACGATAAAAGTCACATCAATTATGTGATATTGATTGGATATTGACTACTATTTTTAATGGGTTTGGCTTGAAGCTCTGCTGCAGTATTGGTTTGTCATCACTATATGTAGGTATATGCCTCTTCATGATCAACAAAATAATGGGTTAAGTGTTAGCAGAAAACAGCGAAAATAATGAACTCAGCTTTAGAAAAACATAATTTCATTAATGCACTATTTGGTTAAAAATGGCTTATCTCATAACTGGTATCCTTTCAATATTCAGTCTTTCCCTACTTATCACCTTAAAATGTTTTGGATATAATTTATGGAAAGGAATTAAGATGTACCTTACAACATATGCCTGAAATTTGAGTTGATGAATGCTTAAGTTGGGAATATGACAAAACGGGAAGCAATGCTAATAGTATCATCTGTAGTTGTTTGGTACGATCCCATGTTATAAGTCAAAACAATATATATCCTAGTTGAAGCACGAAAGAAATTTAAAAAAGACCCTCACATGATAAAAGCGAGTGGACAGGATTTAGTAAGAATAGTATTGACTTAAAGAGATTTTATCAGCTTATTGTAACAGAAATATCTTTGGTGTCTCAAGGAAACTAAATAAATGGTTGACTAAGGTTGAGGGTAATATTCATGGCTGGGTAGTTAGACTTATATCCTCTGCGCGTGGATTAAATTTGCTAAACCTTTCGTGCTTACTTAGATCGCAGAATATTTCATAAGTGTGAAATTCTTTACAGACATGGATGATGAGAAACAATGTGCATTGTTAAGGTTTTGGCAAAAAGGGTTTAGGATGTATTTTTAGTTTAGAAAGAGGTGAACGTTTTCTTTCTATTGTACCAATGTTTCCGCAAGGTTGATGAATCAAGGGCCGAAAAGATTTTGAAAACGCAAACCAAGAATAGCAATGCCGGGGTTTAACGTCATTCAATTTAAAATCGATAATGACCCAAGCAAAAACATAAAATGGTTTGATTCCGATGGAAATGTCTTCGGCCGGTAGATCTAAATGCATTCAAGAAATATCTGCTGCATGATTTTGGACAAGTGCGATACAAAAATTGAAGAGCATCAGAGAAAAATGTAATTATTCTCAGGTTTATTTCTTGACTCACTTAAGTTAGTAAAGCATCCAACAAGGCCTTCGCTATCAGTGAAATCATACGGCGCCCTATCCTTACGGCATGCATAGAGCACGTGCGCTAAATGTATAGATGAAGTCCATTGCCTATCCACCAATCGCTCGACAAGCCGAACCATGTAAACGCTGAGAGAGTAGCCTGCAAATATTCGATTTGGTTGCCCTTATTCAATTTTTGCATTTGTTTTCATTGCATTTTATTCAGTCGGAAAATTATTTTCGATGTCACTAGTAGTATTGAAAAACTTCCAAATTTCGACTACTTTACGAATTTTTATCTCCAAAACTAAGCTTCACTTTGACTTAGGATTATCCGCATTGTGATGTCCCTAACAGCCTCTACCACCTCAATTTAAAAAAAAATCGAAAACTTTCTCCTCGTGGAAACCCAAAGGATAATTTCTAATGTAAACTTATCAAATTGCTATAAACTACTTGTGGCATGGATGAGGAAGTAGAATAACCATTTTTGTAAATGATTGTTCGACTATATCGTGTCAAAAATTGACTGGCTGCCTGTTGGAAAGACGAACACCAATATTATTATGCTTATCTACTACGGACCTCTCTCGATTATCACTTGACGTTCGAGTAACCCGGCATTAAATTCATTTTTATGCTTTTGCGGGATATTGTGGGTGCATAACTTCAAGCTAGGTGTAAGAATTACTCAATTGGAATTTCTGGGAAAAGAATGAAATTAATTGCAATAATGTGTGCTTGGCAACAGTATTGCTGTGATATCAGTCGTGCTTCCGCAACTTTAGGCGTTCATTGTGATTTGGTCGCCTCTGGCCAATCGATGTCGTGAGTAATGGTTTCCAGAAAGCCGTGCTTGAAGCTTTCGCGACGCTATAAATGTACACTTCCCTTCGAGTCCCTTCATGCGATCATCAGCGTGCGTCGCGTGATCAACCTTCTCTCGCCGAGGTCGATTTTCGCAGACATTTGACTGGTGCGGAATAATTAATGCCGCGAAGCAAACATCTATAGTCCACTGGAATGTATAAATTTCGATTCTAGCGTTCGACTGTTAGCATTAGAAGCATCGACGGAAGACGCAAAGGATTCATTCATGTGCACACAATATCCAGAGAAATTCGGAATTTAATCGTTTATTGGCTAAATTGTGACGAAAGTGTTTATCTTTATATTGTCATGTCACTGTCCACCCCTGGCCCGTGATTGATGGGCCGATTGCGCCGTATTTTCCCACATTTGCATCATGCTCCTCTTGAATCTCATGCAACATCCGGGAACGGGCACGCGCTAATGTATTAAACGGGATGACTCCTCATCCTCCAGAGGAGATGACTCAAATCTAAGAGCGCAATTATATTTTCTGTCTGGAAATAAGCGCGTCAGTAAATATGGTATCATATTAGTGTTTAGGGTAGGTGATTTTTTAATTATAAATTTAATTCTTTAGAACTCGGATAGTCAAAATTGAAAGAGGCTGTCATGGCTGTGGGAGGGAATTGTTGGCAATCCTCATACACGATGACCTAGAGGAAAGATAGGTGAAGAAAATAATGGAGTATTGTATGGTTCTATTACCTTTTTTCTTTAGCAAGGATGAACTAATATTTCAGGATTTTGAGATTTTGGCGTGAAACATAGTGGAATGTGTGAAAGGTAAACTATGAAATGTGATGTATGTGTAAGGTGAGAGTATAGATAATTTTTAAAAGTTATGATAGCAATAATGCTTATTCCGAATTTACAATATTACAAAAAATTAAATCAATAAATTACATATGAATAAATTTCATTGGAATATATGTATCTAAAGAGGAAAACCCTGTTTCGGGATAACCTTCTTAAATAAATAGGATATATGAGACAGGTGACTGATGTATTTGCTCAATTTTACAATTGTGCCTATATTGCATGCATTACCTATTTCTTTTCTTGGGGCGTTCAGAACGAAATGAGTTCTATAGTTCCTTTTTTTAGCAGTGTTATGGATTACATCTAATCATGCAGCATTATTAAGTGTTTTAAGGTAAAAAACATAAAATGGAATCAGATAATGTTTTAAGACGTCTCGGAGATATTTTTTTTCTCGGAGAGAAGCCATTATTTTGAATTTCGTAAAAATTTACTAGAAGTGCCTATTCCTTTGGAAGGAGCAGACCTACTTTGGCACAATGCTCGTATGTCTGTTTAACTGCTTCACTATTAGGCTTAGTAATTACTACACAATGATTAGTTCTTAATTTAATATTCTCTCGGTATTCCGATGTGGATGTGGAAAGTGTATAGAAGCAAAAAATGGGGACGGCGAGCTTTTAAATATTTAGAAAATGTAAGGGGCTGCAACATAAGGGAAGACGGGCTATCATGAAAGAGTGAAAAGGTTCGGAAAAGGGTTTTTGTATCAATTTATATTTGTCGATGACACGAGGAGGTCGAGAAATACGGCCACTTATAATTTCTGCAATGGAGTTGTTCATTAATATTGTAGATCGATCCAATTCGTTCTCTAATTGTCCAGCTAGCTGTGAAGCGAGAAAATTAAAATATTTAAAACAGAATATTTCTAATATTTAAATATTTTTCTTCGATGGCAATGGGTGTGAATCAACCCGCGTATTCGGGGAGCATTTGAATAGGCCGAGGAACATATTTCATATCGTTCAAGTAATTCCGGTTCAGTGAAATACGGGGAGAGTATAAAAGAAAAAAATTGTGAGCAATTTAACGAAGATCGTCACCTTATGCGGTTTAGAAACTTGATCTCTTAGAAATGAAGATGGGAATTTTTGGAGGCATCGGAGGTGTATGGAAAAGTACGGGGAAAATAAGTGGTGATGGGAACGACCAACAGTGTCAGAGTAAGAAGAATACGCATTGGTTCAGAAATCTGAAGAAGACAAAAAAAAATTAATGGTACTCTTATATTTGCGTTTAAGGTTAATTGAAGTCTGTGCTCAAAGTTAGAATGCCGGGAAGAGAAGGAGATAGAAAATGGTGCTTCTCGATGGCAGGAAGGGAGGACGAAGGCATTAATATCTCAAGAAGGAAATGGTGTGAACCAAAATGGAGTTTTATGTGGAAGGGAGGGATGATTTTTGATGATTATGAAATGAGAAGAAGTTAATATTCCGTAGATAACTGGCCAAAGTCCTACACAAATTCTTGAATATATTTGATGGTAATATTTGACTATTGTGCGATTTTCTTTAGTTTTCTGGCAGCGCTGGCAGCACGAAAATGTACACGCATATTCAGCTATTGTGTGAGTGATTAGAATAACTAAATTTAGCTAAGTCTGAGGGAAATATATAATAATATAAATAAATATTATAAAGTGGAGAGTTTGTCCAAGTTTAATAGAAATATTTTTGATAACAATAATTGATATAGATGAATGTTTTTAATGACTAAAATCTGAAGGGGATTACTGTATTTCGATTAAGCTAGTATAAATAAGATAGTGCCTTTGAATAAAGGAAAAGGCCAATTCAAAGTCACGAATGCAAATTTCAATTTTAAGTGAATTTTTAAAAGGAAAAAAATATTTACGCAAAGATCTTGATAAAACAGTCATTCACGAAAAGATGAAACGATTAACAAGGGTGTGATTAGTCACACGCTGTGGATTGTATTTTTCCCAGTCACTCGTCGAACGTAACGTTATTAATTTATTGAAACCAATGCCTCACTATATTCTGCCGGAAACACTCCAATAAAATATTGCTGAAAGAAGTGGGACTTTTTTCCGTTACGCGAAATGGATTTTAAGATGACCTTCGCATAAAGCGGTTATATCCTTTATCGTTTCGTATTTTTTCGCAGTCGCAGTTTTTTAATCTGAATTTTCCTTGGAATGTATGGAAAAAAGTGAGGATAGAAAATCTTACGGAAGGCCGGTGGTCCTTGAGGCTGATATGTGAATGTGGACAAAATGAGACTCGATAAATTGTAGTGGGTCTCCCAGAGTCCTTGGGAACTGTTTTGATTTTTTTTTTCATTCGCCTTCTTTCTAAGAATCAAAGGGTCAGGGATTCAAGGGGTCGTCACGTGATCAGCCCATATCTCGGCCCACGATCGCTTTAGGTGGCTTTCGTTTGCATTTCGCCCTTCTAGCTCCAAGCACTGCCTAGGCGTGAGGAGTGTTGCGGAGTAACCAGGGGTAGCGCACGGGGCGATATCTTGAACATTATACGCCGTACTTGACGGCGGCATTACTTACGTATATGCTTTGACAGGATGGCAATAAAATTACTTTAAATATTAAACTTTATTAGAAAATTAGTATTGATTTTGGCATTTCGTAAGACTTTTTATTCCCGATTTTCAAAACTAAAGAAAACTAAAATATTTTGAAAACGTCCACAATAGTTTAAAAATTCTTTTTTTAAAAACGATTATGCTTATATTAATTATTAAAACTTGCCATTTTTTAAATTAGGCCGTTTGGATCAAATTTCTTATTCTATGAATAATGATTTTGATAAATTTAGAGATGATTATTTGGTCAGACCTCTTGAGTAATTTTGGTAACTTCATTTGGTACAAATAATTGAAGGCAGTAAGCAATGTAGGAATTTTTATATTAATATTTCACGAGTATGCTTAGTTAATGTCTGTAGTACCTCCTGGTGGATAACCATATTTTATTATTTTGATTTTTTGATATTTTATTAATATCTCACCTTTCAATATGAAGGATGTGACTCATTTGGAATTGTATTTTGCCAATTGTATTTCCTGCCCTGCAGCGGTCCTGCCCCCCTCGGGAACGCCTGAAGCAAAACGTTTGGTTTGATCCATTCATCCACGTATATTTTGACCATCCTACCTCAAGAGGCAAGATATCATACCTTTGAAAAAGGTACAAACTTTCCTAGCTGCTAAAGTAAATAACCGAAACATTTAATAAAGTTGAATGTTACGAGTAATTTTCAAGGTTTAAAAGCATTGTATTCAATTTAATTACGTTTATTCATCGTTAAAATAATCTTAATTAATTTTAAACAGTAAATGCTTCCATTTATCTTTAGTATTTTTTCACAATAATACTTTTTAAAACTTCATTTATAATATTCTTTTTAAATACACTTACTCGGCATGAATTGTAATTTCTTTCCCAATTTTAAATGGTTTGTATTGTAGCTTACTCATGAATTATTCTTTCCTGAGGCTGGTTTTTCGTACAAGGCACAATGCCGACTCATACAAAATTCACGTTCACTCCTGCTGAAAGCGTAATCGACAAGGAGTGTCGTATTTTAGTTTACGGCGGTATTTTATCATTTTGTACGTTTGAGTAGCACTTAAAGGCTCCCTAATACCCTATTCTAAAAACTGCCACCTCCCTCAAACCCTCCATTTTCTATCGCGCCTATCTTTTTGTAGCAGATGCCATAATGGTTTTACGAGGCCATGAAAAAAATTGCTGCTACGTCCGTGATCTGTTGACCTCTAAAAATGGTGGTTATTCGACAACCAACATGGTTATAAATTACGGAAATTGCTTGAGGATCCAATCTATGAAAAGTAATTTGCTGTAATCAATTTTGCACCAGATGAGTCGCTTGGAAGTCTCCTCTCCTCTGTCATAGAATATCATGCAAATGCCATCGAAGAATTGTTTGGACACGACTGTCTTTTGTAATGGTAGAATAAATCTTATTCACTTGTGAGCGGGTAGATTAGTCGTTGTCAACTATTGTTTAAAGTCACTGGAAATGGTAATGTACGTGTTCTCTTGTTGCAACTTTTTGCAGATGATCACTTGTTAATTGTGTAATCATTATACATTCGTATAAATTTGACGAAGAAGTGTAAATACTCTTTTTGCTGAAGAAAGGCTTGAAGAATAAGAAAATATGATGATTTTCGCACAGTATTTACGTGGTACTAGCATTGTCAGGGAAAATACCAGTGTGTACTTGGTATAATTTATTAGTGAATCCTTTCGTGCATGTGTTTTGTGAAATAGCCGATAAATAACTTCAATAAGTTGGAAGAAATCTTTTGACAGGTGTGGAAATGTGTATTAAATAAATCTGTGATAAATTGTGGTATTATTAGTATTGTGTGTGGACGATATTTGAAATATTATCATCAGCGATTGAATGATGAAATAAATACTGCGATAATGGCAAAATTCAACTAGGGTATGACTCAAATCTCACCACGCGAGTTTACGAAAATGTTTATGTTCATGAAATCTAATAGTTGGTGTAATGAGAGTAGTTTTCATATTAAGTGGAGGAATTTGAAATTCTCACTCTTTTGATTACTTCAATGTGACGAGATGCTCCGTGAGGAACTGAACGTGGATGTTTACCGGTTGGAGCGATTAAGATTTAATTACTATCCGGTTAGAATGAGAGAACGGTGCGAACAGCGGGTGGGGAATGAGAAACGCCTGTTGGGGAAGGGAGGTGTTAGGGTCAGCATTGGAGAATTCAAGTCGTAGAGGATGTTTGGGAGGAAGACATAACGGAGAGGAAGTCCCTCGCTCCGATGGCGGGAGGGGAATGGTCGGGGGTGACTTTGCGGACTAAGACTGGGAGGGGGTGGAATATGTGAGGGAGGGAGAGAGAGAGAGAGAGAGCGGAGGTGTGGGACTGACTGAGGGTGGGAGAATTTAGTTGATTTGTGTGTTGGTTGGGGAGGCGACCGACAACTGAGGTCATTTGAGTCATTTGTAATAGTTGGGTAGGTTGGTCATAGTGGAAAATATCGTGGGAAGGAGGAATGGTGAAGAAAAACCTAGAGACTTATTCAGTAAGGACTCGACACGGTCGAACCTTGGAAAATCCGTGGCTGTGACGTCACAGACCCCGAAAAAATCTCGACTTTTGAATGGCCCCATTACAAGTTTTCTAGGCTGTGACGTCAAAATGTCGTCACTGTCGACGTTCGGTAATTCCGAGGCCATACCGAATAGGGCCCCCGATATCGGCCTACTCTTAACGAAAATCACACAGGGGGGACCACAGTTGAACGTTCCGTCTTGCGGACTGAGCACTGCACTTGTAATACTCAATTCATTGCGTCCAATTAGGGATCGGGATTCATCAGAAAAATATCTGCCATCACTGATAATATAACCCGAACCTCGGAATGGGAACTTTTATTCGTAACGGTAGTATTTTGTTTGTAACGGTAGTTATTGGAGGGGGACCATAAAAATCGGAGGTCATTTGTGGTATTGGAGGTGGGTGAGCTAATTGTAAGGGAAGGATAAGATAAGGATGGCTTCATGGTTAAAGGTCCCATCCAAAGTGCAAAGTGCGCACTTTGAGTGCTTTCCTCGTGGCTTTCAAGTAGGGATATTCCCTCTTCCCCAGAGGTTGAAATTGAAACCCAGGTCCTCGGGATGGGAAGACACTCTAGCCAACGACACCAACTCTATCCTGTGGGTGTGAGGGTGGGGATGGATGAATTGGGTGGGTGCCGTGGAGGAGTGTGGGAAAAGGGCTTAATTGGAGTTGTTTGTGGGGTTGGGTGGCATTGTGTTGCGGTGGAGAATCGATATTATTCCTCCTTACAGGGAAAGGGGAAGTTTTTTTTTTCTTCAAGAGTTGAGTGTTATGAGTGTGTAAATGTAAGCGTGTCTGCGTGTTTCTCAGTGGAATTTCAAGGTCACCTCCGTCTTGGGTCTTGGCCGTGTCTGACGCCGAAAGACCTCCAGTGGGCGCGAGGGAGGCGGGTGGGGTGGGGGAAGGGCGGGCGAAAGGAGGTGTCGGCCATTGGGGTTGGAGTAGCCGGGGATCGTGAATGGGCGGAAGAAGAGAGAGAGTGAGTCAGAGTACGTCTAGATCTACGTCGTGATCCGCTACTCCCCACTGGAGGATGTGGCTGGAGGATGTGTTAGTGAGCTAGGTGACTCTGAAAAAAAAATAAATAAGAGGTGGTAGACTTATTGTTTTTACTTGAACTATGAAATGCGTTCATAAAAACTTACGCGTGCACAATATAGCTCGGGGTTGAATGGATTTTCAAGTATGATGTCGATTGGGGGAATATCTATTTGATCGTCAAATGGTCGTCGTAAGTCGTCTGCCTAGCACGTCCAATTGCGAAGAACTACTTGTCGCCTATTTATATTGATATGACTCTGCTTGAGATATCGCCACAACATACCTCCCACATTTACAAGGGTACCTACCGTGTGACCCGGGAATTTCGCTCGTCTTTGTTAAATTCAGTTTCCCGAAATGGCTGAGTTCTGTCTTCATTAAAGTCGACGCTACGAGACCGCTCTTCACTAACACTCATAGGTACCTGGTGATGACGATGCTAAGGCGGTGAAATGCGATTGTTTACATCAAAACCATTTGTGGACGTTGGCACTTACTGTGGTAAACGTACTCTTCCACCACTTTTCGCCAGGCACAGTCAATTCATTCAATTTAAGTGTTTCTATGTTAAAGAATTGTTTTAATAACAAGTAATCATGTAATGTTTTGCATTTTGTTGGGATTCTGATGCGGTTACAAATTGTGTGAGGGGAAGAGTCTATAATTTAATAATTACTTAATTTATCAGTCATATTGTCTATTTATGCCCTTAAGGTAAAATGTACCGATTTATTCATCAAGTCCAATGAAAAGTCCAAGTCTTTGAGGTACACTTGGCCTCCTGAGCTTCTAGAAGTATCAATTTTGCTTTCATACTTCACATGTGGAAAGACGCCCATCTTAGTTTATCCTGCAGTGTAAATGCAACTTGCTTTTTTGCAAAATGTTTTTAAATCTAGCTAATATTTTACCTCTTCTTCAAATGTAATTACTTAACTCTTTTTTCGGACGGGTCCCAAACACTTGCTGCATGTTCTAATTGCGGCTGTAGCATTTTAATTCTTTACCTTTTTGAATGTCTTAATCTTACCTGGTTGACGGGACAAGTAAATCTTCTAGAAGAGACACCCATCACACTGCGTCGTATATCCAAGGTAGTAATTTGGTTTATTTGGTGGCAATATCTTTTTATACCGAATATATTCTCTCCTATCTAATTGTTGAATGAGCTTCATAGTTTTTATCTAAGTCCTGATCAATTTATCCTCCGATGGGTCTAAAAATGCCTACATTCATTTTATGTGTACTCATCATAGGGGAGCAGAAGATTTCGTGGAGAAGCAGTGGGAGGGAGGGATGACGAATCGAAGGGAAAAGGCGAGTGGGCTTCTTTTTTGTGTGCTTGTGTGAATGTGGGCTGTCGTGACAACGGGGGTGCTTGGGAGGTAGCCGCTGGTATAGTGGGGGGAAGGGCCGAGAATGATATGAATGGCCTGCCGCGAGGGACGGGGCAGCCACTGGCGGGTGGGGGGCGGTGGGGTCGTGGTTGTGGCACGGTGTTAACAATGGTCGGGAGAGGGGGGGGGTATTGGAACAATAGGGGGGGGGGAGGTCGAGGCCCTTCCTACGCGCGTCGGAAAACAGAATCAATCGCCTCGGAGGGATTTTCGTGTGTGTGTGCGTGAGTGTGGTGTATATTTTTTTGCCACTGAGGCCGAATATTTATGCTCATCTTTGATGGCCATCAGAAAATCTCAGAGAAAAAGAAATGCGTTGCTGTCACTTTTTGGGAGTATAATTTCCTTTGTTCAAAGCGCGAACAAGGTGTTAGAATGATTTTGGCGCCTGTAGTTTTATGAAGTGTGCCACGCATGAACCCGATATTGATTGCATATTTATTACACTTTTCATCAGGTTAGACTTTTTTATGTTCGTATCCGAAAAAAAAAGTAAAATACTTTGCCGATTTACGGCATCGTTAGATACAGAATGGGTAACATTATATGTACCTGCCTGACGATTCCGTAAATCGACCCGTCATTCTATTAAAAGATTGTGGAAAAGTACTAATTATTTTACTTAATTATGTATACGAACGTTCAGAACTTCTACGAAGAGAAGCCTGCAACCGTAAAGTTTAGGCATTTTTAATATAACTGTTTAATAAATTTAATTACAATTTTTGAGAAATGATTTGTCTGCTTTACGGTTCGTGGACTATTTTAGGATCCTGATTTGCTATCTACTTCTTATGAGTAAGAAACATAACGGCAGAAAGCTAAAAACGTCCCATTTTGGTCGGATATATCATTGTTAACGAGTACATTAGTTTCAATAAACGAGAGTTTAGACTTTCCTTACTTGTTAAACATTTAGCCACATTTGATATAGTTAATTTAGTCACTGACTTTTCATAATTATTATTGATTTTTATTAGCTTTCCTCCGACTTTAAGCCAGAGATCAAGGCTCTGATAAAATTTGACGATTTCTTAAGTGAACTTTTGCGTTTTAAAGATACGAGGAGTGTACTGCATCGTAGCTTGAATTACATACTGCTGACTGTAGCGGAGTAAAACTGATCATACGATTTGCGGTAATAACCTGACAAAATGGCGAGAAAAGGCACACACCACAGTTTAGGAGGATATTCGCTGCAATGCTGTTGTAACATAAGAAAGTTGCGATTAGTTTAGGAATGGCAAGATACTTGATTGTTTACTCGCTGATGGATATTATTTACAAATAATTCGTAGAAATATTTTGAATACGATGAGACGTTGGGAGAATCCGTTGTCGTGGATTTCCCTGTATAATCGAAATCCACGGAGAATCGAATTTCATGATCTTCTGCCATGGGGCTGGAGATATAGCAGGCAGCTGCATCCCGTATACATGATAGCTTTTTTAATAACTGAAGCAACCTAAGTGGAGGGAATACTATTTTCAGTTATGCTGTTTTTCAGTTACGCTTACTTTCAGTTTGATTAGCTTGATGAATGAGAGATTTGTTGTAATTTATAGTAAGAATAAATAATACCATTTTATTCATGGTGTATAGTACTTTTTAATGATTTGCTAAAGATAGGTCATTAATTTTTGATCTGATTTTATGCAGCTTGTTGAGCCATGTGTCCTTAAATTAACGTCTGTACCTTAAACTTTTCTTCCCTAACCCATGGCGCGAGCCGAATTATGCTATGATTTGAAGTAAAATTTGAGAGGAAAGTATATAGAAATGAAATATCATTCGTTAATGGACTTAATATGCAAATTAATCTGTCCTACATATCCTCGTAGCTTCGTAGGAATTGTGGACCTCATTTCTACCAGCACGATTTCGTGGTAAGGTATCCTTATCAAAGACGCAGATAAAATGGCTATTGCTGAAGTGCATTCGAGTTACGCTAATTATGAGTAGGAATTGTGGAACCTCCACGTAACAATCAAAATTGCTTGTTGCGGAATTCTGTTCGAAAACTCCAATAAAATGGCCATATATCAGGAGTATTGCCATTGGCGAGTTAAAACTTAAGTTGCCGGCTTATTGTAGAAGATTATCACCGAATTGAAACTCATTGGCGAGTTCCTACTCGTCGCAGATGAATTCACTATTGACGTACTGCCACATTTCTTTTTTCTCTTGCATTCTTCTAGAGATAGCGATAGCTAGATAGTCTTGGCGAAAAACATCGAAACTGAAGAAGTTGAAGCCTGGAATAAAAAACGATTAAACTCTTGAAGCAACTGTTTTAATTTATTTTTTAAACTTTTTTTCGTTCTGGCGTTAAGGAATTGTTGTCTTGTAGTGTCAATATTCAGTACTTGCTGCGTTTCCCCCCTATGCGAGACATTTCTATTGGACATTGAGTATTAGAAATCAAATGGCTTAGATCAATACGATATCCCGTCCCTTACGTTGACAAATTATACTGCTTCTTCTGCGATAGTGACTCTTGAGCTGTACACAATAAAGCGATCAATCAGTGGCGCCATCCAATGTACGGTGAAAATCTTTTGCGGAATTCTCTGAGGTCAGAACCACCAGCTCACCTCAACCTTGGAGAGTACTAATCTGTCGTCCTGCGACCACCTTCTCGTTCCAACGACGACCCCGTGTGAGAAGGCTGCTGGAGACCTCGTCAATCACTGCTATCGAGCGCAATTTTTGCCCATTGAACGGATGGTGAGAGCAATGTGAGGTTCGCTTCACAAACGAGAGTGACTATCAACCCCTTTTCTCATTCGTCGATTCAAGACGAAAATTCGGAAGTTATATAAGGAAAGTGTCAACTCACTGCGGATATAAAGCCTATCAAGCAAATATTTGATTAAATTGCATATTTTAAATTATTACAAAATGTCTATATTTTGTAGTCATAGGTTTTAGAATATATTTAATTATAGCCTCAATTTTATTTTTAAAGAGCGTGGAGTGCTAATACCTTGGTTATTGTTTTCATCGCTATATATAGACATATCATCTTGTCACTACCACTTTTATGTACGTATTGAACTTCTTACTGTAGAATTTTGTATATCGACATGGGTTTCCCTCCGAAATCATCTTTGCTCTAGAACATTTGCATGGCCGCTATTTTAATGCTGTCATAATTTCTTACTCGTTATTTATTTCTGGCCAGGAACCGCAATCCTTCATTCTATTAATATTTACTCCACGTTTAACTTATTCTGTGCTCTGGAAGCGCTTGACTTGAAGTGATGGGACTATTCTGTCACAGCTTAATTTTAGCGAAGAATTATATATGATATGATGAAAAATGTATTTTTTTTAAATTTACGGAAATAAAAAGAGCCTGTATTACAGGCACTACCGCAACGTATCAGAGAAATCTATGAGAAATCTGTGTTTTTGTCGTTTTTCGTTTGATATTTTCCCTAGCGGTGAATTTTAGTTAAAGTTAATTTGACAATCTTGATTCTTTTATCAGAAAAACCGCCGATTATCAACGCGGCCACCATTCTTGTAAAGTCAAGGGGAGTAACTTCTCGAAGAGCGACTAGAAGCTTGCAACGCCTAGGAATCACGGTGGTCTTTTTAAATTGAAGAATATTTAAAGCCTCATGAATTATTGTTATCTGATTTAGCGGTCGCTTTCCCATGATTAATCTAATATAAGGCATTACGAGGTTTTAAACAGTGAAGAAAAATCAGCGAGAATGGTGCCATATCGATTTTTGATAATCATGTCTGAGAAAGAATTACTGGCATTTCCAATATATACATTTGAATTAATTGTAAATTTATGAATAACTTGAACGGAAATTCCTTTAATTTAATAATTCTTGAATACGTTATTAGTATATCAATTATAGCAACGATTACTTTAATGCTTTGGACTATTGATTTGTTTCACTAACAGCTATTCAAGGAGAGAAAAAAGTGCCAATAGCTTAAATGGAATTATTTTCCTAAATTTGCTTATTGTGCTGATTGATAATTTTGCATTACCTACTTGAAAATAATGTAGTGTAGGATACTTATAGTTCTATAATTAGTGACGTTGAAAAATTTAGAATGTTTCCGTATTGTCAGCTGTGTCTAGTGGAATACATGTGAAAGCGTTGGACATTATTCAGTTTTTTCATAATTCAGGTTCAATGAGAAACTTGGAGGAGATCAAGATAAAAGAAAATTCCTTGCTAAATGTCAGCCATCACAATAATTATGGGAAATGACAGGGACAAATATGGGAACGGTCGTTTAGGAAGAAATTGTTCTGTTTCTTAGCCTAATTAGCTCTCATGTAAAGCTTATTAAGCTCATTAACTTATTAAGTGTTATTGCTTGCTTAAATAAATGTGTCGTATTTGATGAAATAGGTTTATATTTATTTATCTAGCATTTGATGTCCTTCATCAATGCGATATATCCCAAAGATACTAATGGCTGAGATCAGAGGACTTTTCTCTTTCTCGTTAACTTCTTCTTAACGATGTGCTGCCAGTCTTTCCAAGGCTCGCAATTGATGATAAAGTGACGCCCGATAGCGAAAGTGACACCTTATTGGCCCGTTAGATGACTTCAAGTGCTGTGCTTCCCGCTCTCCGCCCCCTGAAAACCAATTATCCCTTCCCACCCTCAATTCTTTCCCGCCTACTGCCCGCACATATTTTCACCGCCACCCACCCTCGATCCCCGGCAGCCCTGCCGTGTTTATACACAAGGACAAATTATATCGCCCTACCCTCTCCTCATATTCGACAGCTATTTCTGCCCTTATGATTACAATGTGGGGCAAGGACAACTTTGGTTCGTGCCGTAAGGGTCTCAAGACCTTCCCTTAGGCGTTAGGTCCCTTGCCCTCCATGACGGGGGATTTAAATTCATTCGGATGAAGCAGCCTTAATGGCTTCATTAGTCAGCGAAGGACTTTAAACGTGTCGATCGCTCTTTCGGTAATTTTATTAATTGAACTTGGTACTCACCTTAAAGTATTTCTGTTTTGAGTTTTTGAATCCAAGAAGTTCAGTAGTAAAATTTCACTCAATCAGGGGTATCAATAGTATAGCTTGAAATAACTTGGGCTTAAAACTTAGTTCATCGTTACTTTAAGGTGGATCTATACTTCCCAGACAACTCAAGTTAACGGTTGCCTACTGGGGTGGTAGAAGCCCAACGGGAAACTGCAAAGGCGGCGCTGACAAAAATGGAGAGGGTAACGATTATCCTTGGGAGTGGGGATGGAAAAGGTCTACTCCGTTGTCAATGCAGGCTCCAACGTTTAATATTGCTATAGCCTTAATACGAAAACAGCATAAATGGTTGTTGATTTTTTGCGTATATGAAATATGATACATTGATTTAAGTGGGCTGAAAATCCTCATTTCGGAATCTAGCCTCCGCAACGTGCTCTGGAATATTAACAAAACATTTCGTAAAAACTAAAGTTTTGCTATTTTTTGTAACAAAAAAACCACTTCATGATGAAGTTACTCCACTTAAATCAACAAATAACTCTTCATCTACGGAAGACAAAAATTGCAAGTCTCCAGCTGTTACGGCAAAGCCGTTACTGGGAAAGAGGGAAACATCTGAAACAAGCTTTTTAGCCCCGGTATAGAGCCACCTTATAGTATATACGAGTATGTATTATTATGATTCTTGCGTAAAGTTGCATCTTCAGAGCCCAGGGGCAGGTGGCGCAGTGATAACTGTATTCTAATTATAAGAATCTGAGATTCAAATTCAGCTGATGAATCAGACCTACCCGAATAGCGTGTGAACTTAACCTGTGTAAGTACTTGAAATTTCTGGATTTCTCGGAATGCTTCAAGGAGCGTTGACTTCTTATCCCTTCAAGTGTCTGTGTAGTTTACGTTGATGCTTCACGTAATCTGAGCTATCGTCCAGCGTAACAGTTCTTAAATTTGATTCTTGTTGTGACTGTTGTACTACATAAATATAACTGAAAATCACTTTTTTGTAGCAATGTCATTTGTATCTATCAAATGATCTTTTTATTATTATTGAGAGCTCTTAATTACACGATTATTCAACTTAAGATTATGTATAATGTATTATCATGTGAGATAAAGTACGTTTTTTGATAATATATTTTAAGACTCGTCAATGACATATCACGTCAATGATTTATCGTATTCTGTAAACGGTCAAAGTCTATACATTAAGTTAAGCATATTGAGTTTCGTAGAGAGACGGTTCTTGTGAAGAGGTTGGAGGTTGATAGCATGATCTCGGAGATGATTAGGGGAATGAAATAGCAAATGAAGAGAGCAATTTTAATTCTTCAAAGGCGTGAAATCGAGAAAATGTTTTAAAATGAAGTGAAATGTGCGACGTGAAACGCGTCTTCACCCAATGGATAGGAATACTTTCGGAATCAGGAATTAACGAGTGAAATATGGGATCGGGTTAGTTCTTGACGTGGTGGATCGACACAGCACCGAAGGAGGGATCAGCATTCCGCTTAATAATCTCCTCCACCCCCAGAATGCGGACTAGGGCCCTCTAGCCGCCAGCAGTAAAAATACTCTACTCTTTTTGTTTTATCATAAACTTCCTGAGAGGTGACGTGATTCAAATATAAATACACTCGCATAGAATTGTGAATATTAATTTATAAAAGCCTGATATACCCTTTAAAATTGCATAGGTGCATGGGAATTTTTTCAGTTAGTAGAAAATTGTACTCTTAAATGAGAACAGAGCGGATTTTAGGAGTTAATCAATCGTAAAAATTATGGGTATTATTTAATCCATTAATAATTACAATTATGAATATACGAGGGGCGTCCGGAAAGTAGTTCCATTTTTATAGTTATAAAAACAGCGAAGATTTTTGGAAAACATATTTAATTTAGTATTGCCTACCTTAAACTACTTTTCTACATAGTCAGTATGTAATTGTAATAATTTGCCATATCGTTTAATAGGTTTTTAAAAAATCCCCACCTCGTATTCCACCGCCGCACAGTGGGAAATTTCGGGACCTCAGGCGACAAAACCCCGCTTGACAGCTTGTGGGTGGATGAAATGACATGTTTTTTCTTTCAATACTCATCCTTGCATGTAGTTTAAGGAGCCGCTGCGGAAAATACAGGTTAGCTTTATATTTTTACGTGAGAGTTGATTGAACTTACCTCGAATTTGAAAATATGTTGAAACATCTTTGAATTGGCAGGATACATAGGGGAAACGGCGGATTTTCCTCCCGAATGCTTGGAAATAAATGGTGTTACTTTGTAATGATTATTTTTTTGAAATTTAAAGTTTGGGGTTATGGTCAATGGCTAGGAAGCTATGTTTCGTATCCACAATATCTGCCTAGAAAAATATTTATTTTTACTTTCATATACGTGAACCAAGTAGATCTGTGATGTAAATCCGTGACTGCGTGATTTGCAGCCTTATTCGCTGACTGACCCAACCTAAAACTTTAAATTTCAAAAAAATAATCTTTACAAAGTAACACCATTCATTTCCAAGCATTCTGGAGTAAAATCCACAGTTTCCCCTAAGTTGTATCCTGCCAATTCAAAGATGTTTCAACATATTTTCAAATTCGAGGTTAGTTCAATCAACTCGAAAAACACATGTCATTTCATCCACCCACAAGCTGTAGAGCGGGGTTTTGTCGCCTGAGGTCCCGAAATTTCCCACTGTGCGCCGCCGCCAGTCCTTTGAGCAAAGTATTGACCCTTATTTCAGTTTTTCATTATTTCATTTCGTGAAAAGATGTGCATGAGAAGGAGCCAGGTCTGGGTTGCAGGATTGGTGGCTAAATATTTCCTACCTAAACGGTTAAAAAAGTGGTAGGGTTTTCCCTTCAGCAGGAAGTCAGGCATTGTCGTGGAGGACCCCATTGGGCAACAGTTCCAATGATTCGGTATCGCCCGCCACTGTTTTTTTTTAGCGTTTCGCAATAGGTTTTAAGGATTAATAATGGCCTCTAGAGGCTTACAATCGATGAGCGATATACCATTTCGGTCCCAGAGTTTTGCCGTTAGTTTTAGAGTTGACTTTTCATTCTTGAACTTTCTGGGTTCGTTTGATGAACGAATATGATGCCATTCCTCCATTTGATGCTATATGATACCATTCCACTGGCATTTGCTCTCAGGCGTTGCATACGTAATGGAATAGAATTTCACATTGTCTCATATTTCCTGTGTTTCGAAATCGATTTACAGATATAACTCCATAAATGGCGGCGTTGTCAATAAAAAAAACACTTTTAACAAGAAAAGCCTTGCTAGCGTAACAAAACCTTGCGCAGAATGATTAGAATGACGACTGAGACCAACTGACTTTGAATAACATTTACTGAAGCCACCTTCTCTTAACCGTGCGAGAACGGATCCTACTTGCCGGAAGGCCTTCGTATTAAAAAGTTAGAATTTAATAGGTTTTCCACATTCTTTGGAAAGCCTCTTGGCTATTTAATATCATAGTTTTAATATGGCTTACTTGTCCTTTTTAAGTACTGGAGGACATTTTTCTGGGCTGAGACAATGGTGGAAAGTGTGGTCGAATATTAACTTCTTATTCTTCGTTACATAATATGCCGTTTTCTCATGCAAGGCCAACGAACTTGATATTGACGCAATTCTGACTGTGCATGCATTTTATTTTATCGCGTTAGAGGAGGGCGTCGATGGCAAGGAAATGAAATAGACGTGTAAAAATTTGCATTCAATCGATAAACGTATGGGACGGGCTTCGCAAGATCGACGCCAAAAAAGGTTTATCAAGTCAAGGAATACACTTAAATATGTGATAATGATTGCTTGCATAATTAGCATAATCGAGAAATTAGCATTTAGATTTGTATAATTTATCGGCGATCAATTCTTTGGGATTTAAAAACTTACCATAGGACGAATTTCGTAATTTGGGAATAGAAATCCAAGCGCAATTAGTTCTTCCTGGGGTTCATTCCCTTTTCACACTTTCCTGATCTGATTCCGCGAAAGGGTTAAAACTGTCAAATGACTGACTTATAATAAAGAGCAGGTGCTTAAAATATGTTTATTCAATTATAAACCGTCTGTCTTTGGTATTATTTTCGGGGACGACTTCTCACATAATTTTCTTATCTTCCTTTTTTATTGAGGGCTAGGCAGAAAGGCCCCCCACCATGTTGTAAGAGAAACACGAGAATAATTGACATGCTATTAAATACACTCCGACCATGGTTTCGGTATGTAATGCTATTATCAAAGTGATGATTGAAATCTTATAAGACTCGGGAAACTCTTTTTATTTGAATAAGTACCTCATTGAAAAATGTGGGAATTCAACGTCATTCGAACGAACTATAGGAATTTCCACTTGATTTTCCCAGATTTTTTTAAGGTAAGGATTGATGGTGTAATTTTTCAAAATCAGGTACTTTTTCCGCTTAAGGTTTTTGAGAGAGAATGACGCTGTCAACGTAAAATTATGAAATGGATAATTTAGCGGATATTTGATCACTCCTACTTTGAACCTCTTCATTTCTTATTAATTAATTTATATTCCCTCATGCTTTTCCTCAATCCATCATTCTCACTCTTAGTTACAATCTGTTCGCGGATCTATCCTCCGAGAGACAGCCCTGTTTATCATAAAGACAAGAGTAGTTACCAAGTTCTAGGTATGTGGTGTGAGTTTAGATTAAAAATTACTTTCAATTTACTGAAGTACAGATGTACAAAGCTCTTATTTTCCCTCGTACACGTATCTCTCGACTGTATGCATTTGGATTGAATAATTACGACTTGCCCAGTTTGTTTCAGGGAGGCAGTTTTATTAATAATAAATAGTTTTGATATTCCCTTAGTGTATTAAAACGTCTATTAAGTACCGATTCAGGGCTGAAGTGGTGGAACTGTTCAGTGATTAATTATCATGGATAATTACGTAGTACGTCGAAATTAGTTATTCAATAAACTTATTCATTTTGGAAAACTGCAACGCCTGTTTTTTTCCTTTCATTATTACAACGTCCTTGATTAACGTGGATTACTCTTTGATTTTGAGAATTGGAATTCAGTGGCCACACCGCATAAGCATAAAATTTAAAAAAACCCTAAAGTGACGTCCCTGGTAAGCGTTCATGGATCTTGAGCATATTTTGATTCTCCCTAAAGGTCAGGCACGCAAAACGAAGATAACGGGTCATTAAATACCTTTACGTGCGTCATCGCCTGATAGTGAACCTCGAAACATTCGACTTATATTCCCATAAGTGACGGCGTAAATTTGACTTGACAAAATAAGTCACATTGATTATTTATTGAGCATAGTTAACGGAAGTCTTAACGAATGCATGATTTAGAAAAGGTAGTGTATAACTTTGATTATTATTCAATACACCGGTAAGACAAAAACATTTATGTTACAATGAATGTGGTTGAAAGACAAGAAGGAATAAAGTGTTACACTTTCCAGGACTCTTAATTCACTTATCGACCAGATATTGGTACTCAAAAATACAGGCAAGACCTCGCGGCGTTTGAGATCCAGGTATTTTTTTTGGAAACTTTTATCAACTGCTATTGATTTTTGATTCTTTCCAGCGAAAGCTGTTATATAAGTTATTACTGTCGGGAGTTGTTGAACTGAAAGTTATCTATCTCCTTGGTTAAGTTAGGCATGCGACTTCTAGTTTTTACTAACACTTTTACAATTGAAGATATTGATGAACAATAGCTTGAAATTTTATGAAACATTAGAGGATAATTAATATTGGTTGGATTTTAGCCATCACTCATCAATTACTACAAGTACAACATGAAATATTTAAATAGGTTCTGTATAAAATAAAGCTGTTGATCCAGGATACATTATTTCCTCTTCCCATCCCATTATATTTATCCTTTACCAAATTTGAATCTCATATCACATTACATTTTTATTGTGCATTGTGCATGTGTTATATTTGTTACGCATAACATGAACCTCTTATTTTCTAAAGCAAGTGAAAATGAACAAATGGCTGCAAAAACTGTGAAAGCGAATATGTGTCGCAATTGTTCCATAGGACAACCCTCATGATAAATCGTCCAGTTTTTGTGAGAGATGTTTACCAAGATTTGGAAAGTTTTTCCCTTAAATGAGTTTTTGAAAATGATAAGAAGTAAATGGTGACTGCAGACACCGTGTGTCGTAATTCATTCATTCATCGTTTATTTTTGCTCACTTTTTGTTTCGGAATCCGCCTCGTCATTTTCATCGCTAACCGGAGGTTTCCCTTCATCCTCTAATGCTTCCCTTAAGGCAGGTTGAGCTAATTTTTTCTCTAATCATAATAGAGACCACTTTCGAATTTTATTGTTAAATTTAAGTAGTTGTTACAAGTATGGAAGAAATATAGCGATATTGATGACGCTAAACAATTTGATTTTATGACTGAACTTATCAGCAATTAATAAAATATATTTGAGGCTTTAACTTAAAAATATTTGTTTCGTGCCATACCCTGAAAACACCTTAAACGAAGGTTTTTTTTGCGATTTTTTTAAAGCATTACAATTTTTCGATTTTACGATTACAATTTTGCATTTCCAATTTTTAAAAGTATTTTTGTGAGCGGTAAATAATAAAAATTGAGAAAACGTACGCACTACACGCTGTCACATTAGTGACGCGATCTATACGTTAGGTATTGCTCGTTTAAAAAATAATTATATCTCTCTGGAGCGCAAAAACATGGAGAGAGTATTGCATGGAAAACCGCATGCTTTTCGGGAAATATCTCAAAAAGTAGTGCGTTAAGTGTAATTCAAAAAGTAGTGCGCATTTTGTTCTCCTCAGAAAAACGAGGTATTCTTCTTCACAATGTGTGCAAATTCATGGAATCTAATGTGAAGTGATATCTCGCTCAAAACTAGAGACTCGGAGGCTGCGCGCTAGGCTTAGATTACTTGAGCAATTAAGAATAGATATCTTTAAGAGCGACTCGGAGAACATCATATTAGAACCTCACTATATTTCCAGGTCCGACAGAAACGATAAATTAAGATAAATATTTTGCCGAACGGATAGGTATGGGAATTCGTTTTTCCCCCGAACAATAAGGGACTTTAATAAATGCAAGGCGTAATTTCATTAGAGCGTTTCCTTTTTATATGTAAACGGCTGGTGTCCTAACACCCCCCGCCACACGCCTATTGAGGCGGCTTGCGGGGTAGTATGTAGATGTAGATGAACTAAGTTAAATGGAGTGTACGCGTTCCGCCTCCTTGACACCTCTTAGGTAAGCAAACGTCGTCGCCTTGGAAGGAAAAGGGGGAGGTGCATGGAGCAAGACCGCGCACACCGTGCAATTATGGCGTGCGGATAGAGAGATACGAGAGTTGTATTGCCCGAGTTAGATAGTTGTCTCTCTGACCTCTTGAGATGTTGGGGGCGGGGGGGCAGGGGGGGGGGAGGAGGAGGAGGCGTTGGTGACGCAAAAAGGCGAAGGAAAGCCGAATATAATAGACTCTTGTGACGCGAATGCTGCCCCCATCCCCACACCTCCCTCCCCCGTGCTATAGTTAAGGACGGTGACCGTGGCACACGGGCACAATACCTGGTGGGAATTATAGGCGAGGTTAGCGCTAACGGTATCGCGTGTACAGTTTGGAGGGCTGAGGTGGGCTGAGGCGCAGGGTATTGGTGAGAGATCGATCCGAGTTGCTCAGGGTTTAATGGGCGCTAAGTGAGAGGCCGAGAGAGAGTTTTTGAGTGGGTGGGTGGTTGGAGATTCCCTCGCCGAGTGAGCAAGGATAGTGAAGAGTAGGGGTGTTGTTGTTTGGTCATGGGCAGAGATTGGCCCGATATGCAAAGACGCCGGAGAGACTTTTGCTTCAAGGAGGGTACTTTTAGACAATATTGCGCTGATACTCAGCGAGACGACGGATGAGGATTGCTTAGAAGATTTGCGTCTTCTGAGCGGGATCTTTAAGGACCTATTTTGGATTTTAGAAACGATCTTGAGAGATCTCATATTTTGCCGAATAGAAAAAAACGTTAAAAAAATTAAATGTTATTTTTATTTCCGTTTGGTTTATCATTCTGCGATAAAGTGACGAAAAGAATTTTAAAACGAGCGATTTGAAACCTGAGGATTTTCAAGTTATAATAGCCTGAAACATTCCTCGTTTTGCAAATCAATTTTTGTTAGCGTAACCTGACTTTCTTTTGCATCTCGTTTGGTGTACGCCTGTAAATGTCCACCTCGATTATGATCGTCCCCGTCAATGCTAATAGAAATTTTCTCTATTAAGGTGATAAGACGCAATGTAAACAATTGTGGTTCTGGAATTCATATACCTTGAGGCGCAGACTCTTAAAGCCTTATTTTTGATTTACCAAACGCCCTTGTGCCGCTTAATGGGAGATTGAACTGGATTAAAATATTCCGCGGTTAATGTTTTCATCGATGAACCTGGTAACAAGGAGAAATATTTGAACAGCCCTGATTTTTTCTCCTGCTTTATTTTTACGGTTCTCCTGACATCTCTTTAGGTGCACGCGTGAAAGAATCTTTTACATTTTTGGACCTCTTCCGAAAGAGAAAAAAAGAATTCTTTGGGATGGAAATGAAACAGAAATGTGAACATTTATGTAAGTCCTAAACTCTAGTTCCTTGGATATGTAAGTATTAGACTTGCCATTCACTGTGACATTTAATAGAAAAGTAACGTGAATAAATATTTTTAAAACATGTACAAAAAGGTAGATGCCTAAATCACATAAAGAATTAACAAAAACTTTCGGTCAGTACAATGCAAATATCACATACGATTAAATAATCATCCTCTTCTTATATTTAGGGATGCTTAGAGAAATTTGTATATTTTGAAGGTTTTGTGCCAAAAATTTCAATGAGAAATGTTTTATTGAACTTTCATATTTGGATGAACAAAATTAAGTATCAGTTTTTCTAGTTAATCTTTCGGCTGTTTAGTTTTATATATTAGGCAGAAAAAGATGGTAAATGGTATAAGTATAATTATTTCTATCCCAGTATACTTCGAAGTACATAGTATATATTTAAACTCCGTAATGCGTCGATTTGTAATTTTTTCGCCGTGCTGCAACTAGAAAAAATATTTCCATATTGCAGTGAAAGAATGGAAAATGCGGTCTTCATTTTGGGATAAGTTTTGCAAGTTTGATTTCTTCTGTTCCCTGTACAGTCAGCTCAGACCAATGTCGTGTGTTATAATCTCGCTCGTGGGTGATATTTTTCCTTCTAGTGCAGAGCGTCACTATGCAAAATAACCTCCTATCGGATCACCTATCGAGTAAAATTTTCCCTTTGGAGGGAGGTCATTTATTAAGCAAATTTTTTCGCTGGACGCCAGCTAGTTACAATGGATACTCCTTCCACCAAGTATTGCAGAAGTTGCCTGGTGGTTGAACTGTCATTGTGTTTGCGCTTTTTTCTTTTACTTGAGTGTGCTAAATTATCGAATACTATGCATATTAAGAACTTTCAATCCGTCATAGAAGCCCATCATGGCTTTTAAAACGCAGATTTCGCGTGTTAATACATTGACAAAGTTTTTTTTGCTAAATATTATGAATTTTAGTCTAATTAACGCTTAAAATGTTGATGGTTGCAAGTATAGAAGTATAGAAAAACAATTTATTTTGACCCCAATCAGTATTTTTTAAACTAAGATAAGTTGCTGCGATGCACTATATATTTCCTCCTATATTTTGTGGCCCACCAAAGTAATCAACCTTGAGTTTAAATTCATATCAATCAATTTTTACTATGTGCACTGGATATTGAGGTCGTAAGAGCTGTACCGTTGAATTACCAATGCCAAACATCGTTGGACATCCACGTTTGTAATGGATTTGAAGTCGTGTAATTTGGCAGGTGTCAATTGAGCGTAACGTGCTCCATTGAAATACCCAGTTCAGTAGTAGAATTTAATTCGTAGATTTCAAGGCTTTTTTATTGATTTATACTTGCCCAAGTTACTCAGATAAGACGCACGCGGAGGAAATTCATATGGTTCTCATGTGCATGGTTTTCGAACATCTTCAGGTCGTAATTGTACTTTTGTAAACTCCCCGTTTGATATATGGCCTCATGAGACCGTCCAAACAATAAAATCCCAAGGTCTTCGCGTGCATGAGCTCTGAACACCAACCCTATGGCCATGGCAACAGCAGCGTGATTGCATTTTATTTGAATGGGACATGCATTTGTTCAGTTCATGCCCCACTTCCCATGCTGGTAATGACGGATGTACTGAATGGTGGAGGATCCCAAAATGAACTTTTATTGAACTTGTTTCTTTCAGTCGAATTGCCTGCCCAGGCTCATCTGTTTATATTCTCCTTATTTACCGAAAAAACATGTTTACTCTTCTTTCCAAGGGGATCAAGGACAAATAAAATCGTTCTGTTTTTTAAGCATGCCTGTGTTGATTTTGATGTAGTTTGCAAAATGGTGGCGGATTTGGGTTTTTAGGTGTGCCAACGAATGAGGAACCATAGCAACGCCTAACGCTAAAACCTTAATTCTAAAAAAATTGCACGCGATGGCCACTGGAAGCCACGACCTTTAGTTTGCATGCCTGGGGCGTTGTCAACTTGGCCCGGTCCACAAGTTTCATATGAAAGGAGACTATTAGTGATAGACTTTTTTACTATTAAAGTAAGCCACGCTAGATCGTTGTATATTTCTATGTGGGAGTTGAAATTTTATTTTAGCTTCTGGGAGGATTTATGTTTCATTTTGGAAGGGAAATGAGACTTGGAACCGTCTCAATTTTCCAAAAATATCCCGACGAATCAACAAGACTCGAGGGCTTAAGAATGCAGAAAATAATCATATGCACTTGGTGCAGTTGGATTACTGAGATTTTTTTGATATTTTGCTTTGGCGATGTTGATGTAAGAATTAGCCTATTTAATTCTGAACAATTGAAATGTTGTTGTAACATTTTCATGTGTGGAATGTAACAGAATATTATTGTAACATTTTCATTTAAAAATGTAACCGAATGCTACAGTATAATTATCATTCCGTCGGCAGGGCAAATAGAGTGCTTTAACTTGCAAAAAACAGTTTTCAGAATTGACTTAAAAAATCGTTTTTATGGCAGACAGAGAAAGTCGACCGCTCTTCCTTGAGGAATTAAGCTGAAAACTATTCCTGCAGAACATTTGGAATTTGGATAAAGTATCAAACGTTTTATTTATTTAGTTCTTTTGAAATTGATTTTAAAATGGAAATTACTGGCGGTTTTTTTTCCGGGAGGGAGTAAGGTGGGCAAAATGTCGTGATTGTGTTTGGGGTAGTGGTGTTTGAGGTGTTGTTGTTCGGAGGAGAGGTTACCAAGGGAATCAAAGGGAGTGCTTCCGGGTTCGGCATCCGTGCGGGGGGATTTTTTCTCGCTGCATTTCGTTAAGGATCCATTGACCTTGGCTCGATCCTAATGACGGGAGGAGAGAGAGAGGAGGGGTTGGGGGAAAAGGGAGAAAGTGGGGGAAGGGAGAAAGTGGGGGAAGGCTCAGGAGGACGGTCTCATTAAGATGCCGAGCGGAAGGACGGGAGTGATGCGGTGGTGATTAACGAGTTCCGGGCGCAGCGGACGAAAGGCGAAAGTAAATGAATTGGGTTGGGGGAGAGGGGTTTGTTCGCTGCTGCGGCGATTAAAACGGAGCAGCCTCGAGGAACACACACACGCAACGCCACCGTGGTGATGTACGATAATCAGGGGCGTAGGAGTAGGGAGGCGAATTTGGAGAAAGATGAGGTGGAAATATTTTACCGCGGCGGAGTAAAACGATGGGCAACATATGTGCTCCCCAATTCTTAATCTATTAATCGTGTATAAATGAGCAGGAGAGAGTTACTGATTCAAGGAAACCCTTGTTTGCGATGACTGCTAAGAGCCAATTATCAATGATGAGTTTTGATGTTAGTTACAATCAGTGCTTCTCAACAATTCACTAATCACCTAGACTTACTGTCTACCTCCTCTCATGACTGCTAAAATGCCTATATTTTTCCACCATCCTCCTCGCTTTACCTTCGCATTGCCGCCTTCAGAATCCCGCTAACCATCATTCATTCTAACATCCATCCTTCCTCCTATCATTGTCTTCTCCGAAGGGTGTTAGTGTGTTGGAGAAAGTAACGTTTAAATATCATTCAATTACCCACTTCCTATCTTCCTCTAGCTTACTAGCATATGTTTTTCCTCTCCTTCAGCATACCTATGACATTCTCATATTCCCATGGACACAATTTCAAGACCTTCTGCTCTTTTTTCTTTCTATAGATTTTATGTTTATTAGTAGCATGTAAATCATATTGTCTCATCTTCAGTAAGCTGCAGATACTTGCTTACCTAAGTGAGAATGGTTAAGGTTTCCCCCAGTGTAAAAACCTGTGCTGAGGCCGCCCTCATCAAATAGTCATACATTGCTAAACAACAAATATACTTCTAACTATTGACACTTCTAACGGCACAATATAAGATAACTCAGGGATGAAATGAAAGAAAAACATAGCATTTATATTACTCTTTCTGCCAATTTTATATTTTCAAAACAATATTTCAATGTATTAGCCGAGCCAATAGCCGAGAGTTGAACAACTGTAGATAACTTTGAGTTTCACATTTTTTAATTTCAACAGGTAATATATCAGATATCTATGTGCCTTCCAATAATTCTGTTTCAACATTAATTGGAGAAGGGTATGAAATATAACTTTTCTGAAACATAATGTGCGACTGTAATGCATGTATTATAATTTTGATGAACAATTTCTAAGTGTTGAAGAAATAGATGCAATATAATGGTCCTCATTCGGTTTCGCTGTTATACAATGAATCCCTAATATTTTAAGCACTTACTGAAGTTGTAACTACTAACTGGCTCTTTCTGAACTGAAATGTTATTTGACATATTTTTTACAGCTTTTCTGATGGTAGACCAATTTGGCATCTCCTGGACAAGGAGGATTAATAAAATGGTAGCATATGTTGTTATTTATTTTACTCAAACCTAGTCCTTTGTTAGAAAACCATTTAATTAGAAAGTCCAAATCTTATTTAATTTCATCCCCAATTGATTCCCATTTGTGCTCCTCACATAAAAATGAAGTGGACGTCATCGTGGACGAAGGCCATTTCTTGTCTTTTTTGAAGGACAGTTACACAGCCTTGTTCACATAACAGAAATAATATTTGTCCTAAAACAGAGCATTGTGATGCATCATTTTCCATAATTTTGTATTTAGGTACTGTAACCTTTTTCAACATTATCACAATGAGATCGAAACTATTAGTAGCTCTTTAGCCTTATAGTTATATTGCACATAATTTTTTAAACTATTTTATGTCGCTTGATATTAACCCTCAGTTAACGAAACTTTCCACCTTATGTCCGTATATTAATTAATTTCCTTCATATATTACTGCGGAGATCGGGTTTGCCTGGTGTTTTACTGGTCTCCTACCCAAGGGACCAAATCTTGGCGGTAGAGGGGATTTTTCGTAAGAATATCGAACCCCTCTTGGGTGCTATGTGGATCACTTCAAGTGCAGTAGTTATTCTGTCGGATGAGACGTTATACTCTGATCCTCTTGGCGCCCTTCGCTATAGATGGGCTAATGCTGGTGCTGGGTTTCTCTCCGCTCCTTCCCTCCGTTTTCTCAATTAATCATTCCCTTACCAGCTTACCCACCTGCCCTCAATGGCTCAAAACACCTCAGTTGCTAACAAAGGACTAGGTTTGAGTGAAAGAAATAAACAACGTAGGCTACAATTTTGGTAATTCTCCTTGTTAATCCTTCAACGAATAACTTACTGATATCTTTAGTTCTGCATTCATTTTGTTATAAAACAACCTAGATATATTCATGTTCAACCTCTTTTTACTCTATTTGCTCCTAATTTAATGATACACTGAATTTGTTGTTTTTTCGATACTTATGCTTTATTATGGTTAATATCGGCTATACAATTTGAGTAAATGGGGAAACTTTCCGTACCTGTAGTGGATTTTATATAGCATAATTTAAAGCTCTCTCAATGTAAAATTTGGAGGAAGATCTAATGTACTATGCGGGTATTTGAAGATATCCAAATATATATGGAGATAATAAAGGATTGACTTTATCTTAGGAAATAAAAAGTTACCGACCCAGGTGTTGCACTTGCATGCATGCTTGCGCGCATTGGCGCATTGTGTTGAAATATTTTATTGGTAATTGTATAATTCTGCTCAGTGCTTCGTTGTTTTTAAAGTAAGGAATGGAAATAAGTATGCTTGTACTCTATTTTTTTAACGCCGTACTCCTGAATTTCCGAACAGCATTCTGTTATTTTTCTCATCATTTATTCTGATATGAGGAAATTTAAGGAAAGTTTTCTTTAGGCGCGTTTTATTTCTCATCGCCGCGGCACACACCAATATGATTAAAAACTAAATAATGACCTTTTACTCTTTATTTTGTGAACATAAGGATGTCTTATTAACAGTTTAGATTAAGAAATCAGAACGTGAGATACGCAACGCAAGAAATGTTTGGGGCCGGAAAAAAGTTTGATGTATTTTTTCCGTCAATTGGCGTCGGCAAGAAGAGCAGTGATAATGTATTTATTGCTTTTTTAATCCTTGGAAATTGATTCTGGAAGCCAGCAATGTCCGATGGACTCGGGTGGAAGGGAGTTTATCGATGAAAGTCTGAAAATGAGTGCGAATAAATATTTAATGGCCATTAATCCCAAATGGTAGGTTTGTGTCTGGGAAGGCGAATAATCTAGGCAAGTTTCTTCATTTATTGTCGCTGTTCTCGTTCATATCTCAGTTTTATTTCGTAGTCTCGTGGATGACAACTTCTCCTGCGGAGATAGTACGGTAATTAATTACACATGGAAGTGAAATGAAAGAAAACATAAATAAAAATTAATCCTTGTAAGATGAAATTACACAGATAAAAATTCTCCAATGGCCGTAAAATAAAGAAGGAAATAGAAATACTTTGCTTTTTCTACAAATTTACTTTAATCGTCGACTAGTTTCGATACACTGTATCATCTTCAAAGACTAGTGAAAATGATACAGTGTATCGAAACTAGTCGACGATTAAAGTAAATTTGTAGAAAAAGCAAATTATTTCAATTTCCTTCTTTAGGATGGATTTCTACAATGTAAAGGCCTCAACCATTAAGTGTATGGCCGTAAAATATTTGCACCATTCGTCAAAACAAAAATCAAACACTTACTGTGTTGGTTTGCGGGAGTGGGGACTCCGCAAAACGGACCGACCACAGCCTCTCCACCAGAATACCCTCCTGTGGTAGTTTACGGGAAAGTTATTTCCTCGCCAGGGACCACCACAGACACACACAACCCAAATGGAATCCTTTGCAAGGCTAATGGGTCCCCCACTAAGGAAACCTGGGTTATAACCTGGGATCCTTCGCAGAGCTGAAGTCACCCTACTAAGGATGATGCCAAGTTATTACCTCAACCACTTACGCAATCATACAAAACACTCACTCACACACACAGTAGGGCCCCAATTTCTGGGAGAACAGCTCAAAAAGAGTGTGGTTAAATATTTTACAAAGTTATTCAGCCAGAAATACTGAAAAATTCTCTTAAACATTATCAAATTAGGATTAGTAATCTATATTCTTAGTGCAGTAAGCTAGGACATATGAAAATAGTTGCCGTTTAAAATTGAGCCTAAAGAGTGTGGTGAGCCATTTTTCTCATAATTCTGACAAGTACGGTTTATTTTCTATTTATATTTTTCTGTAGCCTGTCAAATGTTTTATATTTTTTTGCGATTTAAATTTAACGTACTATACACTCTTGAATTTTCATTTTTCTCTCCTCTTTTGATTTCAATTGTTTTTGTGGCCATTATAGTTGAACTCAGCCTGCGAATCAGCTCGCATAGTCATATTTGACAACAGCAAAAAATGCTAATGCGAAATTTTTTAAATATTTCTCGTATTTAGCTTTTGGTAAAAATACAAACTTACCTGTCGCAATTTTCTAACACGAGATAGGGAAATAATTATAAATATTGTTTTTGTTGAGATTTGTTTTAAATAGCTGAAATTATTTAATGTGGTATTAATTTAAATTATTTATTTATTTTCAATCTTTACCTTGCTAGAATTTCCTTTTCATATTATTGTGCGAATTTCAGGAATCATCTATGTATGAAAGCCGAATTCAGCCAGAAATCTTCACTAATTTTTTAAGGGGATAAATTATTTTCTGAGGGACATATATATGAAATAAAACTACGATTTGAAGCAGAATATTTGCTCCCAGCGGAATCGTTAAACTCATGCATCTACCTCGGCACAAATTCTCTAAATCAAATTTAAAATATTTCAAATAATTTTCATTACTTGCCCATTTAAATGGAGTTTGACACGCAACCAGGTGCTCCATTTTCCCTTGTCCCGAGCCAAGTTCGTTTTTGGCTTGAAAATCACAGGTGTGCAAGACAAAAGAACGGTTCTTTAAAGTCGTTTGATTTACAATGCATCCCCCTTCAAAAAAATACTGATTATCTAGGAATATGTGCAAAATATGTTGTAAGAAAATAGGCTTTTACACTTCGTGGAGGGTGGTAGAAAGTTTCTAATACTGAACAAATCATTGGTTTAGGGAAACATATTCTCATCAAATGATTCCTTAAAGTATTCGAGCCTCGCGTTTTTCTACTCGTAATGCCTATATCTAAATATAGTAGAATGTCTTTAACGATTTTAATGAACGCATTTAAGTCGTAATCGCAAAATGATTCGTTACTCGGTGTCTGCATCTGATTTTACTGAAATTAATGCACCACATTATCATATTTATCAATTATGACAATGTATGGAATAGCGCCTACGTCATAATGTGAGAGCATTTTGTATTGAAGTCCATGTCTAAAGAATCGATTTCTATAGACGCATCCTGGGAGATCCTTGGCAACCCACATGCGCTGATCCCTGGAAGGGTCTTCGCTTGAGACCAGTGTGATCTAATTAGCACAATTGCTGTCCTCTTATAGGAATGACATTCCATCGCCTGCCAATCCTCCCCCCTCGCAGCGTGTGGTCTCCTAGTTGGCCTTTTTGACCTGGTTTCCACCCTTTCTTTCCGATAATGTCATCCCGTTCACCCGACTCAAGCCCATGTGATCTCACGCAAGCGGGGCCGCACGTAATTAAATTCGTGCGATCCCCTTTGCGATCTGCCATTTGACCTCTCTTTCTCCATTTTGCCTTCACGCCCATCGCTTGAAAAACGATTAGTGCTCCAACGAGGCGCATTGGCAGAGCTATATCATATGCTTGCATTCCACGCTGAAGGTTTGGGATATTAAATGAGCCACAAGTGATTGAGAAATTCACAGCAGTTACAATTACTTGTTGTGTTTGTGCAGTTTGTGCAGTTGGATGCAGGATTTGGAATAAGACATAAAGGCTATGAGGATCGTAAGATGGTGGGAGAAAGTGCAGAACAGAAGAGAATGGACAGGCGTCAAGAGAGAGGCCAAAGCCCATACCGGGCTGTAGTGCCGAGGAAGAAGGAGAAAAATTTTTTGCAGTTCGCTAAAAGATAGTGCATTGTAAGGATTGTTGCATTTTCTTAAAACAGGAATAATATTTATAAATAAAGCGACCACTTTTATTTAAATTAAGCGACCCGGGGTTCAGTGAATAATCACCATCATCAGCCATTATTTGAGATCTGTTTATCCTATTGTTTCCGTAGTTACGTAACGGAAGGGGAGAAGAAGTTTGAAACGGAGGCCAGAATAGGGGAATAGGAAGGGTATAAAGGTATTCGTTAATTGTTGTCGTGGTTATTCAAAATTTTTAAAATTTCCAACTGCTCTCTTCAATCTAATTCATAAGCAGTCGTTGCATAATTTTAGGATATTCATTGTGAAATTACTCCTGTGGCTGCTACGTATTAAGTGTTTAGCAAAATTACTTTCATCCTCTTTCATGTTTTTATAAGCACTTAAATGTTCTTTTCTTCTGACGCAGAAGCTTCTACCTGTCTGCCCCACGTAGACACCATTGCAATCGCTGCATTTCAATGAATATACTCCACATTGGTCTAATTGCTCTATCGGGTCCTTACATTTTACTAGCAGATTTCGGAGAGTGACATTAGGTCTATAAGCCATGCGGAATTCGTCTCTAGGTAGAAGGTGAGCCATTTTCTGAGATACTGCAACTAGGTATGTCACCGTGCACCACTGCTTCTTTTTACTTTCGTTCTCGGAAAACATTTGGTCGATAGCCAATCTTCTCTGTTTAAAAAAAACTAATTTGTCTATTAAATTTGGTGAATACCCGTTGGCTGAAGCAATTTGTTTAACTGTGCTGATTTCTTTCTTGAAGTCTTCTCTTGATATTCGAATGTTGAACAGGCGATGAATCATTGGATGAAAAGCCATAAGTTTGTGTGAGTAATGGTGTCTTGAAATTGCTGGGATGACATGGTCGGTATAACAGGGTTTCCGAAAAATGGAGAAGGAATGCCGGTCTTGTAAAAATTGATGCCATGTTAAATATGTTTAATATCCCTGATGAATTCGCTTCCTCATGTACTGAAGGTGCAATGATGTTTTCCTTTTCCTCATTGCTGTCATACTTCTATAAAATTCCTATTAGGTAGGAATTAGGGAAAAGAAAATTGCCAGTTTTCATCCCCAAACGAAATCTTTAACTGTGACTCAATAGCTCTCTACATGAATAATTTCTTGAATCCATACATTAGTGGGCAATTCCAATCGATACATTTGTTGAGAATACGGAAAAAATTCCGTTGCCTCAGGCGTAACTTTATGGAATTTGCTTAGCATATTGAATGAGAAGCAGTAACTTTGTAATTCCACATGTATTTATTGGAAACGACGTAGGTTTCGACGTAGCACGTCATATTTGTACCTGATGATGACGTGCTACGTCGAAACCTAGGTCGTTTCTAATAAATACACGTGGAATTGCAAAGTTACTGCTTCTCATTCAATATAAATGGAAAAAGTGTTAAGTCCTCATATTAAAGCACTTGAACATATTTTCTTTTAATACTTTAATATGAATGCACGTGATTGATGGCCATTATAACCATGGTTTATTCATTAAAGTGTTTGAAAACTTTGGGAAAGTTAAAGTAAACCGTGTTTTGCTGAAATAATGGCATTATGTTTATGATTCAAAAAGCTTATACCCCATCAAACCACTGGCTGATATGTGAGGAACCATTTAATGATTAGATCCATTGCATAGCCTGGACTCACTGTCTTCGCTTCTGTAGGTGAGTGAGTTGCTATCTTAAGGAGCAGCATTTAGCTTGATGTTAGCAAAATCAATATTGATTTTTTATTGAAACGAGGGGTGCCATTACATTGTCTGCTTTGTTTTAAGTCTTAGTGGCATCAGTATGATTAGGTATTTTTTCAGTCACGCTGGCTGATTTGGTTTTCGCTTATAATGGTAAACGTTTATCTGAGCTTTTAATGAATATAGAGTTGTGAGCTTTATGAATGAGACATCGTGATTTTGGTGTCTCCGAGACTGGAAATCGATTTAATTAGGGAGAATAAGATTTTATCTTCTCGAAGTTCATTAGCGTGACCTCTGCTCGATTCCCCGGAAGTTGGACGCTAACCGCGACGAGGTTTAGACCTTCATGAAGCAATCGCGTCTCGTCTTCTAGGACACTAATGCATGATGACGCTCTAATATCTGAAACTAAAATTTATTCTTAAAACAAAATATATATTGGCTAAGTCATTATGTTAAATAAAGATTTTACGGTACCTTTGATATGATAATGATTTCATAATATAAATTTCTCGTCTGAATAATCGGTTGTGCTTTTAAGGTAATTACGCCTTATTTACGGAAACAGATCTGTTACGATTCTAATCGCGATGTAGCTTGTTCATCTTCTCACACTGAAACTATTCTATTTCCGTCATGCTTGTTTCTTCCGGCTGGATTCTCACCAAAGTTTTTAATTCTTCAATCCCATGAAATTATTCTTTCTTAGTCCTTGTGAAACATTTTCGTTTTTCTTTTCCGAACCTTACTTATGATTTCTTATGTAAAGCACAGTTTCTTTATCTTTTTCAAATCTGATATTCTTACTTATTTCTTTTCACCAATCGGTTTTAAAAGTATTAATCGTACTCTTTAAATATATCACTACGGGCCTACATTCGTGGAAATTCTCTACGAAATCTAGCGATCCTTAAGCCCATCGAATATTTAGCAGCCTTACAACAGCGTAGAAATCGACTCATGCGGTTGCACTGTGTGCTATTTGTTTGTGCAACTGTAAGACTGCGTTCACGTGACGATATTGTTTTTTACAATGAAGCGATTTTTTTGACACTGACTCACGAACGAACGTAAAAACCAGGGGACAGAGGCATCATTCACGACAACGGAGAGGAAAATAAACATTTGCACAAATGAAATGAGAAAGAACCATGTCTCTGCGAGCAAGGGCAAGAATGCCATCGAGTCATGCGAGTTTGATTGGTGGTCTTAAGAGGGGAGAAAGAGGGTGGCGGAGGATAGGAGCCATTCCATTTAAAGTGAGAGCCCAAGTGTGGAAAAAGTAAAAAAAAGTGTTTTCGTTTTAAAATTTAAAATTTCTACCTTGCCAGATTTAGTAGAACTGAATTAATTAAATATATTGAGCCATTGCCAAAAAATGAAAGAAAAGTTTGAGTTTTACTCATAATGGAGAGCAGAAAGAGTAATTAGTTCAAACCCGGAACTTTACCATGTCACACCCGGAACTTATTTTAAAATTTATTACTAGAAAAGCAATGCTTTTGAGTACCTCTTCATTAATTTAAACTCGAGAACAATTACTCTTATTTTACTGATATAAATATTTAAATGTTTAAGCTATTCACAGAGTTTACAGGTTAAAGTAGTCTCATGGTATTGAGTGCTATTTGTGTAAGTCACACCCTCGGAACCAAAGGTTTATTCCAATTACGACGGTGCTGGTTAATTTTTTAAATTGCATATTAAGCTGTGAATTACCTTCTTTTATGGCAAACTAAAGGTGTACTTCAATATATTTTAGTTGAAGTATTTAATGTGAATATTTAAAATTAAACGCTCTCAAGTCACACCAACGGAACCAATGGAATGGCTGATAGGAAGAAAAGAGCAGTGAATGAAAAGCCGTAACTTTGTTTGACAACGGAGTTTAAAAGAGCAGTGGGTTGGTAGGGAAGGTAGGAGTTGATGGGAATAAAGAGTATGGGGACGAGTGTCTTAAAGACATCATTACTATCGCCTCCGAGAGAGAATCATGGGTAACGACAGGGGGAGATAGTTGGGGTGAATGGATGTGGATTGGAAAAGCGAAAGTATACTCTTTCCCAGCAATGCCATTGCATCTGTAAAAGATGTTTGATTTATTGAGGGATGGACAAAGTCTTTTTTTTCTGTAATCGATTCTTCCGTCGCGGATAATGACTAAATCAGATATCAAGCAGGCTTATGGAGTGAAGGCATCGGCGGAGTCGTTTGGACGATGAAGATTTTTCGTGAGATCCTAAGTATCAATCCATATCCAACACGCATTCTAACGACAGTTATGCCAGCATTCCAGCTTGCTTCTTTAGGTCTGAAGTGATATTATTTCCAAATTACTTCTTATTTAGGTCTGAAGTATTGATGAAACTTTTGTCCTCATATTGCTTCTATTTTAGTCGAGGTTACTTGTTGTGGGTATGTTTTTATTTGATCGCGAAAACTCGCTTTCAATTGGGAAATGATTATCATGCACCATGCAGCATATCATTCACAACATGAACAGTGAAGACGGACAGACACACTTTACAATGCGAGGAAGCGGGTTTTCGCGATTACAGAAATGCCAACCATTGAGAGTGCGCTCGAAGAGAGCCCTGTAAGAGGCAGGAAAGTATTGCATTGGCATTCCAAATCAGAAACTAGCTGGAATGCTGGCAAAACTGTTGTCTAAGGATTTGGATCAATGAGAAAGCAAAGCCGAGTACCTTCATCATAAGATAAATCCAGCCTTTTTGTTTGCGTCGTTTACAAAATACTGTAATATGAAGCAAGGTACTCCTACACAGATTAGTTGACGAACAAAGGGATATCCGTCGTTTCAATGCCTTTTGTGGCCCTATGAGCCAAGCGTAACGCCATAGCGTTCACATTTTGACTGAAATGACAGCAGTAATTTGATAACAACAGTTTAAAAAAGAAGAACTAGTTCATTATATTATTCCCTATTTGGCTATATAAATATTGCCATTCGATTTTATTGATAAATTCGCTTTGTATACTAGTTTTTCGAAGCAATGCCATTTTCTAATACGTTTTTCTGCATTTTATCCTTGAAACACTTGTAATTCAAAGTTACAAATAGTAGGAAAAAGTTAAATTTTGTTGGAGTAGCCAGATAGAGGACAAATGTCATGCATAGATATAATTATTCAATTTTTAATTCTTTAAAGTAACACGGTGGCGCCTTCATAAAGGTAGTCTTTCACCAAACTCATTGTACCGGTATTTGTGGATTTATTTTTTTAATTGGGGCACAGCATTTGAACAAATGATCAAATATGTCAACTTAAGGCCATATATATTGCATTTCGAACGCCTATTAATTGTTGCACGTCTGAATGCTACCCTGCAAGGCATGCTGCCGCTTGGCCGTGAGGCAGAAGGTGTGGGGACATCAACCACACAAAGGGAGAAATAAGTAAAAAGGGACTAGGAGAGGGTTTAATCCTAATACCAAGGAACATAGTCCCTTGTTATTAGGATACAAAGCCCGAACGCAGGCGTTTACACACGATCGCATATGTTGATTAGGATTTATGATTTCATAACCGGTGAGGTCCAAGTTTGGTTCATGCTCCTGACAGGTCCAATAAGCATTTGTTATATTATGTTCCCATGAAAAATGTCATGCGATCTTCATAATTTCAGCTCTAGGGCATGGCAATAAATGGGTTTCTGCAAGTTTGATGGTCGTATAAATGGGTAACTTGCATTATTAAAAAACTACCTGTGTATGAAGTTCATTTTCCCAGAAATAATGTGCATTAATTTAATCGAAAAAAACGCTATTTTATGAAAATATTTTGGGCTGAAAATTAAGTGCGCTTAACGAAGTCAAAACACTCCCTACGCGATAGGGAACCCGGATGATGACGTAACGGAACGGTATCGTTGACAATTAATCGACGCGTTTTCCATATAAAATTCGCTTGACTTTGCGCAGTTTGGTACCGTTATCGTTTTTTCCTATATGAAAAGACTATCAACTAATTACGTTTAATACCTCCTGTTTATTAGTATTTGTTGCTCTAAAAATGTTACAAGTATCACTGAAAATTCAACATTCATGACCCGGGTTTCGATCACTCGTCAAAACCCGTGCTGTGAGTGTTGCATTTTATTTGGTATCTGTAAAAGGTTTTAGCGCAACAAATACTGTTGATAATGGAGCACCACCAAGTTACAGAGATGAGAGTTTAATTAATGTCTTCCTGTTGAAATTAATGTAGACCAGAGAAGCTACACGCCGTTCCTGCCCAGGCATCAAAGCGTTGAGATGCCGTTTTGGATCACGACTCTTTCCAAAATTTTGGATTACTTTTCAAAGCCGACCATCAGGATGACGCTCTGGATGACGCTTACACTTATGGGTTATATATTTGAATTCGTTAGAAAATTTGGTGTCGTATACACCACTCAAATATGAGGAATATATTTTGTGAATGTTCCCCATTCTTTAAGGGCGGCTTCAATAGTGCTTCGTCATCGGTATCGGCGCTTCCTTGGACATCTCCTAAATAGCTTCGAGGATCTTGTTCTCGTTACGGCTTCAGAAAATGATAGAAAAAGGAGGAGGAGGAGGGGACGTACGATGTGAGTTGAAAGTGAAACATTTGTTGAGCAGAAGAATATAATGGTGTAGGACCATGAGTTATGATTTAGCAAAACAAAAGAGTTTATTCTTAGTTTTTGAAGTTTTCTTATTAGTGCCTACCTTAAAACGAAAACCATGATTTTTTCATCTCCACGGTTCTTGTGGAAAAATGCTTCCTATCAAATGACTATAAAGAACCCTATATTATGTATTCCTGTCCCTTTTATGACAAATGGGCCTTGAAATCAAGACCAAGGGACGAAAACCTACTTCGCGTAATAACAGCCCATGTTTATTGCCACAACGTCATGTCATTTTTGTAAAGAAGCTAATCAAAGATGCATTTATTTTAAGGAATAAATTGATTAAATAATGAAGTCACCAATCGGTATAGAATATTGAGTGTTAGCTGATTTGTTATCTCTCACATTATTTTCACTGTCATTATTCAGCGCAGTATGCTTTACTTTGATAGCAATGGCTCTGCGGTTAGCTTCATGGATTGAGAAAAGCAATCCCAAAATCTGTACTCGTCTACTATTCGGTATATTTAGTACTATAAATTAGCAGATCAACCAGTATACAGAGCTCTGAAATTGTCCAGAGCGCTGCACAGCAAAAAAAAAATATATTTTTTTAACAAAAGGCACCTGCTGACAAGCCGCTTTGGCTTAGCAGGACCTCAACTGCAATATCATTATTTTTATTTCTCCATATTTATTTTTTTTTCCTTGTGATTGCAATACAACATGATGATGTAATGATGATGTAATTTTGATTTATTTTTTTTGTGTCATTAGCTGTAAAAAATGGGATAAGATCATGTATAAAAAAATAAAAAAATAAAATATAAAAAAATACTTAAAATTGTAAAAATCAAAGGTAGAATTTCTCTTAAGTATCGTTTTGACTCATGCAGCTGCGAATTTATTTCCCTAAACTTGACTTGCCCTTTGTCAATAATATCCTGCCAAAATAACTACACATACGCAGTTGGTGGAAAAGTTACGGGTTTTGGAATTAATTCCAATACTTAACCCTTCAAAGAAAAATCTTGTGCTGGAAGAAAATTGTGGAAAAACTTTGAAACTTGCAAACATTACGGATGGAATAGCTAATAATCTTCCTAGTGTGAAATAACAACAAGCGTGACATTGTCACCGGAAAAAAATTATTTTTCACGACTTAGACTTCGTTGTGGTTCAGCATCATTTGGTTGTAACTCAACGAAATCAAAGTGTTGAAAAATATAATTAGCGTGGGCACACTGATTTATTAATAATTTATTTCTCAACGAAGGGACTCCGCAAAGTGTCCCAAGAATAAATTAATTTAATCTTTTTTGTGATTAGAAACGTGATTAAATATAAGATGGCATAGGTATGCGTCGAGCGCGAGATGTCAGCTGGTCACAGGAGGGAAAGAAGAGCCTAATTTGCTTTGCATTCTTGATCACAGAAGGGGTGGGTGCGTGGAGGGGTGGTGTTCATGTGGGAATGGGAGCAAGATCGCGGGAGCGTGGTGCTTCGGCCGGCGTGATTAATAACCCCCCCCCAAGAGATTGAGTATACATCGACGCAGAAGTGATTTTTCCTCCATCCTAAATGACCTCTCAACTCGCCACCACCTCACGTCATCAATCCCAACACTCCCCATCGAACAGCGTGACCCCAAGCGAGGTTATCGGAGAGGGTGACAAAATGTGAAGCGGCCGATCAGCTGTCTTCTGAGAGTGGAGCTGTGCGAGAGAGTGATGCGTCGACTTCAATTCGTTATATATTAATGAGACCGGAGATGAAGATCATAGGAAAGGCTTTTGATAATGTCCCTTGGAACAAAATGTTCCAACTATTTTAAATACTTAACACCTCATGGAAGAACAGAAGAGTAATTTGAATAATCTATAAAATGCAACGGCAGTCATCAGGATGGGTAAAAGTCACGAAGAAACAAACAAACAAAAAGGAGTAAGACAGGGTTGTAATTTATCATCGATACTTTTCAACGTGTATATTCATAAAGTATTAGACAAGGGAAGAAATGAATATCGGAGAGAAGATACACGGAGAGAGAATAGACATGTTGAGATTTTCTAATGATATCGCCGTTGTAGCGGAAAGTGAACAGTGAAACCTGTGAACCTTAGTTATTTATTAAGTTGATTAGACGATGTAATTAAAAGTGACTACAAATTTCAGATAAACAAGAAGAAAACAATTGCAGGTAAAGTTAAATGACGAATATCTTTAACAAGTAACGGAATTCCAGTACTTGGACAACTGTATAACTCCTGATGGATGAAACAGCAAAGAGATTAAACTGAGGATCGTGCACGCTAAGATTGCATTCAACAAAAAGAAAACACTCCTGTGCGCTGGCAACATAAGCTTGAACGTAAGAAAAATTCTTACAGACGTATGTATGGAGTGTAGTACAATACGGAAGTAAAAGTTGGACTAATGGCGTGGAGGAAAGGAGGAGAATTAGAGTCCTTCGAGATGTGGCATTACAGATACGGTGGACTGATCGAGTGATTAACGAAGAAGTGCTTCAACGGTATGGTGAAGAACGATATGTGGAAGGTCTTGATAAAGCCCAGAGATGCGCTGGTTGGTCATATTCTATGGCATCGGGGAAGTCTAAACACCATTTAGGAGGGATGGTAGAAAGAAAAAAAACCACTGGGGGAGAAGCAGGCTTCAGTACATAAATCAAATAATGAAAGACGTGAACTGCACCAACCACATAGAAATGCAAAGAATGGTCCAAGACAGAAGAAGATGGAGACTTAAGCTACAAAAACCAATCTGCGGATTTCTAACAACAGAGAGGGAATAAGGTCGCATTCCAGTGATAATTCTCTTAGTGCCTCAAGTGCCTTATTCCCGACTTGTCAACACAAATGTTACTTACATTGATGACACTTATTGTTCTTACAGCTCGTCATAATTAGTTTTTTGTTTTTCCTATGGTTGAAAATACATTATTGTACAGCTTCTCAAATCATAGAAGAAAAAGGTATTATTCAGGTTGGTGTCCAGCAAGAACACGTAGTTACATTATTACAAGAAGCATATTACATGACAATGGCATGTTGAAATGCGAAAACCGCTCTGCCTATACTCAGGTGGGGAGACATCACGTTGAGAGTTGCGCAAGCAGGGGTAAGGTGTCCTTTTTCGGTTTGTTACGTGGAAATCGCCTGAGATAATGTACGTCATTAAGGATAGGTGGGTTTAGTTGGCTCTGATAGGATTTATTGGGGAATGGTGACGTGTGGAGAGAAATCCAGTGTCATCTTTATCGCACCCTTAAAGAATGGTGCCTAGGAGTGCGCAGCTTATCGTCCCATCCGAAGGATGGAGTATTATTGCCCTTGACGTGCTCTCCTCGTATGTTACAGATTAAAGCTCAGCGTAAGGTGGCGCGATGAACTTGCCATTGAAGCCATTTCCGCCATATTGAGAGTACCTCGAATACTGTGATTGCCGTACGAGATCGTGAGACAGGACGGATAACGGCGAGTGTTTCTTGCCTTCAAGGGAAATATTTGTTTATATTTTAAATGTGGGAGACGCTACATATAGCATAGGCACTCCAAAGCAGACGTCATTTTTTCATGGTTCCCATGTGCCAGTTTATCCTTGAGATAACTCGGAGGAGATGACAATCTGTTGCATTATCAACTTCCGATACTATTCCAATTTCTCATTAATTCAAAATGTTATGTACAGCTAACATGTTGATAATTATGTTTCGGTCTCTTGCGCTAATGCTAGATCGCGGACACTCTTTCGTGGCTTCACTTTCATTTACGGCCGAGTATAGGCAACGCCACCTCTGGCACTTCAATAACTCTATGCTCCATATAGCATCAAAGCAGTGACTGCCCTGATGAAACATCCGCTCCTGCCAACATTCGAACCCCAGTCCGCGAGCAAGATGGAAAGCCAAAAACCTCTGCGCTGCATACCAGCCCGATTCCCGAGTAGGTGTCGTGCTACTGTCGGACTTCGCCGTTAGGGGGGGTGCGGTGGGTGGGTGGGGGCAGGGTGAGGAGTTTTCTTTCCATAGGCCTCGAAGTTTGCGTGACGCGCGCGGAGTCGGATTGGATGTTGGGGGAGCCGTGATAAGAGGAGGAGGGTTGGATATGGAGGGGGAGTCCTTGCCGGTGGGGTTTTCGTTTGCTTCTCCCTCTAGAGAGCCTCTAGGTTCAAGCGGCCGCGAGGTGTGCGGGGTGGCGCTTTAGTGGCGGTGGTGTGGGGGGGGTCCGGGGCCTGGCGCCTCCCTGGCCCACATTCGAGAATCGACCGACGGCGGACACACTCGGCCAACGCGGAAGTGTCTTTCTTTGAACCACCTCCTCCCCACACCCTCCCCCTTCTTTTTCTTCCTCTTTAAATCCTCAAACCTCTCTTCCACTCCTTCCGTATTGCTACTTACTACCCCCTCTTTATGAGTTGAGCCCTCCAGTTTCCCACCCCTCCCTTAGCATTCTTTCTCTCCTCGCCTCCTTCTTAAGTTCCTTCGACTGTATGTGTGTGTATCTGGGGGAGAGAGAGAGAGAGTGGACGTCAAGAGGTTAAGAGAGGTCGCGAGGCGTGATTGGTGGGAGGAATCGCTTTGGCGGTCGTCGTCGCCACCACCATTGGAGGACGAGGACTTGCTCCTCGAAAGGGTGTGCGGAGCTGAGGAAATGCGGGACAGATGGAGATGAGGAAGCAGAAAAGCAGGGCAGGGAATAGGAATGGGGATGCAGGGAAAAATGTTCACTGCGAAGGTCGGTGCAAGATTTTCTCAACTCTCGTGATGAACGGCAGAGGATTCGTTGATAATTGCCGAATGAAAAAGGCCTTCTTGGACCGAGAATGTGGACCACGGACCTTGGAATTTCCGGATAAATCCACCGACCACTGCGCATCCTAGGATTCCCAACTCGAGAGCAATGTTTAGAGAAACTATGGGATGACACTCGCATGGTTGGGTCGTACTTCAGGGAAACAACTGTCCCCAAGGGTGGTGGAGAGTTAAAGACTTCGAAAACTGCACTTGGAATTGGGAATCGCGGAGAGGATAGTGGCCTCCGCATTTGCCACGAAATTTGCCCGGACCGCTTATTGGTTTGCTTCTCGATCCACGAAACCTTTTTTCCTCTCGTAATTTTCATCCTAAGGTCGGTGTTAATTAGTGACGGTGTAGCTTCCCCGAATACTTAGTAAACCCGACGGTAAAACATCGGTTGTAGTAGGTTTTAAATTTCTGGGTGCATTGGCAACTGAAGCCATGTTGTCTCTCGCAGAGACTAGTTACTCTCTTGGGTTCTATAATTAAAATTTAAACTGAGATTTGCAATCTGACAGAATCAAGTTACCAATAAAATATAAAAAAAGTAATTAAATTATATTGTGCGATTATAATTTGCTAAAAAACCCTGCAATGGGTGAGAATTAAAAACTCAGCTGAAATCTAAAACTTCTCGAACGAAAAAGGCGGTTGGGTGGAGGGGGGGGGGGGGGGCAACACATGAAGTACAAACCACGGAGTAGTGCAAGAGAGATATGTGTGTCTTGTGATTCACCTCTCTCTCTGTGTATTGCCATTTTAGCTGGCCTGCAATCCAACCGACGCTTCGAGACAGTGCATCTCATTCAAACACGTTAGGCAGCTTCTTTCCTTGTGCAATCAATGCTTCCCATAAAAATCTGATTACCATAAAATTATGAAGTCTGGGCTTTTGTTGGTCGTGCCCAGAGGCCTCACTCATTTATTAACCCGGGACCTCCTGCCAGTGGCCTTAAACTCCTCTTAACAATGGGCAACCACGCCTTAAGAGATGTAGGGAAAACGTAAAAAGTGGGAAATAGAAATTGGTGGAGAGTATAAGAGAAAGGGTGATGGGAAGGAAGATATAAGAACGTTCCGGGAGATAGGAAAGTATTTTTTTAGATAAATCATGGCGGGAAATATGTAGATTTGTTCACGACCAGGAAGTGGCCAGGAGGAGACGAAAGCGAAAAACTGGAAAAGAACAAGGCAATGCCTCCACACCCAGCAGGATAAAGCGATGCACTGTTGTGATCTCGCGTGTTCCGATTCGGGCTTCTGCAAAGTAATTATTTACCTAGCAAACATGCATTATTATGAATAACATGTTAATTACTCCAACGCTGATATTTTATCTAAAAATGTCGTATTCGTGATAGATTTTCCAGGAATGCCAAAGACATTTTAGCAAATTATTTTTTGGAGGTGGCATTCCGCAAGTGTTTTCGTAACATAAGCACATTGTGACGTAAATGAAATACGTAATTGTGGACCTTGCTGTGTTTAAAAAGCTTGTTCGTGAAGAGTTGCCCATTTTTATGTTAGGTCTTTACGTATGCTTTTTAACTCGAAGAGGTAATTTTATGATAGATTAAGCAGATTCATTACACTAGATTATTGGATACTTCTTTGCCGTTTTTGATTTTAGTAATGAAGATTTATTAACAGCGCTTAATCAAATTTTTGACAGATTTATATGTACGTTAAAGATATGATTATTTATGACAGCATTAATTTTTTTGATAGTAATAATTATGATAACCAATTATTCATATGTTACTAAAACCGAAATCATTGCTTCATCAGGTAATATCTGATCAAAGGTAAGATTGTAATCCGCGTAAGGGGTCAGTCGATTATTACGTAAGACGTTTTGGCGGGGGAGGGAAGTCGGGCTCTTCTTTAGTAGTCTTACGTAAGGGGTAAAAGGGAGTATGAGACAATCTTATGAAAGATTTTAGTCTCTCCGCAGATCATGTTTTAATCACTTTAAAAATATAATTATCGGGCCAACAATCTCACTTCGTTTAGCCCACTGCAAACAGCGCGTCATTTCCCTTCTTCAACGCGCCTCTCTGAAGTCTCTTGCTCACAAGTAACACACAATATTTCGCCTTATGAGAGGCTAATGCAATTTTGTGACAAGACACAAACACTCGGTTGTTTTCACCTTCTCACTTGTCTGAAGCGTTCTGCGTTCGTGATTGGTGTATTAGCGGTCAAATAATGGCTCCTAAAGTGAAAGATGGCTTTCAGAGACTTCTCAATGGATTTTCAGAAATTATTTTCCCCTAATCGTCCTCTACAAGTGCAACAGAGTGAAATTTATATTTTAAAAAGCATTGAATTAATAATATCAAAATTTATGGAAGATGCATGTCCAAGTGCGCAAACATTGACCTCACCCCATCCGTTTTTATTTTGATTCTTTACATAATCATTGTCCCTTAAGAGGAATTTAGAAATGTAAATTTTTAGCGGATATCGATAACGGTTTTTGAGATATTGCGATTCACAGTACGCGCCACCTTAGCAAATTTGATACCTCCAAACTAATGAACGCTAAGAATTGATCATAAGTTTTTTTTGGGTTTAGCATGAATTCAGGCGTACCGCTGCGCTGAGGGCTTCAGGTGTCTAATCCCTCCTGCAAAAAGTCAAATAATCCAATCTTTTACATTTTGCGTGCTGATCACAAATAATATCCGGTTATAATTACTAGTTAGTTCCAGAAGAACTTTTTTTATTTAGATTGCTTTCAACATTGGTAAACTATGATAATGAACAATTTTTGTATAGTTTCCAGTGTATTTAATAAACTGTCCCCTAGATGAGTCCGCCAACGGTATGCTTTGATATGCATACTCCCCTCTGCCGCAACCATTCATGGAGGAAGATGGCAAACGTTTGTCCAATTGCCGCATGGCCCAAACAGCTTCAATATCTCATATCCTTAAGGGTAGCCGAAATTTTACAAAACATCGGTCATCAAGGAGTTAATCTATTTGCATGGTTCCAAATATTTATGAAAACTTACATAAGATTGTGAGTGGGGAATGTGGTGAGCGGAGATGGGAGATCGTGATTGCGTTCATGAAGTCTGTGTCTGTCTACGCTGTCCTACATGGTGGGGTTAAAAAGTGGCCAGATATGCCGAACGTAATACTTGAATGACCCCTAATACAAAGCAAATTTTGATAACTTTATGTTTTCAGATAACTTGTGTCGTAAATTTGCCAAGATTTTGAGTAAATGATATACCTTTTTAACATTTATAACCTTAATAAAAAGTAATTTTAAGTTTTATAATTATTCCCCTTCTTTAAAATATCTATTTCTTTTCTCACTGATTAATTTTCCTCAATTTATTGATTTTTCTGTCTGTTGTAGTTTGATGTGAACTCTTCGGTGTCACTTATGCTGTAATTTTCAGCAATGTACCATCTTAACGCGTAAAGGTACATGTCGGACAAAATCTACGCTGCACTAGGAAGAGCGTCGAAATGAAAGAGGGTAAAAAATAGTTACTTCTAAAGGCCGTTTTACACGGTACATTTATTTGTACTAACTCTTTCTTGAACTCTTGCATGAGGCAAAATTTATCGTGTAAAGCGGCAAATTGTATGAACGCTTGTGCGAATGTCCAAATGCCTGCACGGGAAATAGAACCTGTTCTAATTTCGTTGACACAAACGTACAATCTCACGTACATTCGTTTGTACAAAATCTTTCATCGTGTAAAACGGCCTTAAGAGAAGTCAGGTCTTCTTTGGGTTTATTTTATTTTGTTCACTCGCTGAACTAATATAGCGCCTAGTGCTAGATCGTTAACTGGCAGTGGAGGGAGACTCGCGGAAGTCCATGCAATACAAAACGAATTTTTGTTACGTAATATATTCATATATTAGGAGTAAAAATTCGATAATATTTTGAAAGAATGATATGCATATTTTCTGAAATTTAATCGTTTTAAACATTAAATATCAAGTTGATTTCGAAATAATTTCCAATATTTCTCTTAAAAATATATTTTTGATTGATTTTTTTGTACTAATTTATTAAGTTTATTTAGTTATATCGTACCCATTCTATCAAGATTGTTTAGGTAATTTTTTTCTGTGGCTTCTTCGAAAATGCATGACGAGTTGATACGAATGCAAGGCGTTGCTGATAGCAGCGTTAAAATTAGTAGTAAACATTCTGTCAAACATAAAGTTTTTACTAAAAATAAAAAGTTTCAAATAGTGGAGTGTGAAACTATTGTGTAAGTAGTTTCTTTGGCAGCCACTTCTTTTAAAGATCCAATGTTTATATTTGAAGTTTCCTTTTTTGCGCGGTAACTAGCGCATGCGCGTGACTGATGTGCTGGATGGAGGATGACCGATTAGTATAATTTGCTCACATATTTCATGAAAGCCCTCCGCGTATGACATGAGTTCACAACATTGTGACAAATCTGCTAATTTGACGAAATCATTTTTGTGCAAACGTTTGTGTACTTTTTATTATTTGTGCAAAACTTTTGACCGTGAGACTTTGGATTTACGTATGCAATATCAGGACGGGGATGACGTGCGTAATTTATGTACAGAACAGCATTTTATCTCGGAGCGCGACATCAGAAATGCTTGGTGTTGGGCATTCCATAGTGAAGGTCTTTGAAGTCGTTTGCGATGCATGCGCCGAAGACTCGCGTCTTAACTCCTCTCTTCTTCCTCTTCACTCGCCAACCCACCCGTCGTACTTTCCTTCCTTCGCTGCCTCTCATATCGGGTGCTAATGAACCTCGGACGACGGCATGCGACCACCAGCCTCCCCCACAATCACCCTCTTTGAGACGACCGCAATCCCCCTGCCATGCGGGTGTTTACCTCGAAAAAGGATTTCTCCTTCACCTGCCACCCCTTAGACGCTTGACTTAAAGACACTTTCAGCGCATTAAATCTCATTTAATGCAAGCGTTGAGGTAATATCTTAAATGTGTGGGCAGTTAAGATTACTCACAAATTGCATACTAGTAAGAATCATATTTGATTAAACTTAGTTTTCGCGCCTTCTAAAATGTAGTAGTGTTAAGCTTATTATTTTATTTGGTTGAAACTGCATTTTGCTGGTAGAGTAAGTACAATTTTGTCAGATGTTTAAAATCTCTTTGATGGTCTACGTTCAATAAATGTAGCGCCAACTTCTCGCATGAGCAACATTGATGTGTCACATATGCCTCAAGGTTTTCCACGTTTACGCTACTTATAGCATCATATTTCACTTAAAAACCATTAGAAAGTTCTATTTCGTTGGCAGTTTGTGCAATAGGAACTCTTTGATTTAACAATGGTAAGTCACGGCACTTTTGTCGTGAAAAAATTTAAATTATATGAAGAGTAGCCGCTGCTTCACTTCCTTATTAGTTGAAAATGACGAATTTCAGATCCGCTTCACGTGAACATCGAATAAAGTGGCTCGACCTGCGACAGAGAGGTAAATTACGGAAAAAATCTTTTCGGCCTAATATTCACGAGCTAATGAAGAATAAAGCTACTTATTATTGAAAGAGCTCTTTTTTTTTGGGCGGGAGAAGCGGATTCAAAGTTGCACCTTCCATATGATCGACGGTAATGAGACAATTAGTCGCGTTTTTTGTTAACTGATTCCTACATAACAGTGTGGCATACGATTTTATATATATGTAATGGTCATTCCATTAGCATCATGCCAATATATTCCACTCTCTTACTTGGACTGAAGATTCTGAGAATGTTCTTTTTTCTTTATTTTCTTTCTCATTTTCTTCTTTAATTTGTTCGATGCTGAAGAGGTTGTTTTGCTGGCGATAGAGATAGAGGTTTTCCAATACAATGGCATCCATTTTCATTCACGTCTAGTGTCTGTGTTTTAAACAGTTGAGCATGAAGAAAAAGACGATTTTAAAAAGTTTTTTATAGAAACCAACCGAGTATTATAAATATTAGCATGATTGAAAAAATATTTTATTAATCGCATTATATTATATTAACTCTATTGTGACGTAGAATCTCAGCCCGGCGGGTAGAGCGTTCACCTACGAAACGAAGTTCTCTTCATGACACTGCTAGCTCCTGTCGAAAATACAGTTCGCTGGGATTTATAGTCATGAGAGTGTTTTGATTGCTGCAGGGAATGGGACTGGCCTGTGAGATTCTCTGTGAGATTTTCGAACTCTGCAGGGAGAAGAATGAAATGAACTGCTCTGGACAACAATGGAACTGATAACGGGCTCAGTTATTTAGTCACTTATTTAGATCGTAAAATGTTGTTGTTTCAAAGGAAGAAGTCTTTGAAACAAGTTGTGAAACCGAATGAATTCATTCATGAATAATTCATGAAAACTCTCAGAATCGGACTGCGCATGCCAATATGCTGTGAATTTCTGTAAATTAGTAAGTTCTGTAAATTCTTGACGAAACGTGACCTCTGATTGGTTTTCCTGCGCGCATGTGCTTCGACCAATCCCATACCGAAGATTACTTCGACTACTTGAGAAGAAAACGTGATTGAATTTTGTCATCATTACCACCAGTTGCAATAAAATGATGAGGAAGGTGTAATTCACATCGTACGTTATAGAGAATTGGTGATCTAATTTCAGTGAAGGGTAGAAGTAGAATTATTTTCTGCAAATATCTGTTGTAAAATTCGTTGTTTTTTTTATTTCCTTTAAAATTGGATTAATCATCATCATTATTTGTCATCAATCCGTTTTGATGCAGCTCTCATCCCTATTATCACTACGGCTTAGCGCTTTATTCCATTATAAGTTTTCATTTTAGCTATCTGAGCTTAGTAAGCAGATTTTTCCGCTTACATCTTTAGAACCAAAACATCCCAAGGACAAGCTCCAATAAGGAGATTCATATCTCGCTGCTCACTCCACCAATGGGCCCTGGGAAGTCCTTGGATGGCGTCCTCAAGGTTGAAGGGCAAGGCGGAGTTGCGGATCGTAATTGACCCGGGTGCGGACGACGACGCGGGAGATCATTAATGTTTCGTCCTCTGGCCAAGGGGAGGGGCCATCGTCCACTAAGGGATTCCACATAATCTACATCTACATCTACGATGTACCGTGCAAGCCACCACTAGGGTGTGTGGCACGGGGTGATTCCACACCAGGCATGCAGCACTCGTCCCAGAACAAATCAGAACCTCGCACGCTCCCCCTGTCGCTAGACGCAGGCCAAAAATCAGTCAGGAGAACAGTTCGCAGTCCAACCGGAAACTGGGAGAGTGATACGTAAATGAGCATGCAAACTGGCAGAACAATGCTATACACACATCTAGCGGTTAATATTACTGATACCGTTAATTTATGAATGCTACGAGATGCTACTTCATGCAGAGAACAAAATAAAATAATGCCGGACTAATCGACCGGTGTGAAGAGTTAGTTATGATGTGGTGTTACTAAGAAGAAGTGAAAATTCTACTCTACCTATTGAGGGTGGGAGTTTCATGTGATTGATCTATCGCAACTATTATGATCCCTTATTGTACGTGGGAAAAAATAATATGGGTGTGCCCCTTCCTCCTCGCTCCTTGCTTACTGCATACCCCTAGAATTCAAGTAAATCTATCCTATGCGTCACCTTCTGTTGTAGTTGTTCCTTTTAGCACCCAGCCTATTCTTATCTTGATGTCTTTCACACATATGCTTGGACTGAGCTACGGAGAACGCTATCGTTCCCATTTCTTCTTTATTTTCTTCTAATCTGAATATTTTTACGATAGCGAAAGAGATTAAGGTTCTCCACTATAAACGCATAAATTTTACTACCTGCATCAATGCTTTACATTATTAGACTTTAAATACTATAAAGAAGTGAAACTACCGCCACAACTTGAGGTAATGAAATGAAAATCAATTTAAGAGAAAGCTGCAATAACTTCTTCTTCATTATGGAAAAGCCACACGCCATAGAAGACTCTGGATTGGATCATTTATTTATTATTTTTGGTTGAGATTTCGGAATTCAATTTAATTTTCAATTCATCTTTTGTAGTTATACATGGGCTCTTTCACTTTGAGAATGGATGGTTACCATGCAAACAAGTGTTGACGCGCAATAACGTTTTTAACGATTTACGGTATTTACAACATACCATGACGCCATTTTATATTTGTCTGGGCTCCACGCGTGGTTATTGGACCGTCGAGTCATTTGGCCGACTTTCAATTGGTAATTTAAATAGAAAATTACGTAATTTCAATAGAAAAATCAAGGAAATTATCCACCCCTAACAATGATGTTTCGATTTGTAGGAGTCGATAAACACCACTTTTGAAATTCTATAAATTATCAATTGCAAAATGTTGGAACTTCCGAATGGCAGACGTTTTCTGTGAATGCTAATTCTTTTAGGTAATAAGTTTTCTGAAAATTGATTTTAATACTTGATCTTGCTTGAATGTTAAATTTGTTGCATTATCTTTTGAAACCTGGCCTGGCCAACCGAAACCACTGCCCTTCAATGTTCAGCAAGAGTTTATATCTCTCTCTGTCTATAGCGTTACACTTATTCGCTTGGTTCATTCCAATAAATTCATATGATACGTGATTATATATTCGCTAATAGTTGTTGCGTTTGTTTCGTTTGTTGAATACATTTTGGGAAGAACGTTCCATACTTATAGCTATTGAGTTATTTTTACCAAACGCGTTGTTGGTTAGAGGCTGTAGTCAGAAAAAGTAATTGCATGATATTGCAGCGAATGCTTCCTAATTTAATAAATTCAATTGGCAGAATTAGAACATCAGCAATATTTTAAGTGATACGCGGACCAAAATGGGTGATGAAAAAAACAGCAACCGTACCGGTCGGTGTTATAAGCTTACGTAGTAACATTAGTTTACATGAAATAATTTAGTTGGTTTTGGCCATAATGCGATCATAAATATAAAATGATTTTACAATCATGAAACATGATATTTTAACATCGTTATTGGAATATGTGCATCGGTCTTTGTATGCTCTATGACTCATTCCTAATGAACGGAATCTTGTTTGTACCACATCATATTACGACACTGATTGGGTTGTCACTTTGAGGTGATGCATATTATTTGTAATGGATCAATCATTATCAACGCTATCACAACCACATGTAGGTGGTCTTTGGAAAGTGCTGGCTTGAAATACCCCCCTCACTTGCCAGGTCAACTATAGCCTCACTTGTCCATCATCGTGCGTTTCGTTTTCCCCACCTTCCCTTTGAAGCTATGCATATCATCTACTCCCTTTCATTCAGTGTAACATTCTAATTCTTTTCCTCACAATTCATACAGTTCAAAGTCCAAATTCCTTTTCTTGCTTCCCGGCGTATAATAATTCTCCAATCATTATCATCATTGCATCCATATGATTTATTCCATCATCGTCAGAAGTCAGCGATTCAAATGGTTGGCTGGCCTCTCTTCTCTCCATTATCACCTAACCGTTTCATTTCTACATCTCCTACGCCTTCACTTCGACGTACTTCACAATTGGCCTTCCACTCGTGGTCTTCATTTACAATTCTTCCCATTAATTTTTCCTTCCACTAATGTTTTCAATTGGCTGTGGTGTCACAAAATGTGTGCTATGTTAATATTTTCTCCTCTTATTCTCAGACTTCTCATTAGGCATCTTTTCTCTTTTGCTCTTCGTAGGACTCTTTCATTGTTGATTCTCCATTTGATTTTCATCACTCTACTATAGCACCACACTTACATCACTCTCTTCTCTGCCCTGCAACTGCTTTTCCAAGCTTCACTGCCATGCATGTGAATGATTCAATTGTATGTTTTAATGTAATGAGAGCAAATGTCCTTTTAGGGCAGCGGGACGGGCAAGGGTTTAAGGATGTTTCATCGCGTCTGTGTGAGCCAAAACAAACACGAAATTCCACCTTTTGGTTTATTTGTTAAAAACCCTGCTTTCGGTGAATGCACGCGTTAACCTATTGAGAACCAAAATGTTGATGCAAAATATGCAGATATCTCCGCGAACATATTTTTAAGGAGTAGTATACTGTTTTTAAGTCATAGGTGCCGACTTGAGCGCCATTTCTACGGAATTGCCGCATTTTGACTTCAATTATCGTAGTTATTGGCAAATGACTCACAAAATTAGGCGGTAAATGCCTATTTTTTAAATTTTTATTAAATTTTTCGGGAGTTTTTACTTCCTATAAACAGTTTACCGCAAAAATGGCACTTATAGTATGTGGAAAAATACAAATTTATATTGTGTTTATCCCATTCACGTGCGTAACTCCATGCAATTTCAAGTTCTGCTAGCGAGAAAAATGGCATGGAAAGGTGACATTTTGTTGTTCTTATCAGATAGCGGACGCTTTTATCTACAAGTAGCCAGAATATGAGCTAAATGACACTTTAGTCATTTTACGGTGGAAAGGTTGGTAGGGCCGGACTGGGCCCAGCGAAAGAGGTTCGCTCAACCGCTAAGACCCACGGCCATCCATTGCGGCGGCGGCCAGCATTGGTGCCTTTCCTCTCCGCGCTCGGGTTGGCGGCGATGAATAATGGGGGTGGGAGAGCCCAGCCTTGTGGCCACACCCCGCCTCGCGGTTCCGCATTTCCATAAAATCAATTGATGGCCTGGAAAGATGAGATTGGGGTTTCGGGAATTCCTGTTCGGTTGTGGCGTGCGGCCCCTCCTTCCCTCCCCACCCTGATAAGTGGCGTCCGAACACAACATGGGAGTCAGGGGGTCAGTTAGTTGGAGGATTTTTTTTTTCGCCCGTCTCTACACGCACAATTTGTTGGTACTTGTTTTTGCTTCATGTTTCGTCACCCTCGTCGGCTGGCATTCCTTCGAATCAAAAGAATTCGGGCGACGAAAACGTTCCTCCCCTTCAGAGGTTGAGATTTTTGACGCTTTGCGACTAATTTTACGACCTGCGCTACTTCCTGTTTGTTCGTGTTTCGGCCCCAGGTTTTCTTCCGGGTTGGCGACGTCAAAGCATTTATTTATCAGACAAGAGTTTGGTTTCTCAAGATGCTGTTGCAAATCGCGGACTTATTCCACGAGAAGAATTCCCGCTTCTTCGTCTTCGTATTATTTATGCTATAAACACATTGTTATTGTTTGCCCTGCTAATTATGTTAGTGTTATTTAAAAATGGATTCGTCTCTATTCTCCATTTATATCAGTTAAGTTAAATTTAATAGCATATTCGAAACTTATGATGCCTTTGAATACAATATGCTCTCTAATTTAAAAATATTAATGCCATTTATTCTTAATCTCTTAACCCCGAAATTGCGAGCCCCATTTTTCCCTTAAGGTGCTCAAATAATATCTTAAAATTGAATTGAATATGTTTGAAATATATAAATATGAAATGTGAATTGAATATATATGAAAACAAATATCCATATGTATGTTGCGTTAAACCTTTTGACCGAATTTTGCAAATGTAAAAAAGTTTTCGTCACATTCAAGCCTCTTGAGTCTGCATTCGTTATGAGCGAAACCTTGATAATTTCTTGAGGCCTTATCCTTTTATGTTCCATTCACACGTTTTTTAGTTTTTTTTTCTAGCTGAAGTTATTTAACTGTGTGAACATACTGATTATTAGAAGTTCATTTGAAATTATTCCTTAATGGGTTATTTGTAAAAGTTTAGTTTGTGTCATCATCGGCCAAGGCACGAGTTCGTGGTCTTTAGAGCATGAAATAAATAAAGAGTAAATATTATCGCTGCACCCATTCATGAATGGGTAGGTTTTCGTCTACATATCGAGCGCAGTTGAAGCTACCATGTGCATTCTTACCTTTTATCAGTGTTGGTAATGGTGCAAATATTTCGTGCACAATAGTTGAATGATGTGTAACATAATAGAAACTATTCTTAACAAGGTACGATGTTAAGCTTACGAGTATAAGAGAATCCTATAAACTAAATGCATATTTAATGGAATGGATGTAGTAAAGTTTTGTGGTCAACGAGCTTTCACAACAATTTTTAGCATCTTATACGAAGCGTAAGAGATAAAATACAAAGAACGAAAAGAAACATTATTTGTCTGAAGTTGCAATTATTACTAGTGACCGCAATCATGTGACTGATTACTCCTAGCTTTTTAAGTAGAAAGGTCATTATCGACATATTCCTGGTGTTGAAAAAATGTCCGTACCGTACAAAATACTTTCTTTTGGGTACAAGTACATTCTTTTGCCTTAGAAGAGGCTCTGACTCGCGTTTTCATTGCATCTCTGAGCGAAGAGGCATAAGATTCCAGTCGGAAGCAAGTATATTTAAATAATGGAATAAAAGCGATTGGGCGCACGTAGGAAATGCCCACTTTGTGAAGTAGTAAACGTGCTGAAATCATCAACCCTTAAATTGTGAATCTAGTAAATGATGGCCTCAAATCGGCATCTAACGAAATGTTTTCTGAACTTGGATCGTCATTTATCTTTAATTAATAGATGCATTTGAATCTGATGTTCTTTATTTCATTATAATTCAACCTACATATGAAGGAGAGGGAAAGCGCTATGCTGGGGTCACTCATGATGCAATATGGGCAGAGAACGCTTTTGATCTCATTCAAGGTAAATGTAAAAGACTGTTTATGTTATCCAAATTGCCGACTTCAGTCGTCCGGATAGTAGTTCTTTTTAAAAGTGATCGGTAGCTAAACATCTAATCATAAGTCTGGACTTTACGGATTCAGAATATTACTAAGGAAAGTTATTGGATGGTTAGGATTTATTTGGTACTTCACCGGTTAAATTTAGGTGTATAACTAAGTTTCATTATGGGCTGAATAATTTGATCATGTGTTGCACATATCAATCAGCACTGGTGAATATGGTGAAATGATGACGTTTCCAACTTCTACGGCCGAGTGAGTTTCTCTTATTCTTTGCGTCTTCTTCTTCTTCTCCTCAACCCTAAGGTTGGTGGGCAACCAAACTTCTTCTTTCCAAAGCAAGTCTCTTTACATATGTATCTTCTTCCTGCTAAGATCTCCTCCAGGTATTATTTTCGTGGTCTACCTCGTCCAGCACGGCCCTCTACCACTCCTTCCATTAAGTTTGTCATCCACTCGGAGTGACTTAGAAGGTGCCCAATCATTATGTTTCTTCTTTTACATATTGAGTTTAGCAGTGTTTTTCCCTCTCCAATTATTTGTAGTACTTCCAGGTTGGTAATCCTTTCTGTCCAAGATATTTTTAACAGTCTTCTCCGGCACCACATTTCAAAGGACTCCATCTTTTTCTCTCTGCTTTTCTCCGAGTCCAAGTTTCTGAGCCAGAGGTACACATTCTCCAAACATACGTTTTAACAAATTTTTTCCGGGTTGATAGAGAAACATTATTTGATGTAAAGAGAGTTTTCTTCTTGATAAAAGCTTGTTTTGCTTGTGCTATCCTGCTTGTCACATCCGCTATGCACCTACCATCAGATGTGATACAGCTACCCAGATATTTAAATGTAGTGACTTGCAAAAATTTTTCTCCGTCTAGATATACCCCGAATTCCTCTAGTCCATCTCTACTGCATTTCATTATTTTCGTTTTCTTTTTGTTGATTTTCATGTCCCAGTTATTTTTAAAAATTTGGTTCAATTCATTTAATGCATCCTGTAGCTCATTGTCACTGGTTGCTAAAAGTGCGATGTCGTCTGCAAATCGGATAGTTGTGTAAAGGTTACCATTCACTTTTATTCCAGTCTTACTTGTTTCTGTAAACTCCGTCATTGCCTGTTCCATGTACAGATTGAACAGTATTGGGGATAGACTGCATCCCTGCCTAACACCTCGAGAGATCTTTGCTTTAAATCCATCTACAATTAGTATAACTTCCTGGTTTTGATAAAGTTGGAGAATTATCCTCCTATCTCGGTAGTCTATTTTGGCTTCTTTAAGGACTTTAAACATGCTGTTCCAACTGATTTAATAGAAGGCTTTTTCAATGTCAATAAAGGCTATGAATACCTTTTTATTAAGTCTCATCATCTTTAGTTGCTTTAAATTTGTTTTCCAACCAACTTTCTCTCGCTTTTTTGGCATCTCTGTTTATTTTGTTTCTGTAATTTCTGTCCTCAGTTTGGTCTCCTAAATTTTTACACCTCCTTCTTTATTTCATCATTGAGAGAATGTCATTTGTTATCCAAGGTTTGTATGGATTTTTTTCTCTTTTTCCAATGCATTTTTTTAAGCTTTTAGGACTTCCTCCTTAAATAAACTCAATTTTTCTTGTACACTGTTTGCATTTTTGCATTTCTCTTTTACTACATTTGTCAATTCTCTAAATAACTCTTTGGTTTAACTGTTATCTCTGATTTTCGTGAAATTTCATTTGTTGTTCCTTTTTGATGCACTCGCTATAGGATAGGATAACGAAACACTCAAATAATACTGGAGGTATATGTGCGAGAATAAAGTTTGATAAAAATGGGATATTTCTATACTTTACCGTACTACAATTTTGTGATATGTTTGGGATTAAATATTCCCGAGGATCGCTTCATATTTGGAGACCTAACTCAGAGAGCTAGACTCTGACGTCCGTTTGTATAAGCTAAGCTGGCTTAGTGCAGCCATATCTTAAGGATGAGTACCACCGTAAAATGACTTAAATGTCATTTTATTAATATTCTGTAGAAAAAGAAAGAGAAAAGTCTTGTAGAAAACGTTGTCCTCTATCTGACATGAACAACAAAATAATACCTTTCCACGCTATTTTATTTAATAATTGAACTTGAAATTACATGGTGTTCAATGAGGGAATGATAGAAACACGGGGAAAAATAGTATTTATCCATAAAATATATATCCCATTTTTGCGGAAAACTATTTATAAGAAGGAAATAATCCAGAGAAATTGAATAAAAATCAAATGTAGGCATCTTACCACCTTATTTGTTTTAGTTATTAGGGAATTACTGCCGTAATTGAAGTCAAAATGCGGTAATTCGTAGGAAATGGCGCTGCAGTCGGCTCCTAATTTCGTGGAATATTTCGGAATTTCGTTCGTGGAATAATCTGCAAATCTACTGTAGGAGTATTTTATAAATCTAACCGGACTGCTAAGTATTTTTGGGAGTTTATACATTTTATTGTTCTGGAAGATTTTCAATGGTATTCCACGTGAATTAACCGTTTTTGGAGTCAGTTGACTTAGTATGAAAGACACATTGCAATATATTTTACTTGCGACACTAAGTTAAGTGGAAAAATTGCATATTTGACTTTACTTCTCTTCTGCCGTGTTGTGTCGTATCTTCTTTCAAAATCTCTTCCTGAGTATGATTTTGAAACAGTTATTAATTTGTTGTAAATTACAGCTGTAGATTTAAATGTAACATTTAGTAATTCAAATCAGCTTAATTGGAAGTGTATGAAACATTTCGTGTACCAGAAAAACAGCAGAACTTTCCAAATATTTCTCTCCCAAAAAACGGATGATATACGTTTATATAAGTTATATATACGATATAATTGTGTAGTCTGTGACCGTTTACGTTTTGAACGACGGATCTACAATGCTCACTCCGAAGTGACATCACTTTCAAAGCCAAATTTGCCGCGTGATTTTTTCAGCGCATCGTCTAAATATGTCCGTATAAAGTGTTTTATATCTAAATTAACGTTTTTAAAATTAACACTGAATATCTGAAGATAGTTGGAGCGAGATATCATTTCACCTAGAATGTGATGAATTTGACATTTTATACAAAATACTCTCAAATTTTCAACTACTTCAAACTTTTAACCCCATGCCTAACTACTGCTAGAGCAATTTGCCTGAAAATATAAGCTATTTTACATGGGATAGATTACGGCTGTGGTCTCTAGAGGAAGAATATTTTAAAAAATTAAGAATTTATAGAACCTAGATTTCGTAAAAAAACTAACGGTGTGTAGTTTGTACGTTTTATCAAATATTTATAAAAATTAATCAAATACTCACCGCATTAATTTTTACAGAATCGCAATCAAACATCTTTTGTGAAGGCGTTCTCACCATGCGGTGTGAAAAAATGAGTCTAGTTAGTGACTAATGCGGAACTATTTATTTAATTACTGAGAATACATGTCATATATAACTATATTTTGGCGCCATTAATATTACAATATTCACTTCATACTTCTTAAGGACGCTGAAATCAAAGAATAAAATTCGAATATGACCTCCATTATGACTAGGGAACTATATCTCACTCGAACTGCCTTCTTCTAAGTACTTTCTTCTTGACATGGACTATCGATTACTAGACTAAAAAAATGATTCCACAACCGTACCAATTTTAATAGCAATGCTTTTTTCCGTTCCTTAAAGGAGGATTGGCAGGCCAGGGGTCGCGGCACCAACATCCTCAAGACTGCCCTTCGTGACCCGGCGGTGTCCGGCATGCTGTATCACCACCTCCCGGAGTTTCTGCTCTTCATCGAGCCCTTGCTGGAGGACCGCAGCATCCCGGTCGTCACGGCTGCCCTCGGTGCCGTGCGCAACGTCTCCTCGGCGCCCGCCCTGCGCCCCAAGCTCTCCTCGCCGGCCATCCTAAGGAGGCTGACCGCCTCAATCTGCCGGCGGGCCGCGCACACCCACGTGGCCATCAGGGCCGCCGCCGCCTCCGCCGCCAAGGCCCTCATGAGGGCCGTGGGGCCCAAGACGGTCCTTCCATCACTGCTCACCCTCGCCTCCGCTCCGAGGGCTCCCGGCCATCGCGTCCGAGAGAGCGCCCTTATCCTCACGCTCCACGCCTTGCTCGCCTTCCCCAGCGGGGACTTCGACGCCCTCGACGTGGCCCGCAGGTACATTCATTTCATTAAATGGTGCTTTCAATTCATTTAGTGCGCTCCTCAATTCGCAGCGCATTTGCTCTCCACACGCTTCAGCCCATGAACACTCGACAGGTTGCTCCAAATCAGGGACCTATTCCAGAAATGGCTCGAAATTATTAAACTGCGACAATATTTAGGTTGTGACATCACAGCTTCGACATAGATCAAACAGTTGACTTATATGGAAGTGGTGGGTTTAGCAATTTCTCCTTGAGCATAGCTACTTTTAGGGATTCGTTCTTCTTACACGTTACTTCCGGCTTACCCGAAATGAAGAAGAAATTCGGAAGTAAACAATGAATGCAGGAATATGTAAAATTGCCAAATTTTGGCAATAAATTTCGTTTGAACATTACTCTCCTTGAGTTCCTCGGTCATTTGTGGAATTTATAACTTCCTATAAATAAATTTAAATATATATATTTATATATAAATCTGTTAAACGGAATAATCTTAAGAAATAAATCATTTCTTATTATTCAAAACCGAAGTAGTTACTATCCTTTTTTACTAAACATATCTGAGTAATTATAATTTTTTTAATCGGTGAAGAATTACTCAAGCTTTGATAAATAATTTAGTACCATAAGGTGGTGGATAAAAAAAACTAAATGGGAGTCACTTACTATGAAATCCCGATGTATTTCGATAGCCGAATCGTCTTTCGATGGAAAATTCGTCCATCGGAATTTCTTAGTGTGTTTCCCTTGTTATGTTTTTCATATTTGTATCCGCCACCCTTGTGGCAATAAGGTAAAAAATATTTTTTATCAAGAACAATAATAAATAAAGAATTTATTGTTTGGATTTTTAATATCCGCTCGCGGTCATGTGATCAGGATGTTCGAATATTATTCCATATCATCGCATTATCGAAATGCTAGTAAAAACAAAAAAGAAGTCACTCTATTTTCCACGAACGTTTTCATTCATTAAAATGATGTCAATTGTCGGAACGTTTCGTGTACCAAGTTAAAATACGCTGTGGACAGTAGCGCAATTGTTTTCTTCACTATTTTATCCATGATTTTTTTTCTTTGCGTATCTGCTCGAAAGGTAGTTTTGTTCTTACCCCGCAGGACGGCGCCCGCGTTGGCCGACCCTAAGAGAAGAGTGCGGCAGGCCGCCCTCGAGTGCATGGCCGTGTTGGCGCAGTTCGTCCAGCAGGACTCGCTGCCGCTGTCGCTGGCGACGGAGAGGCTGCGGTCGCGCAAGGCGATGCGTGCCATGGAGCTGGGCGTGGCCGCCAGGCTGTCCAGGAGGCGACTCCCCGTGGTCAACACGGACGGACTTATACTCTACGCCCTGCAGATACCCCCGACCGCATCCAGGGGGATGCCGGGCACTCCCACAGGTGGGCTCATTGTTGCCTATGTTCGCAAAGCCATGGCATCGCTGGTGTTACTATTGATTGGACGTTGGTAGGGCACGATGAAGTAGTGCAGGGGCAGCAAAACCTGGTGACATTCGGAGAGACGTCAGGGTGAGGCATATCTACAAAAGGGTTGGAACCAAGGGGTAATGGGTTCCTCCATGTATTCCCGTAGGAGCCCTTCACTACTTCTGCCCGCTCATCAACGCTTTATTCACCTTCAAAGACCTATCGCTGACAAGTTCCATCTAAGTAATCGTTTCGGGCTTAACTTTGTGGAAGTTGGTAACATCCATGATAGAAACAACTTGGTTCTTAATCCACACAATTTATTTCAAACGACCCGGGTTTCAGCAACTTACATTATGGGCCATCTTCAGGTAACAAATTTCACAGGTGGCCCCACCTTCAACCATATATATATACCCGGCCACCTGTGAAATTTGTTACCTGAAGATGGCCCATAATGTAAGTTGCTGAAACCCGGGTCGTTTGAAATAAATTGTGTGGATTAAGAACCAAGTTGTTCTATCATGAAGTTGTATCTAGTTTTACTCCGCCAATAGAAAATGGGAATAGACTGGGGTCCATCAGAAAATCGATCCGTTAAATAGTAGATAAAGATAGTTTCGTAATGATCGTAAGTAAAAAATTGCTTCATTGCATCTCTTGTTTTTTATTATTTAATTACCACCAAAAACAGCACTTATATTAGCCTTTACATCGGGGAAGTAACAGTCAACAGTGGACAAGCACAAAAAACCATGTCCTGGGAAGTGAAAAATCCTTCCCAGGCGGGATTCGAACCCGCGACCTTTGGGTTAGAAGGCGAGGACGTTTACTCGCTGCCACCGACTTCCGAAGTGCGTGGAAAGTTTGCGGTTCTTTGACTGCAGAATTTTTTATATATGCAGATGAATGTGTTTTAATTCCATGTATGTACGTACTTTTCATAATTTGTGTGTAAAATTTATTTTATTGGATACGGTATTCATTTCACCATCTGGTAATCTTTTATTCAATTAAAAATTTAACGATAGTGCTATTTTATCTCTACGATTATCGATTTTCAATAATTTGTTTTCAGCTTCCGTAACTTTTGATACGTTTGTGCTTGTGATTTCTAAGAATAAATACAATATTACTCAATTTGATTATTGACAATATGATGTTGTTAATATGCACTTAATGTTTTGGAAATTTATCTAAGAGCAATCGTTTAGGTACAGTACCTTGCAATTGCTAACTTCTTTCATAAATTGCACCACAGTGTGATATGATATTGCCTTAATTTGTAAAACTGTAGTTCGCTATATGAAATGACTCGGAGAGCTTGGAATTGTTTACGTTTATTTGTTGGAACAAATGCATCATTGAATAATATGATTAATGCATACAGTAAATGAACGGTGTTTAGACATAGACAATTTATGATAGTATTTCATAACCTGTACTCTTTGCACTTAAGTTGCTGTTACGAGAGTCCACCCCCCTTTTTCAGAAGTTTTTAATCATAGAAATCCAACATAAGTGGCACGAATTATTAAAGTCTTTCAGAGATTTCTAAACTCAGTCCAACTTATTTCCTCTGTGATATTTCGTGTTCTGAAATGGAATGCTGCACAAATTTTTTTTACGACGCTCTTCGCCTGTTGTAGTGTGCTGAAATGAGAGTCTGAGATTATTATTAACTTGCATACACCTATTTGATCCTATTTCTCCCTCAGTAGATTATAACATGTGATTATCACTGTCAAGTTTCAGAACAAGAAATTAATGCATGTAATTCACGGTTCCAGGCTATAAATTTGAAAGGCTATTATTAACGGATAAGGTTTCCCCACCGTTTTTTACCGATATAGTTTTCCCCACCGTTTAAGGAACATCACAATGTGCCTCGGCGACAGATTGATTACTTCATCCATCAGTTTCACTCAAGTAATTTAGTAAGTGATGTGAAAATTGTAATCAATTTTCTAGCTAGCGTACCTGATATTTTAGTAATGTACCTATTGAGTTTAATATACGAGATGATGCCGCGCAATTATGTCGAAAAGAAAACCGTATTTACTGCTAAAACGCGAACGAATGTTGTACATTCAATTTTGATCTCAAATTGAGCATTGCTCACGAGATTAACTTGTGTCCTTAGCTGTGTGGGGAACGTTTTGTCGAAATGCTCTTCAAGGTTGCAAGTAATGCTTATCGTTAGCAACTAATGCCACAACATTAATTATCAAAGTGGTGAATTTAAACGTCAAGGCAACGCTATAGGAACTGATGTTCAAGTGTTGTGATGCATACTAAAATGATCATTCCTCTCTCCTACAGGTGCTGACGTGGACTGGATCCTGGCGGGTACGGGGTCCATAAGCTCAGGGTCGGCGATGTCCCGCGGTAATTACCCCATCCAAAGGATCCACGATTCTCCTCTGATGCCTACCACGGGGGCACACATTCCGGTCTTCAAAGATGCACCGGATGCTGCTGCCCCCCCAACGCTCAGGAATAGGTGAGTGTCAGCTCATGTCCGCTCCATGTCTCATACGTTGAATTAAGTACTTAAAGTAATCTCCGCATGGCACCCAAGTAGGGTTTTCAATGGAAAATGTCCAAATGAAAATCGCCTTTTTATTAGTGAGGCTTCTTCAGGGCATACAGAGTACAATGCAAGGAATACAGTTAATTACAATTATAATTTCTTCAAAGATAAAAAAGTTTTCACTCAAAAATTTAGTATTTCAAAGGATCAACTTTCTTACTGCTACAATGGTAACACAAAAACAAACTCTACCTCTTATTAACAAATTGCCTAACCAAAGCTAAAATTTTGTTTATATAAAGAAAAATTTAGCTTGATTTTCCATATTGGTTTTGTTTTTGATGTTGATTTTGTTACTGTTTTCATTTTGTTTATATAAACAAATGTTTAGCTTGAGTTTCCATTTAGTTTTTGTTACAATGCTGATTTTGTTACTAAGAGGATTTTGTTTTTTTGTTACCATGGTAGCAGTGAGAAAGGTGATCCTTTGAGGTACTAAATTTATGAGTGAAAACTTTTTTATCTTTCTAATATTATAATTTTTATAAACTTTATTCCTTGCATTGTACTGTAGCCCTGAAGAAGCCTCTTTAATTAAAAGGCGAAACGTCTTGGCGGATAAAGTAACTTAAAAAAGACATGACAAAACCTCCATCAATAAACCAATGTATTATTATTGAAGTGGTCAATAACTATTCAACGAAGTTATATATGTTGAAATATAAAAAATATCGTTTTCTGAAATATCGCGTATTTTCCGCCAGCATAAACGATCGCGGGATTGGGCAAGGAGAATGCTACTTTTTAGCTCTAAATTGATTTGTTTTGTAATATAATCGGAGGTATTCGTGAAACAGACCTCTTATAGTCAATACATTCCTTAGGTTTTAGCGTCGTGATTCCTTTTGTTGGCGTGCTATTCATTGTTTGAATGCCTTAAGGAGATTCCTTGGTTTCGCTCAAATTAAGAGAGTTCGACGAAACTTGCTGGTAACATCGCTTTTCTTGTCTTAAAGCTTCATGATTTCTTTCAGAATTATTTGCCACAGATTTCTTATGATATTTGAACGAGAAGTGGGCATGAGATTACACGGATTCTGATGGGAACGCAAGGCTTTATTCATCCGAAAGAGTCCATTATAAATTTTCAATGTTTAATAATGTATATCATCTATAGAAAAATGTACAACAGATTTTTACCCTGAGCGCTTGAAGAAATCCCTCGCGCGCGTTGCGAACTATGTGAAATTGGCACCACGAGTATAAGGTACTTGCACCTGGATGCATAACTTGCGGGATGCAGAAGAGAAGACAGAAGAACTTTTGTAATTGCATGCCCAATTCTCGATCAAATATCTTAAAAAACCTGTGGTGAACAATTCTGAAAATTTGCAGGTAGCTTTAGAACAATATTATTAATACTTTCAGGAAGTTTCGTCGAATTCTCTTTGAGTTGAGAGTGAAACCACAGAACATCCCTAATCTCCTATTTCCAATGTATTTTCAATTTCATAGGATCTTGGTTGTATTTTAATGTCGCTGTTGTGTGACTTATGTGGCTCGCTAAACTTTCTTAGTAAAAAATCTATCTACCTCGCGTCAGAACAATTTACGGAATTGTTTCATACTTACGCACATACGTAAATTTGGCTGAAAATATGAGAAAATTGGTTCATAACATCAAAAGTGACAGAGAATATTTACTATTTATTATAATAAAGTGAATTATTCCTCGAAAAGAATGTTTTGTTAAAAAATGTAGCCGGAAGTTATAGTGGGGCCGAAGGTATAATTGAAAAAATAAGTTCAAGGACAATATAATTGCTAGGGAATGTTATTTATAGTTATCATGAAATGTGTGTTAATGATGGAGTTTAATGGTAATATATAGGAAAACTATCTTTCATACAGGTTTTGGGTACGTATTGAGTTTTCATGGTTAGGTAATCGTCGAAAAAGACTGAAAGGCGAAATCTTCACGATAAGAAGGAATGAGCTTCCTGTAAAGTAAAAAAAATGAATCTCAAGTGAAAATGCCATTCTGCGAGAATAATTAGCGGAAAAGACTTCTGTAAACAGACGTCATTTAAAATAAATTTTTTTATACTTTTTAGAAAACTACTACCCCGTAATTTTATTGTTGCTAAAATATTATAATAAGTGATCAAAGAACGGCCTATCATTCTTAATTTAATTGTCATTTTGTGTTTTTAAATTGCGGAACATAAAACTAGCTCTGGAAATAAGAGGTTCTTGCTGCAGAACGTTGGAGGACCACCCTTTGTTCACGTGAGATATTTTCGTTTCTTACGTTGACTGCCTGCTATATTTAGGCTTGTGGTATAAATGATCAATTTAATGTGGAATGGTTAGTTGGAGGGATCAATAGCGAAATCCCAGGGGCCCACTTCCGTGTCGCGGGCATTTCCTCAAACACAACGGCGAGGAAGCGATATGGTCCGCTGAAATCACTTGCTATTGGACTTATCGGCACTGTCTCCCAAATTATTGGAAACGTATTTTGAAAGTTGTTGATCGATTTTTTTGGTGACAATATAGGCCAGTGAGGTTATTGAACACGGAACTGTTGGACGGAATCGTGGCATAAAATATTGGCTGTGACCACAGGGTGAAAAATGAAGGAAGTTTACAGATAAGAGTAAGTTTATAAATTTATTTAACTGGTCACAACGTTGAGCACATTGAATGAACTCAAACGGTCATCGTTGAGAAATACGCCACTATTTTCAATTATAGATGGATCAAATAATTTTTAATATCTTGCAAACAACGGATGAAATTCTTATTATAAGAATACTTTTTTTGTTATTGGAGAACTTGAGTTGTAAAGCCAGTTGTATCAAAGATAGTGTAAATATCTGGGGGCAATCTATGAATGCAGGCATACAAATTTGTTAGTGAGGAAGTGAACAGTTTTTTTCCGAATGAGGTTTTTCTGTAACAGTCTGCGTAGTGATCATCTGTCCTCTCATTGTGTTAATGGAAGTAAGTGAAACATTTCCTGTTGTTAATGATATGACGCAGGAAAAAAGCCTATGTTTTCATTGTTTTCTCTACAGAGAAATTCTTTTAATTCTGAAGTAATATTTATTGTTTAAATGCCTATGGCTTCATTTTCGTTATTAAGTCTTCTTTTTCTAAGCCACAATTCGAAAATTTCTTTTTATTAAACCCTCGAAGAAAAATATGACTGGATGAGATATTATATTTTGTAACCTAGCTAATACGTTGGGCCCAATTTATCTTTCGGTGGCGGTGGGAAGAACGTTCTTGCCTTCTAACTCAAAGGTCGTGGGTTTGACTCCCACCTGGGTGGATTTTTCTCCCCTCAGGGCATGGGTGTCAATGTGTGTGATTTAATGAGTAAAATGGCAATAAAGTAAGTAAGGTGGTCATAATTATTATTATTATTGCTACTGCTGTAACAGACCCCTCTTTGAGTCCCCGGGGCAAGCACCAGATTTCATTACCGTCATAATGGCCGGAGATTCGAGAGGGATTGGGCAGTTTTCGAAGTCACGTCCGACGCTCATTGGATAGGTTGCTGCGCTGCGTTTGGGGTCATGTGTCCGCAGTAGACGGAGTGACCCCAGGATGACGGCCTTCTGCATGCGTGCAACTAGTGATTCCGCCTGTGCCACGCAGGACGGAGTGCACTTGATGTTATTTAGCAGCGAGCCCATGACTCCACCGAGCACACCTATGATGTTTTACAGTGTGTCTGGGGTACATTTGCCGAAGTTCGAAAAGCAGGTCTTGATATTTCGTCCATTTTTCCACCTCTTTCGCATCCATGTTAGTTTCAGCCGGAGCCGAAAACTCGATGACGAACATGGAGCGTGTGAGGTGGTCGAGGAGAACTAAATCAGGTTTGGTCGCCTCCAACTGCCTGGCGGGGGAGAAGGAGTAGTTCCACCAGGTTGTTCATTTATACTTCTCCACGACGGACTCAATAACTCCAGGGGCATAGGGCACAGGTGTTTTGTCGATGCCATAATGGTGTCGTAGATGAAAGTATAACACCCGCAGGGCCACGTTGTGCCGAGCTAAATACGCTGGCCTGGCGTGATAACTACACCCGGAGAGAAGGTGATCCAAAGTCTATATTCTTTCTGGAATGAATATTAGACTTATAATTTTAACTTTTTTTGTAATTAAATTGGATGATTCATTGTTGTTATTTTATTTTAAAATCTCACGAGGGGCTGATGTAAAAATCTCTAATTTTCGATTCATGTAAATTTTTGTCATTGTAATAACTAGTGATGCTCCTGTATAGAGAGTTTTAATGATTACGTACTGGGAAGCTTTCTTTATGCCATTAGCTTTGCATTTGGGATTCCTCCCTTACCTTTATTTGACATATTTATGATTTTCTGACAGTATTTTACAGAATCATTTATTAATATTTTACCGTACGATTTATATATATTATTCCATAAGGTCTATTATTACAAATTATAAAATGCTGGGTAAAAATTCATTTCATAAACTTGTACCTAATATTTTAGTAGTGTATTTGTGGTGAAATCATATTTTAATGTTATTTTGTAAACCATTAAATTCCGCCGTGTGATATCATCCTCACTGGTAGAAATTTTACATTTCACATGAATAAATGGTGGGTTTACACACCATTATATAAAGCATATTGCTGGAGCAAATTGCTGTCCATGCCAACTGACCACATAAGAAGAGCGCGTCTAACTGACCGGGGAAGGCGGAAGTGTTAAACGCGTGGCATTTCTATTTACGACCTGGATAATTTTCATTTCATGAGTAAAATCAATGAAAAAATACAAAAGCCAGCCAGCTACCAATTATGGTAATATCACAAAACACTCTTGGAAATATTTCCGATATTTTATTTCCCGAACGATTATTCTTGGCATTAATAGCGTTTACTGGGCTATCTGCACGAGCACTGTCCTAACTACTGGGGAACCTTCCCCTTAAAAACATCATTTGATGCGCTTGGGGAGTCCATTCCACCCATCGCTGGATCGAATACACGCTGAGTAATCCGTCGGTGGCAATATGGACTTCTGTCATCCGTTTTCTTCTTTGTGAATCGAATCGATGGCCAAGGAAATGTTGGATATGTTTTGATGCCTGCCCATCCGACCTCTCGAACGTGAGGGGGGAGGAAATGGTAACCCCACTCCACAATGGCTGGAAATTGTCGGAGGTGCACCAATCTCCTGATGCTCATTGCGTTTAGCGAGTGATAATAATTCCCAACACCTACGGGACCCTCTTTACAAAAGGGCGCCGACAGGAGGCGTCGACCCAGTGCCTTGCATGCCCCTTCTCTTTGAAGAGGCGATTGCACTCCGACCACCCCAAAGTATACTTAAGAAATCGATTCCCGTGCATTCTGTACACCGGCGTGGGTCTTTCCACGTGAAGGGTGAAGAACCTCCCGTCGCACTCTTCCCATTCCTACCTCCGTGTGCCGTTTTAATTCGCTTGTCACTTGTCAATTATTCAGACTTGCTTCCCTTTACGGCTGGGCATCCAGGAGCTGGTTTACTTCGTACGTGAGTGGTTTTAACTAGAGTTATTCCGTCGGGGATCGCTATTTATCGCAAAACCGACTTGAAAATAGAGAGGCTCGTATCACTGATGCGACTCGCATTATACCGAAAGTTTATTTGTTTGAGTACTTACAAGATCTTGTTGAAAACTATGCGTCTTATATTATGTCCATATTGCTGGTTCACTTATACGAGTAGTATTTGAATTCTGATGGAACAGAGAGAAATAAACTCATGTGCTCATCCTATGGTGAATCCTCCAGGCGGGATGAGATTTAGGTTTGGGTTTTCTACGAAAATAATATCCTCGGAGTGAAAACCCTTAAATTAATTATCGATTGATTAATGTGAAAGTTTTTGGGGTTTCGCTCGTGTATGCTTTTCCAAAAAAATGCTCAATTCTTAAGCTGCTGCATAAACATTAAAGCTCAACTAAGCCGCTACATAGTCCTTATGAGAGTCGTATTCTTATTCTTTTGGAAAACTTTATTCTCTATGCTAAAATAATCTTCCAAAGTCTTAAAATATTTATTAGTTCTTTAAAAATACAGAGAGGGGGGGGGGTCATTCCTACGTGACTGTTTGTGATGAGTGCGTTATCTATTGTTCGTATGGAAAATGTTTCCGTATTAATGTCAAATTGTATTATTTCAACGTCTAAATATACTGATTTATTTGTGTAATAACAATGAGATGAGAAAGCTCTCTTAGCTTCCTCATGTGAGGAAAAAAAATGATATAAACTTTCATAAGTCATAGGATGAATTTATTTGTGAAATGTACCAATTCAGAATTCCAACAAACTAATTGTTCCTGGCAAAACTTGGAGTAATTTTTTCATGTTAATAAAAATTGAATCCAAGTTTATCAGCGTAAAATAATTGTTATTCATTGTTTATGAGAGTAATGTCACACTTTATTACTATGACGAGTTAAAGATATCACGAGGAAAGTAATGGTAAATTTGATGATCAGTATTAGAAGTATGTACATATTACTATTTTACAAGAACACTGTTTAAGGTAAAAATCTTGGCATTTTTTTCCGATGTACGAGCAGTCTTTTGAGATTATTATATGAAGTACCATGATTTGAAGAAAAGTTCTTTTTATCTGGAAAAATATTTGAAAAAAGGGTTTGTCATCCAACATAAACTCCAATTGAATAATAAATGCACGCACTTCAGGAAATAGTTGGTATGTTACTGCTTCCGATGAAAATTAGCCTTATCTTAATATTTATCATGATAAGACATCATGTGACCAGTTTTCATGGATCAAACTAATAAATATTTAAATATATAATTTTAATAATTCAAATTCAAAATTATCTCATCAAAATATTGATAATAACGAGTGGCATCATAAGAATAATATAATATGATGCGACCATTTTGATACGATTATTTTTTATAAGAAGTATACAAGTTTTTTTTACATTATAGGGAATTCACATATAATTGGAAGCGCTCATGTTTTAGACTCTTTTATGCGTCTTGGAATTAGTATTTACGTACTGAATGCATTTCTCAATGAACCCACCAATCACTTTCTCCAAATTCTTCAAATATTTCCCCACAATTTACTGTCTCCCTTTACCATTATGTAAATATTTCTTAGTTCTGTTCATTATAATGGGAAACGAAGTGAGACATTTTCTTTTTGGGGTCGAAGTTCTTTATTCCAATCTTCTCTGAGACACAAAAGCTACTTGTACTATTTTTGTCAAGTTCTTACTTTTCAATTAATCTGGAAGGGGTACTAAGTAGGAGCAGCAATTACCTCAGCAATCCACTGCTATCAGTAGATCCCTGGAGCTCTTGTATTCGTTTAAATGCGCAAGCCCTCACATAAAGTAAGAGCGCAAGTTCTTGAATCAAATTTTCGGAGAGGATAAAATCGAGCATAGAACCATAAAAATTCGTTCTTGGTTCTAAGACTTGTCTTGGTTATAATTTTTCTGGTTGACACGATTCACAGCGATGATAAACTATGAATTCACTTAAAAGTTACAGTTTCAGGCTGAACGTAATGGAAACGCGACTCATGAAATAATTTTTCGCTTTGTACATTCAACACTTGTTTATTATTATTGTTTTATTGTTTCGACATATGATGTCAAAACCATTGTCGGTAACAATAAAAAAGTGTTGAATGTACAAAGCGTGACATTATTTCATGAATTCACTTATCTGTGGTTAATTAAATTTGGAAATTTCGTTCATGAATGACGATATGGCATTCCCTTTTACTTTTCCTGAGCCATTTCTTTGCTATTTTATTGTTAGTGATTATTTTAATAACCACCCCTTATAGAGAGAATACAATTGGTTTAGTTTTTAAAATCATTTTCCGTAGCTAATAAGACATTTTAACATGATTATATTCTATAATAGAACCAATGTCTTTATGGTACTTTTGAAGTAAATGATATGTGCGGTAACAGCTCAGACTTCATCTCTTAATAAACGCAATCATTCGGGAAATAGAGCCGTTGTTTTCATCCAATCCAGTGAATAGCTCCCTTTATGAAGCTCTATGACACAGTTAGGGAAAAATTCAATGATCGAGAAAGGAGGTGAAAAGGGCTTGAGCATTGAAAATGAGGGCTTGTGCATTGGAAGTGGGATTGTAATGCAATGCTCTAGAACGTGGGGATGCAAATGAGATTATAATCTTACACCCAACCGCCAAGTCTTGTGGAAGAAATATTCCTTTGATTTCACTTGCGTGGCTGTCCTTGACACTAGGTCACGCATGAGACATTATAGGGGAGAGAGGGATATGAGGATATTTAACGAGCAATTAAAAACTTTCAGCTTGGAATTAGGTTCGCACCATCAGGTGCTGGTGCTATGGCACTGTCTTCTCACATTTTTTTCGCCTTGATGATATCATCACCTTTAATTAATTTGAAAATTAAACGTATTATTCTCCGTGATGGATTTGGGAATAAGTTGAATGTCCACATCAAATTGATGAAATGCAGGGTATGATGAAGACTGGTCTATTGACTATATCCTTTCACAAGCTCATGAAATTGGTGAACATGAAACGTGTAAGTGATCTCTGAAAAATTAAATATAGCTGTGGTCATACTTGTTTGATGTCATATTCATTTAATTGCTTATCGAACTCGTCGCAAGCTAATCCACAGGCAGTTATTGTGATTTAATTTGTCTAATCATCATATTTAAACTTTTCCTTAACATGTGTGCTTAACATGTAATGCATCAATCATAGATCTTTATCATTTATCTCTTTATCATTAAAAATGTCGACAAAAACTGATGGAGACACTAATCTGCCAAATCACTCCTCATTATTTGCGTCTTCCCTTTCCCAATTTATTTCTTCCCTTCTTTATTTTAGTTCGTGCCCTTTCACATTCCATGTCACACGCCCCTGCGACGGCGTTCGGGTAATATGTGGGCAGATTTTGATGAAAATTGGTGAGATTGTTTGCCTCACCAAATAAAAAATATAATTGAAAGCGTTTTGCGAAAATCGAAAAAACAGATGAATAACGGACATTTTACAAAATGGCTGTTTTCGATGTCACGAAATATTCGTTATCATATGTCACGGGGAAGAAACTAGGTTAAAAAGCACTTGATGGCTCATTTCCAATTAAAATTCTTTGAAAAATCTTAAACTGGCGTAAAAATAGCGATAAAATGATAATTTGTTTCAATAATTCAATGTTAAACAATTAAAAGTTTAAACTTTTGAAGTTCTTCACATTTAATTTTTCTCATTTTTTCAACTATGGTACCTTGTAATATTATGGATGTTATATAAAAATTTTGAGAGGGTGTTTTTCCATTTAAGAGAGAAAAACATTTTTTAATTTTCCCCTGCAACGACCATTTGATGTAAACTTACGAAGATAACTCCACATATGCCTAGTTTTTATCACTTATCTATCAAATTCATACTTCTCCGAGACAGAACAATGGCAGATGAACTTAGATTTAAAAAATATATGGCTAAAATTTGACACAAAAAATTTCTTAAGGTATGTATTTAACAAAAAATGGAACAATGTTGTCCAGTGAAAAACTGATCTCGTATCTCGTAACCGATGACTTCAAGTTACACAGACTTGAATGAACAAATTGAATTTACAGGTTTGTCTACATAGTCATAATTACCTGTCATAAATTAGGAATAAAAAGCCATACATCCTAAGCTTTGCTGATTTCATGTAATTTAAATCTTTCCTAATTAATTTTACCCTAAATGCAAAAATCCATTACTTTGCTTTGGACACCGCTTCTAATTTCTGCCCGTGGCTCAGACAAGTAGCCTGAAATATTAGGGAAGACATTTAGCCAATAGAAGAAAGTTTATCCCACGTGAATACAAGTAGCCTGAAATATTAGGGAAGACATTCAGCCAATAGAAGAAAGTTTATCCCACGTGATTATATGGCATTATTAATGCAACTCTTCCTCGTCTGAACTCTAACTGGTTCCTCGCCATACCTTCTACGGGGATGGGTATTAGTTGTTCCCCTCATTGGCATCAAACGCTCATCGGAACCTGATGATTGTGTCTTTGAAATGAGGAATCCTACACCCGGTGGTATTGCTGCGTGGTACGAACGGATTCCCTTGACAGCAGGAGCTTGTCGATACCTTCTTGTTGTATGTTTTTTATTATCCTCCACTTCCACATTAGGCACGTATGCGAAACTCGTCCCGTCCCGTCACTCGTCACTTGGGCCTTTCCCATGGGAGGTGGCAAAGAAATGCCACTCCGCTACAACTTTAAAATCCTTTTCGTGATGGACTAGATTAAGGAGATTATATCTATTTCAATATTGTGCTGTGGATCCATCAGAAAAATATATAACTTTTTTCAAATTTGCTACAGTGACTCTCAGAAATTGAACTAGTGAATGCTGGAAACAATGCACAGTCGCAGTAACATGAGCAGTTCATTCAGATATGACAACAAGCTTTAGAGGGCTTACTTCCTTTCCTTCAACTAGGCGATAGTAGCAGGCAAATGGGTGTAATCTAGATTGCCTATTGTTCCAATGCACCCCTTGCACGCTCTCCTGAATTACAATGGAATAATTTTTTGAGAAGTCAGCAACAACTATCGCTTCCCCCACTGCTAAGTTTTCTCTGTGTATTGAAAACATTCAGCCTGCTGTTTCGCCACGTGATCATGCCTCACCAAATTCGGGATTTTCTCCACGAAAAAGTCATTAAATTCATCTGAGGTCTTCCTAACCGTTTTCATTGTTAATGAGACTACTTTCACCCATTGCTGGTAAGATACGTTTTTCATGAAATTTGAATCAAGCACACTCTCTGACACTCCTTTCAGTTTCTTAATTTGCGGGCATTTGCTGCAACTACCAAAGTAACGATACGAATAGTAACGATACGTTCTCAGGAATCTCACATACAGCCATCAGTAGACAATCTCTGTAAGCGTTAAAAACTGTTTCTCCATTTTCACCCTTGAGTTGGCCGAGCTTAGCACCTTCGAACATGAGTTTTGTGTTTTGATGAATAAGGCACACGCAAACTGTGCATACCTGAAGCTCCAGCAAGGACACACTCTGTAGGTCTAAATGAGCAAACTTGGAAAATCTTCTTTTGAAAATCTCTCTTTGAACAGGGTGAATGACTACTTCAGGCTTCCTAAAACTAATCTCTTTTGTTTCAAAATACGCTGGGATCCTTCTTTTACACTTTTGTACTACACTCGTGATCAGATGATCTATCCTCGGATCCTATCCCACCAGATTGATGGTGCACTCCTGAAGGCCTAAGTTATCTAATGCCTCGTTGTGATGCACGGAAGAAGTGGATGTTTTCTTGTTTTCATTATCAGGGTCATGCTCTTTCGGTATAGTATCATTCGTACTTACTTCATTATAGACGGCCTTCCAATAAGCTATGCACAGTTTTTACCTTGTTTTATCCCAGGAATACTTATAATTTTACACTTCTCGTGAAGTTCGAAAGAAATAGTTTTCAGCTGTTTTCAGACGGATGATTTCTGAATCGTGAAAGGGTCGGAGCATTTAGTTAGCTGAGCCGGATATCTTAATAGGTTCTCTGTTTTGTGTTCTTTACACAAAACACTCACTTTAAATCCATTTATCGGTCGTAGTAAGTGCAAGCCCCGGCGTGAAAACTCCCTCTTCATTTTTAAAACGACGGAGCGTGAACACGGTGTTTTTAAAACTTTTCCTAGTGAGCCTCCATTGCGACCCATTTCACGCCACAAAATACAACACAATTCGTAATAACACTTCACCATATATCAAAACACAGATATAATGGCAAGGACCATGACCAAAGAGAGGTCAGGTACATGTACATATGAGAGTGACCACCACCATTCCTTGAAATAAAATCGAATTTCGACAAATCGAAGTACATACTTGCGGAACTGGAAAAATATTTTCAGTTAAAGATCTTTCGAGTTACGGAAAAGTTACTTTTGCACAGTGGAATGAAGAACATTAAACTTTCTTTTGAATTATTGATACAATCTCGAGGAGTTCGAGCTATATACGTTTAAGTGTACTTGCGCACCGAGTCGCTACTTCCTTGAAATTACTGCCTCCTTGAAAATCCGGGACCTTTTTTGTTTTAGCGGATTTTCTTTTGGCACAGAATAACGAGGGGACACTTTCGCGAAGTCACGAACGTATGAGGTTTTTTGAGGACACCATACTGTTTCGCCTTAAATCATGTAATACTTTATTTGGTAATTATTCCATTGCCTGTGCTTCTAACGTATTTATTTTTCATTAGGCCCTAATTCCGTTTCATGTTTAAACTTCTCCGCTGTTTGTTAGATAAATATTTCTTCTTAATTTTATGACATGGAGATATTTTTTGTTACAATTTATTTTACCTTGCTATGCTTAGCATCTTGACAACATATTCATGTCAATTGAAATAGTACTGATTGGTCGGAATATTTCAAGGAGAATGAACTAAATGAATGCAGTATATTGAATTCATGGCGTGAGAATTTCCCCTAAAAAAGTTGATATACTATGCTTCTCCATCTTCCAGGCTTTCAACATGTTTCTTACATTATTCTCCTCTCATAAATTTCTTCCATCTCTTCCTGGATCGTCCAGGATGTTTTTTCAATCTGGGCTCTGACCTCTCGAAATCATCACTTTTCTTTTGTCTTCCATTTCGTTTATGTGGTCATATCACATATGTATTCCCTCTTTAGGCCGTGTGTTTATTGGTTGCATTCCTCTCTTATACTGTTGTTGCTCATTCAATTTTTTCTTGTTCTTCTTGTCATTGTTTACTTTTTTGCTAGGTTTTCATCTTACAAGGTTTTTAGCCAATGTAAAGATTTTTTTTTACTATTAGACATCTCCATATTGTATCTCGGCTGTTTTTTAAATTGGTATACCAGCCGCTATAGGCCATACTCGGTCTCAGTGATCAGCTCTGCGTAATCTTAATATCCTAAATTGATAATGATGTAACATATTCTCCCTCCTTTATTTTAGGCTGTTTGCTATTTCTTCTGTAATAAGATTGAATAGGAGTGGGAATACTATTCAAAATTAAAATAAAATTCCAGCAGCCTTCCTAGGTCTAGATTTAGACTATTATTTTTTTGTTTGAATTCCATACTGGATGAAGTTTTTTATTTGTTCTCTCTGTGTATTTTTCAGGCCAGACAGCCCGATCGCTTGGAACCACAACTCACCGTGGATGGACTCGCGGAGGAATCAATCGAATCTGGCGCCCGTCGTCGGACCAATCAGCGCGGACCAGCGATCGCAGTCCGCAGACACCACCAACTTCACGTACATGCCGCTGCGTGGCGTTCGGGTGAGTTCTCTTGGGCTATTGAAGGGCTGAACCAGCTGAACGGTAAACTTTTGTTTCTCGTTTGCGATTTGATTGCGAATATACGTGTTTTTTATTCTGTGTATTGTTTTTTGTTTTGATTACGTAAAGGCGATCCTGAGTGGTTTTTTATCGGCGTAATCATCCTTATTTGCACCAATGGGATGAAAAGTTGTGGGAGTATTAGACGATGCTGGTTGAAAATTTTACTTATATCTAAAAATTAATCCAACAATTTTGACAAAGTTCACGTTCATCTGATTAAATTTAATCGAGGTTTCAATTTACTAAGGCTAAAGAATCGCGCAAAAATGTTAAGAAATAGTGATTATAATGAAGAAAAATCATCCAGCGTTAAGTGTCAGGTACATCGCTCCAAGGTAGTGTTATCATCTTGAGGGTACCAGAATGAGGGTTTAATGATGATATTGTTTTAGCGTGTAAGATCAAATTTTGCTGTTTTATATTGTATTCTCTTTTTGAAAAACGAGTTTCACTTGACTATTCCATTAAAACAGGTTTGACGCGGTAAGGAACAAATTTCCTTCTCCCAATTGTCACATCAAGCCCACATCAAGCCCACACTTCCGTGTCACGGGTGCATTTGCATTTGGAAGTATTCCCCTCCCTCTTCCAAGGCATCGATCCCCAACACAAGCGGTACGATTTAGTACATTACACTCTTTGCTCGAGCACTGCAGTGCTCCACTCCAACATTGAGACATTGTTTTCCGTTAAATAAAAATTCTTATTTGACTTGACGCATGCATAGATTATGGTGATTCTAATTTGATAGAACATTTTTTTAGAACACTGGCATGAGAAATTTTAAATTTTTATAATTTCAAAGTTTAATAGACCAATAAATCTCTCTTATCCTTTCTTAAATTATACCACGAGTTTATTTTATTCGCTTATTTTTTTCGGAAATCCATTTTTTCATCTTGTCCGTACAAAAAAGCAATCTACATTTCATTTGTAAATTTGTTTATATTTCTGAAAATTTAGATGGAAGTCTATTAAAAAACAATGAAAACTTTGTTTTTTTTCATGCATTGTGTGATATATATTGGTATCATAAAAGCTGGATAAATTCTGCCTAAGGTCATTTTGTAGGTCTTATTGAAAGCCAGTACTTCTGAATAGGTTGACCACGTGTTCATTTTAGAATTTCAAAGGTTCCTCAAAACTTTTGCCTAAAAAATCATTCATTATCATCAGTAGTCATCAATCCGAAGATAGTTTTGCAGTAGCTCTCCACTCCACTCTCCTCTCTCTGCCAACCGCTTCATTCATACGTAATCATTCACTTTGACGTCTTACGTAATTTACCTTTTGAATTCCATTCTTGGTTTTCCTCTGTATATATTTCCATTCATTTCTCCGTCCAATATTGTCTTCAATAGGTTGTTGTGCCTCAAAGTATATGTCCAATGGGTTTGTCTCTCTCTCTCCTCCTTCACCGAGTTTTCATCACTTTTCTTCTTTTCTCTCCAACTCTTCGTAAGACGTCTTCGTTAGTGATTCTCTCCGTCCGTTTGATGTTCATCATTCTTCGGCAACACTGCGTACCCATTGCTTCCTATCTCATTAGCTCAGCTGCTACTATTGTCCAGGCTTCACTGCCAAATATGAGAATGCTCCAAGTATGTGTTTTAATAACGTGCTTTCCATACTTCCAGGCTTGGGTTTCTAGCTGTCAGCAGACTTCTTTTCTGGTAGAATGTCTTCTTTGCTTGGTCTATTCTGCTCAACCTATCTTTGAATGCTTCATCCATCGCTGTCAATTCTGTTTCACTTTCATTCAGTTCAAATTGCAGTCATAGTGCCTTCCTTCTTCTATCTGTACTTGAGAGTCTTCCATCCGCCATATCCTTCAGCGTCCCACGGTTTTCATCCATCCCCCTAAATCGAATTTCCTCTTTTCGTCTTCTTACATATCCCCCGAAAGATTCTACAATCTATTACCCTTTATTTGTTATTGAATAAAGTTAAATTTCTCCCCAATTTTCAATTGCCATTCTTCAAGATTCTTTACGTTTTTCACCGTTAAGGCGGTTCCACCGTAAAATGACTGAAATGTCATTTTATTAATATTCTGTCTACTTGTAGAAAAAGTTGTCCTCTATCTGATATGAACAACAAAATAATACCTTTCCACGCTATATTACTCTCTGATTGAATTTGAAATTACATGGTGTTCAATGGGGGAATGAGAGAAACACTGGGAGAAATAGTATTTATCCATAAAATATAAATGCCATTTTTGCGGAAAACTATTTATAAGAAGGAAATAATCCAAAGAAATTGAATAAAAATATAATAAAGGCATCTTACCACCTTATATTTCTAGTTACTAGGGAATTACTGCCGCAATTGAAGTCAAAATACGGTTATTCGTAGGAAATGGTGCTGCAGTCGGCTCCTATGACTGAAAAAAGTGCTCATTTGAAATACATTTGTGTAATAATCTGCATATATTTTGTTCCTTACTTTTGGGTTTCTAATGGTTACGCATTTCACCAGTGGAAGCAGATTTATGTTTTGGACAAAATATAAAAAATGTGGAATTTAGTATTTGTTTTGACTCACACAGCCGCGGCGTGCTAACCATTAGGTGTCAGTACACTTTTCGAAGGGCATGTCTATTTCTCCAGGCTACTAGTATATCCTCTGTTCGGTTAGTAGCACTCTGCTTTCGTCGAGGAATAATTTGGATATTCACCTAGCAAAATCAGACTTCCTAAGTTTTATGTATTTTATTCGTAGTTTTTGTCAATGGCATTACAATTTTCCATCGCTATCTCAGAAAAAGCTAACGAGACACCTCTCCTCTGATCTGTAGCTTTTATCCTTTGCAACCGTTTTCCCCTTTAGCTTTGTTGCTCTCTTGTTTCCACCAGTTCCCGTTTTGGAAACTTAACAACTCCAAACTTGAATTGCGTCAGTGCTGAAGGTTGGATGAATGGAGAAGTGACTAAGGTGTTCTGCTGCCTACACCTACATAGTTATTCATGTAGTGCTAACAGATGGTGGGACTGGGATTCTTTTCATCTTTTATCTTGCCAATTATGCATCTAAAAAGCTCTTATGTGATAGTTTCAAGTAACTATCTCATGCTTTAATTGTAGCCATAATTGGAATCTGTATCAGTTTATGTTAGAAGCTGAATACAGGTCTGGCCATTTCTTAGAATTTTCAAGTGGCTGTCTATATATCTGCTTCGACAAAACCTTTTGAGTGATAAGACGTTTATACATTTCATTCAGAGTCTTAAGGCTGAATTAACTATTTTCATATAAAAAAGAGTCGTTTCAGGGTTGATCTTGTGGAATGTCATGATTAAGTAATATTTTATCAATTTTCCACATTATAAACTTTAATGCGATCGGTTTCGATGCATCTTGGTTCATCTCTTCTCTCACTGCACATCAGATAACTGCTTTTGTTCTCATAATTCCATGGCGTCCCTCATTAATTGCCTCGTTTATTTCAACCTTGATTTTCCTCGGTGATTCTTTCCATTTAATTCTCTTGTTTTGAGAAGGCTCTCATGTCTCAGAATCTGTCAAATAAGTTCGTCTCCTCTTCATTGCAAGAGTTTACTTTAAGCACCTTTGACCTCTCCACCATTCTTCGGTTACACTACATTTTAGTGGCTTCCAATCGTTTTTATCGTACTACATATAACTATCGGTCCTTCTGATCACCACCATTCTTCTATAACTCTCCATTTCAGTGGCCTGCTAGCCTTTCTATTATGCTGCTACTGTCGTATAAGCTACTTTGCCGTATCAAAGCATGCTTAGTGCGTATATTTTAATGACATTCTCCTGTTTCCAAGCTTTTGTTGATAGCTGTTCGTTGATTTTTCTGTTAGTACCTATTCCCTGTTTGCATGGGATACCATTCTCAATGCATCTTTTGTCTATCACTGGTATACTTCATTTGAATAGTTCTGTCCAAGAACACACGAATAATTGAAAGTTGTGGATTTTAACATTGAATATTTCATACAGCACAATCTTGAGTCAAATTATATCCTGGAAATTCAAATGACAGGATATTGGAAATGGTCATTCTGAATGACTCTTGAGTTCGGTGATTCTTTGATTGACAAATGACCGTAGGCATTGGATGCATTGCGTTCATCGCTTTTTATATCTGGTCCATTTATGCTATCGGTACTGTGCCCGATGCCGTCTTCAATATGTGTGTATATTCATTTGTTATCGTGCGTTCACGTTATTTATCTTTATTGCGTATTTTACTACCAACCGTTTTATTTATTTATTCCAGTTTTTCAGAGAAATAGTTACCAGAATTAATATTTCGGTCATTCTGAACTTCAAAAATAACTCTTCTGTAACAAAAATATATGATTTTCTTTTGGGTATGCTCCAACACTTTCGAATACAATAATATATTATTGCGTTTTTTTATCAGAATAATCAGAACCATGAAAGGATTTTGTTTGGTTATGATTGGATTTTATTTCATTATGAGATAAAATCATGGGGAGGGATGAATAGGTAAAGCAAGTTCTCGGAGTGAAAGGTAGGTTATGTGCTAGCAAGGAAAAGAAACGTAGAAAAATAAATTAACGACCAGGCCCTTCACTTTGGCTAAAATTCTGACCACAACGAAATCTTAAAATGTAAAATATCCGTTTAATTGAACTCAAGTTATAATAATGCCAGTGACTTGAAATTTTGTTTCTAGAATAGTACAATTGCATCATTGTTCTTAAACTTTGGTTAAAATTTACATTTAAGAAATGAAGGTTGCTTTACTACAATTTTTGCGATCCTGCAGCTTGGCCTTTTAAGTCGCAATGCTGCGTGGGTGAGTCACGTATTGCATGACAGTGCATTTCAGACGGATACATCTCGAATTTATTCCCTCGAGGGTTTTACCGTTCCGTGCGAATGTACCTCCACCGCTTCCCTTAACATTTAGAGTGTGTGTGTGTCAGAGAATAGCCCCCCCCTCGCGCGCAACCCCCTTCCAACCCCCACCTCCATTGATTGCTCTACAAGATGGCTTCCCCTCTCTTGGTGCACAAGGCGTCCCCTCTTAGGAGGGGTCCCCCCTACGAGTCGATGACCTACATAACCCCCAGACCGTGTCAACGCACTCCCGACTGGCGAACCCTCGGGGCGCTGCTCGGTGGAAGCTCAAGAAGCAGTGGTGGGAGCTAATGCTGCTTAAATGACGCCCATTGGTGGTTTCGGGACACGCAAGATACCTACTCTCGATCGCTCCCTTAACCACGTTGGTGGATAGTGGGTATACCAAGACACAGAGAGAGGGCCGCGTTTTCATCACCGCTGGAGTCTTCATCTCCACGGTTCCATGATGTTCCAGATAGGAAATCTCTGTTTCCACCAGTCGGCACTGAAACGACGACGGGGATAAGAGTCAAGTATATTTGTAAAGTTGGTACTCATCATATCCGAAAGGAGAAAATCGCAAACTTACCGTTTTCTACGGAGCAATATTCGGTAAGGGGCAATTATGCGAAAACCAACAATTACGTGCGTCTTGTTTAATGTTTGAAATTTACTTTAATGTTTGTTTGGATTTTGTTTTAATTTAGTGTAATTTTTGTTTAAATTTTAAAAATTCATTTTAGTGTGAAATTTTTTATTCATTGTTGAAATGTTTTGGTTGCGAAGGAGTTGTTGACAAAACGGGGTTGGGTTGGGGGAATGGAAGAGACTGGAAGCTGGAAGAGTTGTTCTTTAACCAATGGAAGCATTACCTAATAAAAAAAATGGAATATAAATATTGTTTTGACGAGTAGACAGTCCGACGCTGTACATGCAATGATTCTTCGCCATTGAATTCCGCCATATCTCGGGAATATGGGCTTCATAGTGCTATTGTAATCATGATAACCTTTCTCAGCAGGCTGCCATACGGGCAGCGCCGTTTTAACGCCCCGGACCCGTATACGACTGGAATCGTCTCCCATCTGCTACCTACGTAACTCCTTTGAGATATCCGTACGCATATTGGCGAATTTTTACTTCCATTTTCGAGAAGTATCCTCTCTCCTCATGGATAATTTGAATTGAGAATACCATATTACGTAGCACGAATATAGTGTGATGTTTTATTCTTCAGCAGATACCTTTGAACGTCGCAGCCGCACTATATTTTTGTTCTTGTAACTTAAAAAAAAAGAAGTGGGCATTGCTCGTCTCCGCACGCATTTCAGCACTTTTATTAAATATCACTGAATTTTAAATTGATAGGGTGTTAATGTTGCCATACTAAATGATATGGGTACATTGGAAAAGCGTCTTGAGTAGAAATTTAAATGTAGATAGAATCAATTGGTGTTTCCTTTTTTCTAAATTTCATGTGAAAACAATCGGGGCTGCACTATATCCGGAGTCGGATTATATTCGGGTTATTGCTATGATAACATGACGTAACTTAAGCTCAGGCCACAATCCAGTGATCTATACCAGTGAGAATATTACTCTTAGTGGACCAATTGAACCATTACGTCTACAATTTCTGAGAATGGTCGCAACATTACTCAGTGAATGGGGATTTGCATTATAAAAATATTGATCCATTTTGTTGTACTTATGGACTCTTACGTACATCTAAAATAATGTTGATTGAGTTGGTCGCGAACAATGTTAATGGGAAGCGAATGCATCTTAAACAAACTCTGTTGATTATTTGTTATAATTCTAAGTTTTTTGCTGGGTATTGTTTACACTTCAAAGTTACTTCTAATTGGTTGAATGCAGTGTCTTTATTTTCCATAATTGGCTAACATCAAGAAAGACTAACTTAAGAGGTGAAAGATAATCACCTTTTACATTAAGTTCTCTAGGTGTGTAGTGTGAGCTGTCAAAGTCACGCTCTTAAGTTATGCTCTTATGCTCAGTGTGAACCAGCCTTAATAAAATCTATGGCCGCGTTCTGTGCGCTCGTAAGTCCTAAGACTAGATATCCGTATTGGGGATTAGGTTGTTGGTGTGGCTAGATCTCTAATTGGATTCCATGTGGATAGGGCTTCGAGGGCTCCGTACCTACGTCGGATGAGACGTTAATTTCATATTGTGAGGTGCTCGTTGGCTATTGTGCGTTAATAAATAGTTCATTTCGAGTATGCTTGTTACTTTTTAGTACCATAGCACCATGTTTGTTACTCAGGGGAAGAAACTGGTTCTCTCGTGACAGTTCGAGTTCTGCTATTAAGGATACGTTATGGGACCTACAATATATATTTGAATCCTAACTAGTCCTTGTTCACGGAAATGTTATAATCTTGGGTATTTTACTTCAATATCTCTTTTGGCTCTCAAGTTTTCTTAAGTTTTCTTACTGACTGAACTAATTGCGCCCTTTCCTCGCGATGGACTCTTCTATGATATTATTCTGAGGTAATTTCTGCTCAGTTTTCCAATAATAAATCCAGCGTATTCAGTTAATTTAATTTCTAGTTGTTTCCTAGAATATTATCGTTGCTTATTTTATTAAGCTTTTAGTCATGCGTTCTTTCCTTATCCACATTTTACGGAATTTATTTAATGGTATACCCACTGGTCTTTGAGTCTTAATCATTCCCCTCCATAACCATTTTCCCGTATAATTTTAAGATTTTTCTATAAATACCTGCAATTAGCTAGTCCTACATGATTTTTGCCTCGTTGGCATACATTAAATTGGCTATCTGGGTTGTAGCTGGCTCTACTAAAGACTTGCATACTCATCACGTGAAATGCATTCCTCCTTTTATAGGACATATTCTTGTTTCTTTTTTTCTCATCTCCATCTCCGTCAAATGTATTGAAGGCAGTTAAATGATCGGGATGACCATGAGACTCTGTTTTCTGTGTTGCATGAAGAATTTGATTCACATGGTGGCTCTAAATTCGGCTATAATCAAAAAGTCAGTTTTTTAGTTCGAACAGGCTCTCGCTGTTTCACTAAGAGTTTCGAATAATATTTCATTCCGTTTGTAAAATGTTAATGTTTATTTTCATAGTTACCGGCATTTGATTTCTCGATATACTCCGAATTACTCTCTAATTATCAAGATTGTGTTATTCACAAAATTTATCATTCACTTATTTTATTCGTTTTCCGATTATATTGCGTAACGTGTGTTGCCGCTTATCTAAGTTTGTAGTTTTAACATTGGTCGGCCCTCTTTATGTTCCAGGTGATAAGATTGTTCAGTGCTAAGGAGATAGAACGACTTATCGCTTTCTGGAATACCGTCTCTTTTGTCAGTCCTTTTTTGAATCTTGATTTATTTTTCCTGCTGTTGTTAAAAATAAGATTGATTAGAGGCCAAACAATTTGGCGCCTGAAGATCAGAACTCGTGACGCCTTGGCCATAAATAGTGTAATTAAAGAAATTAACTTTGGGTACATCTACATCTACGAAGTACGGTGAAAGTCACCCCTAGGGGTGTATGGCACGGTGTGACTAGACAGGAGGCATTCAAATTAGAGCCTAGCGCGTTCCCCCGGCCGCTAGACGCAGACAAAAAAGCAGCCCGAAGAGCAATGCGCGGTCAAACCAGGAACTAGAAGAGTACTGCGTAGACGAACACGCCAATATGCTGTACAATAGTTCAGATAAAACTACGGACTAGCAATACTAACACTATTTCTTTATGATTACTACGAGATGCTACTTCATGCAGAAAACAAAATTATGCAGAAAATTTGAAGCGGGGATAGGTGTTAGTAATGATGAAATGTTATTAAACACAAGTTCAAAGTCTACCTTTTGAGGGTGGGAGTTTTACAGTTAAAAACTCAATAGGTTCAAAACAGCGCTGTTAGGAATATATTTAGCCTGAGACTGAGCAGATAACCGTAGCCGTAAAAGGATCAGGGTGGGTATTATTAAGTTAGTGAGTAAGGTATCTGAATCACTGATGACATATCATACAGATGACACGTAAGAAGTAAGAATCTGTAAACCGAAGAAATGGCATAGGAAAAGGATTTTGTAGAAAATGAAAGTTAGTGGTCTGTTGCATTAGCCAGAAAATCAAGAGTATTAGCCATCTTTCCCTTTTGCATTGTATAGCTGGAGTTTCGTTTTGTTTCTTGTGCTATTATTATGACGCCTTGAAATAAACTCCCTTGTCATTAGATGATGGAAACCCTGAAGATTTTTCGCTACGGTTTACCTTTCCCTTTCATTTCAATAAGAATCATCCAGAATAGACCTAAACCCGAATTTCATTTTTCTCATCAATTGTAATATTTATTATACAAGAGGGGACTAGGAAAGATTAGAATTGGCGAGTGTCCATCCTGTAAGGATACTGCTGTAACTAGCGGTGAACTCCGCGCTTTAACTAGCGGTGAAACTTTCAATTACGCGCAGGAGGGCCGTAGCAACGGCATTTTGTTTACATTTGGGTATCTCCTCGTATTTTTGTTTTTCATTCGTGTTCTCTTCCGTAAATAAATACCCATCCTGTATGAAAATGTGGAAAAATGGAGGGGTGAAAATTTCGAGGTAGTTATCTGAGCACCGAATAAAGTCGGATCTATACTAATCGGACATAAACGTAGGGGAGTGATACATAATTCCCGAGTGCACTCGACAGGAAGCATTTGACGAAGTCGAAGTTTTCACATTAGTATTTTTGTATTGATGATTTGGGGTTTCAATATTTTCATGAAGTAGGTTCCCTTAGATTTTTTAGAATCGAAAGAATTTAACAAAGGGAAAGGTTATATGTTACTGGGGTCTAAGCAAGAAAATCACATTTATGGTGTAACTTACCTAGAAATAAATCTAATTAATCTTTCGCTTAACTATCAATCGTTGATACTTACTTAAAAATTGTTTAAACACAGCTTCAAATGTTATCAGCCATTTAATGGAAGTTATATGCCCATGTCACGACGAAATTTCAACTCTTCAGACCCATTGACATATATCCGTGCATATCATGAAATTCGAAGCCACAGGGAATCGACCGCGAGAAAGTCACGCTAGCTAAATGAATCATTCTGTTTTAATTTTTTTCTCTCGCCGAAGAGAAATGAAATGTGGGTCAGTGACCCCTGGGAATCTGTGCAAAGTTTTCTCGCACCCTTGCAGGGCCCACCTCATTCCCACCCTCTCAACGGCTCCTAAGGTGAGACGCCCGCGATAGGGACCACGAGGAAACGAGCGAATTTCTCCAAACATTCGATCATGCAAGAAGGAGGGCGCAAGAAAAAAGTCGTTGAAAACTGTTGGCCGCGACGTCCGATCATCGAAAAACATCAAAGTTAGCTCCAGAAGTCTAAAAGATATGCTAAATATGCACACCTAAGCGATTGAAAGATTTTTGTTTCATTCATTTCGATAATAATATGCATGTACATATATTGAATAATTGTGGGAAGTCAAACGGAGACTGAGAAATAGCGCTTGGACAAACGTTTCGTTGTGTCTTTTCTACCTTAAAAGCAAAGGATAGGACTTTTCAAGCTCTTATGGAAATGTTATATAGATTTAAAAATTAGACGGCGTTAGTGCAGTCCGTGCAGTTCTTATCGTAAAAAGAATTCTTTTGTGAAGTGCTATTAATAATGTAGAAAACTATCGTGTGATTTACTTGACTTGTGACCTACGAGGAAAAGGTTGATATCCTCATTTAAAGGACAGTAAAAAAAATTAAAACCCAAAAAAGTATTTACAAACAAGAATTTGATTTTTCGCTTAATTTTGAACAATTTGAACTATTTATTGTTTACACTTGTATGCAAGACATCTGAGGTAATGAATGAAAGACGACTTTCAAGAAAAATCCAAAATCATGCACAGGAGTCGGTCGAGTGAACCATCATTGATACCAATGGCTAAAAAATATTTGAAATTAAGCATTAAGTTTCAATCTATTTTTTAAAGTGAAACAGAAAATCTTTCCACATAGTTTTAATTATAGTAGTTGCAAGGCAAAACTACTTTCGACACAAAGGCGTCATCTTCAGTGTAAAGGTCGCACACAACGTTTTTCTCTCTCTCACTTAAAGCATTTCGAATGACTAAATTGCCCTTTATGGACAACAATTATTTTACTCAAAGAAAAATTTTTTCCTTCCAAATCCCAATCAAGGGAGTTAATAGGAAGCACACCCATTCATTTTTTATACATTTTTCTCAAAATTGTTTAAAATTAAGGTATGTGCCAAATTCGGCACATTGGGCATTCCTGTCACAGCTTGGTTTTACCAGAAGGTAGGCGACACGCAACACAATTTTTAGATTAAAAACAAATAATTCCTTATTAACTGCCAATTTACAATAGTCACTTTTAATTACAAAACATAGGAACATCCCTGTTCAAATTTTACCTTCTGTAGGTAATATATTTAAATGCGCGATGTGGAAAGCATCAATAACTTCATTACAATAAAACATCAGTTTACAGCGTAAAAAGTAATATGCTAGGAGGAAAACAGTTATTTTTCCAAAAAGCAAACAAAAATGTATCCATAATAATGTGTCTGATGAAATTAGGATGCAAAGTGAAATAAATTTGGAGAGAGTTACTTATCATAATCAAACATTTATAAAATGGATGCACTAATTGCTGTCATCATTTAGTCAAAACATAAAAATGAATGCGGAAGTATTTGAAGAATTGCCGTAGATTGTTGGTATAAATAACAATAAACCAAGTTATTTTTCATGAAATTTAATGAAACAGTTAGAATTCTTATTCAGGCACAAGTGTACATTGCATTTTGTACATAAAAACACAGTTTTCCCTGAACACCCAGGGTTTTTGCACCTCTGTCTAACATCCTTCACCTGTGGCCAATGGCCAACACCATCAACTCGGCAAGTAGTTTCGGGTATTGGATTGGCTGGTCCTCTCTTCTTCTTTATTTCGTATTTTGCGTCCACGCTTTCATTTCATTTCCTGCCCCTCTTTTTGTTGAGAATATCTTTTCCACGCTTTGTTAGAGCCTCGGCGATTCTCATTTTGAATTCTAGCAAATCATTTTAATTTTTTTTGGAAATACCCAAAGAAAGAGTCACAGTCTCTCCGGTAAAGAGACCAACTATTTACCACTGCCAAGTCAACAAAATGAAAAAAATAGTCTATGGTAAAATTTCCTTGACTTGAGAAAAATTCTGTACCTTGACAGATTTGCGTCACATAAATCTACTCCACCCATACATTCATTATATTTTTTTACCATTTTGGGACACTGAACTTCAACCTTTCCCTTGCCCTTCTTGTCCTACCGTTGAACAGTTCCCATCGGATGGGCACTACTAAATGTACCCACCAATGACACTGGTCGGTTATCAAACCACTTCACGACCCTGACACTCACTCCATCCACTGTGTCTTCTTTTCCATCGACTGAGCCCCTGCCTCTTTTCTTCATTTCAAGATTACACTCTGGAATCCGATTACGTCGAACTGTTCCCAGAGATTATATTCCTTTTTTGTGTAATTCTACAATAAGTGCCAACGAGGTAAACCAATTATCAAAATATAAGGAAAAGTTTTTGTTGTTCTCTAAAATTGAAACTAAATTCAGGACCACATTACCGCTTGCACCAATGTCAGTGACACCAGGTAAGGGAGTGGTTTTACCAGTGTACACTTCAAAGTTGTAAATTAAACCCTTAGTATCACAGAGCACAAAAATTTTATATCCCCATTTATATGGTTTTTCGGATTGTACTGCTTCAAGGTAGACTTTCCCTTGAAGGGTACAATTTGCTCATCTACACACAACACTCCACTTTGGGGAATGGCTTGAAACATTTTCACTACATGGTCTAGTTTAGGTCTAATTTTAAACAACCTATCATACAATGGATTGTCCTTGCCCACCATATTTGCATTGTCATTGAAATGAAGCTTGCTCTTGATATCCTCAAACCTATTTCGTGAAATCACTGATGATACTTCATCAAGTTTTGTGTGCACTCCTCAGTACATCCGAGACCGTGGAACATTAAAAATTGACATGCACATAGTACAGCCAAGGAATTGCTCAATTTCATCAGGTGAAGCATTTAGGTGTTTATTCACATTGGTCTGTAGAGGTTGCTTTGTTCAGCAATTAGAGTGATTATGTGGCTGTCAAATATTTCTGAAAAATATTCAACTGGGGGCTTAACTGACTCCGCCAGGGTCTATTTGTCCAAGCCATGAGGGACACGTTTTTGGACTGTCAGCACCGTGAGTGGCCTTCCAGACTGGCAACCGTTTTTTTCCCTTTCTGTCCAGACTCTCGACTGGGAGAAGTTCTGGTGTTGCATCATCTTCAGAAAAACTTTCTGAAGCACTCTCGGAGTCATCAGGTGACTCTAATTCCACATCTTCATCACTCGAGCTTTCACCAGCATGAGGATCATCAATATCCTCTGGTGGTACAATCACATTTTGCACAACATTCCTCCTCCTTTTCCCATAAAAAGTAACGGGATTCATTTTCTGAAATGCCAATATGGTAAAAAATATCTAATAATGCCATGTAAAAATGTTAGAACTTAGCCATATAACTACTCTTTACCCTCAATTACATAAATACGACGACGTCATGAAGGATATTTATGAAATATTAGACATCAGGTTTGGGTAGCGATTTATTGACTTACATTGCTGTTTTGCCGTAAGAGCCCAGAGGGACGAATTCGTCACACACTTATTCTTCCTTCAATTTCGAATAATCGGAAACATTAACGCGTCACAATTACGTATTACATCTGAGAAAACCATAAGGAATACAAAATAAATTTTATAAATACATAAACTTAACTATGAAAGCCAAAAACTAAAAGAAAAACACGGCAAGTAGAGGATCTTCAACGTGGTTCGCTTCGACTTATTCCGATCGACGTCCGAGTTCTACCTTTCCTCGCTAGGTGGCAACACTTATTAATGCCGGCAGATACGAGCGTGCCGAAAACGTCCCAATGGGCTATAGTGGAATAACTTACTTGGCTAATGAGGCAAAATGATTCTGGCGGTATGTGCCGAATTCGGCACACCTGACGTTAAAGGGTTAAGCCGGAAAATGTCGCACTTAATTTCATTAGGTTTAATGTTAAGGAGGCAACAAAACTATTTCAAAATATGGCATCTAATTGACGCTTGAATGAAACACTCATTATTTACTAAGTTATGAGAAGTTACTAATTCATCATCCATATTTGTTAGCTCATAATTACATAATTAGAAACATTTTACAAATCTGTAATGTAATACCGCTCATATTACGAAAAACGGATCATATCAATTTTCCTCACGGTTTTCAAATTTATGATTAAGTAGTAATAACGCAGCACTATGGCATTTGAAGTATCCCATGGTACTTTCCTTCAGCGGAAAGTTTCACAATAAAACAACTGTTTTATCTATTATATATGTGCATCAAATGCGGGATAATGAACTGAGTAAACTGATGACGACGACAAAAATACTATATATTGCACCATAATATTTATCAAATATATCCTTTACTCTATGTTAGTATATCTGTCTCATGTTATGTGTGAAGAAAATTTGAAAAAGTATGTACATCGAATTTTAATTTCCCGTTGCTACCCGCAGTCTGATCAGAAAATTATAGCTACTAAAAAGAGTAATACATTTCTGTTCCAGTAGTTACTAAACCCCGATGGAATCACATGTATTTATGAAGTTGAATATATATGCTCTATTTTTAAAAGTGGAGATTAGCAAAGCATTGTGTGAGCCTGGGCATTATAGAGTACAATACGTATCGGTGTAAATGTTTGACTTTCCCTTCAGGGTTTTCCACTTTGGTGTAATATTGTGGATTAACCATAACTATCTCATGAGCCCTTGGTTTATTTACTGATTCTGATTTTTAGAAGTGTATTCGAGGACAGTACTCACTTTTTCAATTAAATACGAGAACTTAAAATTATTTCGTATTGGCAATCTATCTGCTTAGTCTTTTGTTTTTTTGGACACCAAATGGAATTTTAAAATGTTGCGTGGATTATGGCAAATTGGAAACACCTTCCTTTAAAAATACTATTCTCTATCCATTAACTATCTACTCTCGCCTAAACATCACAATCTCTGACACATATTTCAATTCTTCTATTCACTTGAATATGATTTGAAGTATAATACGCTTTGCACCACGGGGACCGGAAATGTTTGAGGATGAAAGAATGAGTTTGGGAATTACTTACAGAAAGCACATTGCCGTATGAAGATTCTCCTTCCTTGTGGTTGTCGCGCATTTACCATGACTGACTGACGGGTTTCTTACTTAATAAGCATCTGATCTATCACTGATCTCTTGTGGTCCTATCTGACTTCCGCTTTTTCTGGCTAAACGTTCATAAGCTACCCACTAGGACGCCATAGAAAACTTGAACTCTAATTTTCAATTGAACAGATCTCTCAACTCGATGCTCCCATTACAAACAAGTGAGCTCCAAAACTATGAAAACGCTGGCCGTTCACGCGACCCTGGCTCTGACGTCTTTATCTCGGGGCCGTGGGATGAAGTGCGTGGGTGCCCAGTCGATTAGGAACCATTGTTTCTTCAGGCGACCGTCGCGGCCCTAGGAACTCCGAATTATGAATCACTTTCCTCACTGGCAACAATTATTCCTCTTTTCTCGACTGCAATTTAAATTTCCGGACCATTTGCTCACCGTGCAAAATAAATACATGTTTAGGCCAGTCAGGCTGCTATTCAAATTTTCGTATCGTATCTCAGTCCCCTGAAACGAAAGGAATTTGATATTTGTTTTATAAAGGGTTGAAAATTCTTGTTAACCTTTAATGTAGACCCTTGCAGATGCTAGGGTGAATGTCATCAGTTCCAAAAGGTTTTCCTGCTATTTAATTCATGTTGGTGACTAATTCTCACCGTATAAGGCGAGTTATGGTGGAGGGTAATTGTAGTAAATAACTTTTCCATCGTAAACTTTTATCGTCATTCCCTTACATCACGAAATTTTGAGAAAATTTGAGGAAAATCATCAGAGTGATGAAAAGGAGAAGAGCGCGTGATGTGATGCTGTTGATCCTGACTCATTTTCCCATAGGGTCTACAGGAGGGAGGATAACTTCCAGCCTACACTTCCTCATGCAGCGTCTCAAGTTCCTGAACCATGCAACGTCACGCTCCATATGAGGTGTTTTATTGATAGCTTCTAAACGTTTTTTAAAAAGTTTCCCATTATTAATTCCATACTTTCCAATGCAACTTCAAATCTTATGTCCTTCGTTTTAAATCTCTCCTTCGTAAACCCATTCTCATTTAGATTCACTGTATCAAGTCAACAAATACTTTTTCTTGTTTATACATTAGTTCGCCCTGCAATATGAAGTTATACTTTTGGGATAGTCAGGTTGCCACTCCACATTTTAGTGGTCTTCATCTCACCCCCCCCCCAGTTATTTAAAGGGATTTGATATTTATTTTCTATACAGTCGGAGATTGTAGTTTACCCTGGAAATCGACTCTCGTAGATGTCAGGGTCAAGTTAATCATTTCTACAGGGTTTTTGTGATTTAATTAATGTTGGCGACTAATTCTCACCGTATAAAGCGAGTTACTGTGGAAGGATCGCTGAATAAATAAAACAGAATGGCTCAATTCCACTGGAAAGAAGCGTTATACGTAGCGTTTTTATTCCTGTTATTCTTAATGTTTTTTTTACGGAGTATTGAGTGGAGACGCAGACGCAGCTTGATGAACTACTAGTGTTATTATGATTGTGATATAACTACAGACTCATGGATTAAATTACATGGGATTGATGAAACCGAACGGGTGTTCAGGCGAGGAACATTTCCTGAGGGTGAGTAATTGGTGAGCCTAAGGGCGTATTTGTAATTCCCGGTGGAGTTGATGCATGCCACAAAAAATACACAGTGTGCGTAACATCTTATTATTCGGAGGAAAAAATTCCAAAGAAAGAGTTCCGATGCTGTAATGCCATTAACACTCGTAAGCACTGGTGATGGTGTTATAGCATCGATACCGGTTGGTCACCTATATGTATATAGTCTGAAATATTAGCTGGTATTCTTCTTCACACAAAATAAAATGGTTGAGCCTAATGTGTTTCACAGGTCAATACTCAAAACGTTCCTAAGAAACTCATGCCTGCGGTTGGCACATGAATATTAACTTCCACGTTTCCAGGATCTTTGCCAACCTATAAAACTCAAAATTGGTTAAATAATGCGTTTTTTGCCTTTCATATTCACTAATTGTGACTGAGGCTTCAGGATTTGTCGATTTTTATCCGATACTCTAAATTACTGCTGATGAGGGACTACGGATGAATAATGTCACTCTGGTGAGGGGCTATAGAATATTTGCTGGTGGTATGGAGAATTAATGCTGGTTTTGGAAAAGGCGACGCCCCATTTTGACTCTTAATGAGTGTCGTTCAAATCTTCGGAACATTTTTTGACCCCTCAAGCAATTGTCCCCCACCGCCTTCGTCGGAATTTCACTGCCCTAAGCCTGGGATGACTAAAATGGACGGCTTCTATCTTCATCCGAGACGAATAATCATATCACCACTTATCTTTAGCGAGGTAATACTTTGTGACATGTGAAAGAGTAGTGTATGGCGTCCTAAGGATCTACTGGTAGACACGCTATTACCTAGTTCTACATTGATAAGGTGAAAAAAGCAATTTTCATGGATTTTATTAATGAAACTACTGCGAGCATAGTAAGTAAGAACGGCGGTTCTACGACTGCTTGCATTTTTAAGTGTTTTTCGACCTATCTCTGGGGAATCCCGTTGGGATAAATGGGAATAGGATAGAGTCATTGTGACTGGAACTTTTGAGTATAAAATGTAATCCATTACAGTAAACAGAAAATTGTACATCGTGGTCAGTGCCGGATTAACACGATTGGGGGCATGTAGGCAGAACAAGCAACGGGGTCCACGTTAATAAATAAGTCGCGAGTTAAGAAAGGGGAAAAAATTCTCGGAACCCCTCCGAGATTTTTTTATAAAGACCCTGACCGTTTTAAAAAAAGACCGGTTTAAAAAAGACTCTGAAGCCTCGGGTCCCATATGCAACTGCCCACTTTGCCTTATAAGTAATCCAGCACTGATCATTGTGACCAGATCGTGCAGATTGTAATCAGTATCTAAACTGGAAATGTCACCAGTCTTATAACTGAGAAGTTCACTATGTAGTTATCATAACATTAAACACCACCGCCAAGCATAAGTGTAGGTACGAAATCCTTCTATTTGCAGTCAGAAAAGTAATGAGTGCATTAAGTTATTACTCCAAAGTAAGTACCTTGGTATGCAAATGAGATCATTTTTTAAAATTAACCAATTTGGTTATTAACGAAATCGTTATGGAGCGAATATTGCTCTTTCCCAATAGTGTTTGTGCGTTGAATACAGGGCTAAAAAAATGACTTAAACATAATTGAGGATCGCTGGATGTATAAGATTAATTGTAGGAAGAGTTATCGGGTTTCCCACCCCCGTATATCAAGCATAAATGACAATGTTGTTGTCAGCCTTCCAATCGTCAGTGAAAACCAACAAGTGGTAGGAAACTCGAGAACTCGTCCTACTCTGCATTCGCCGGGAAAACTTGAGAACTTCAATCGAACGAAATTGTTCTAGGTGAGGATGATTGATAAACTATGGGTTTTCAGATTGACCAAAATGGTTTTTGCCTCTGATAAATTGGCAACACATTTTACGTGTATAGCTCAAGGAGAAGTTTAGCGAATCGTAAGTTTTTTTTTTAAATGGAGGTCAGATACTCATTCTATCGGACACTCAGTTATAACGAAAGAGGAAGTGATCCGAGGAAGGTTCAGAATAGAATTTCCAAACTTCAATCCAGAAGATTTCATTCTTCATTGCGGCTGTTGGTGTGACTCAATCGCTGCAGCTGATTTACACCCAAGGCCAAACGACAGGAAATGTTTTTTTTCCAAGAACCATTACTTAAGTCACGGCATATTGCATTTTACGTTATCTCAGGAAAAATCAAAAATCTCTTTCACCTCAAAAACCCATCGGAAAATGATACCAGTTCCTCTCGTAAAGGTTGCGGAGAAATGTTTTCCTAGAATTATGCTCCCATTTAAGAGCTTTAAAATAGCATTCCCAGTGACTATCTGAGGTCATGCACGAGCCGCGATGAAAAGCCGATCAGCGAGAAACTCTTGAGTTTACGTTTCGAATAGGAATGACCCACGTGACCATTTTCGAGTTATATTTCACCTAAGTAGTTAATCCTACGTAGGTTGGTCTTCCGTAGCTCTTAAGATATCCCATTTTTTGCCATTTCCGGTTGGATGGTTATTTAGAGAGAGGCTAGTGAGGTCATAAACGACATTAAGGTGGCTGGAGCGGTAATCGTTGGTCATTGAGTGAACATTTTAATAATTTTTTAAGCAAGTCGAGAAAAAATTCTTGGACCACATTTCATTTGAATGCATAAGTGCAATATGCGTTGTAACTCACTATAGAGGCAGAAATGGAAATGGTACAAAAATTTTACTTTATTTTTTCCTTAATTAAAACGTAATTGAAACATTAAAACAAGGATTACGCGGGCAGCTGGTAAGTGAAGGGTTGAAAAAGTCTCGACGCCAGATTTAGCCTTCTCTTAGCTAGAAGTGCTTCAAGAGTCCACTGTTTAACGTCCCATCCGACGGACGAAGCATTGAACTCTAGGTGTTCCTATATCTCCCCAATTAAGGATCGGGACTCCGCAGAGATATCTCCGCCTCTGCCGGTTTTCGAACTCAGGTCCTCAGGATGAGAAGCCCGACTCACCTAACCCTTGCATTTATTATCTCATTTCGGTGAGCTATCATTAACTTTTGATTCTCACTTGTCACTCTTCGTCCTCTGTTTGCGGTTCACAATGATTTTGACGTCAACGGCGATCAGAATATTACTGTGCATCGGGTTGAGTCCCGTCTGTTAGGCATAGAGTGTCAGCGAAATACCGTGGGAGTTCTGCAGAAGACCCTTTTTCAGTGTAAGAGGCTACAAACTATCCCCACAAGGTAGTTCCTGCATTTGACAACCAGGGTTTAAAAGATCGACCTCCGATGCAAACATCAAAATGTTCTATCTGGTATTTTAATCAACATATTAACTCTCTAGTTCTTTTTTCCCTTGTCATGATAGAGAGCATGCTCAATTTATATTTTTAAATTTAAGCAACTGTAAGAAGCATGAAGTAAATATTGTAGTATTAATGGCGCAAAATCTTAGTTTTAAATTACTGAATTTACTAAATATACATTTATAAGGTTATAATTTGACTCTTTGTTTTCATCTCGTACGCTGGAATCACCTGCACAACCGATGATTTTCCTTCGATTCCGTAAAAAATAATACGGTGATCAATTGATTTATTTTTAAATAGTTGAGAAAAAGTTCAAACTATTCCCGGTTAAAATTATGACGAGTTCTATGTGCTTGAAATTCTTCTTTTTTCAATAGTTTCTCTAGAGTGCATACGCGTACCATTTCCCATGGAAAATATATCTGGTATTATTTTGGCAAATATCTCGAAAAGTATAATGGTAAGTGGCTGATAATTTGTTATCGTTAGAAAGGCGTGATATTTTTCTTTATAATGAGGCCAAATGCATCGAATTTTATGTGAAGTGATATCTAGCTCATACTACCTTAAATCCAATCGTTCAGATGAGCTTCTGCGATGGGTTGCGAACTCTGTCTCTGTATGTGAACTGTGTCAGCGTCGTCATTGATAGTAAATATTGTCGCGAAACGCGTCGCATACACTTTCTCGCCCTCTCAAGTTAAAATGCAATTATGTTGGCGGCGTTACCTTCCATGAGCTGTACTATCCCATCGGCTCCTTTGCCGAACTCGTCCATGCGAGGCTTGCCTTCTTTGACGTAACGCTTCGCTCAGGCGACTGCCACTAAGTTTCACAACCATTGTAGTCTGTAGTTTATAGGCTTCTCTCAGCATTAACTCGTGTTGTCATCGTTTATTTCTTGACATTTTTACCGTTCTTATTGCCCTCATTAATGGTATCTATATAATCTATTTGAGATTAGACCTATCGTTTCAATTTTTTCCTGCATCTGCTCTCGTAATGCCTCAAAAAATGAAGAAGAAATACTTACGACCGTGAGACACAATGTGTATGTCTTCTATATCTACGACTTGCTCTCTCGGTACTACGGCTCTTAATTCATACCTTTTATTTGCTTCATCCACTTCCGGTGATTCTGATAACTAAAAGAAAATTGTTCTGCGTAGAATAAAGGTACCTAGTAGTCGTCCTGAAGATTATTCTGTCACTTAAGAGGACGTGGGACACCCCTATTTTGCCGACTCTTCTGCGTTCCGTTCTCAATCAGTCAATTTTGCTTATTTCAACTCAAGCTTTTTGAGTTATTAAAGTCAAGGAGTGATATAAGGGGGCTACCTTTTTCAAAATTTTCTTAATCCAATATTGGAAGGCAGGTTTTATAACAAATATAGGCCTTTTGCACGAAATGTTGCAGAATGCCGATTCAAGGAACGCCATTTATGGCTAGGTAGCCCCCAAGAGTTACTTGTCTGTAGTTGATACGCCGACTGCCGATGCGAAATTTTATCAAATAAATGTATAATTTAGGAAAAGCGAACGTGAGTTTTGATGAATTGCAGCGCAGTAATGGGCATTTATGATAGCTCCCACTACCGTCGCAGTTCTCCATTTTCTCGCCGCGAGCGCTCCATCAGAAATTGAACACACTATCTCAGATATGGTGTTTTCTCTGCTCGTTTGCGGGACGAGAGGGGAACAATGCGTGAGGGGAGCATGGTTGTCGCTCAAGAGCAGCAGCTATCGGTTTATTTTCTCTCGCATTCAGTTTTCCCTAACGCGCGCATTGGCCGCTTTAGGAGAAACTTTTCTACATTGAGGATTTCATTGCCTCCTACAGCATTGTTAGCTTACTACACTTGTATCTTCTATCATTTAAATGCCTCCTGATAAGCAGCGTATAAATAAGAGGCATAGTAGCATTAAATTGAATTTGTCTGCCGCGAGTAAAATATGGAAGGGAGAAAACTTAGCGCGATGGTGAGAGGAGCAAAGGTAAAAGCACATCCGTCGTACTTTTCAAAAACATATAACCATACATAAAAAAATACCGCCATACATAAAATTATTCGCCGATAACATTTTACGCTTAAGAATGGCGGTCATAAAAGCTGTCGAGTTTAGGAAATGCCAAAATGTAGCACTAGCGAAAAAAATTTAACTACTGCAACAGGATATCCTCAATAGGCCCAGCCATGTTTTTGGAGAAAATGAGCGATGTGTAGATTTAGGATATTTATATCATGGAAAAAACGCCCCGGGAAGAAAAAACAACATATGTACCAGCACTAAAAGAATGTCGGGTGTATGAAAAGTTGAAAACCTAGCACAAAACAATATTCGCCACAGCCGAAGCCTTATTCACGATAACAGTCCTTTAGAGCATTATAACGCTATCTTAGCAAAATTTATCGGCGGGAAATGAGTTAATTTTGCTCTTACCCGCTCATTAAGAGGAAGATGTGCCGGATCTGTGGTCAGCATTGACTCGGGAAATCCTTTGCATTCCCTTTACAAAAATGTTTGTAATTTGAGTCCCGGGTACTACTACAAAAGGTCACTCTAAAGAAGACAGCTGAAGGCAATTGCTACTTCCAACCGAAGGAAAAAACACCGACATCGAAGAGAAATATCTAAAATGATATAATAATCCTAAATTCCCCCACCAGGTGATATTTAATTCTTCTTATGAATACAGTACTTAAGGGCGCAGGTTCCTCCTTAATCAACTGATTGGGACAAAGCCTGATTTCGATTACGGTCCCAATTCTGAAAGGCCTGATATGCCTATTGAGGAATTTAACATTGATTGTCAACTATTTAAGGAATCTCTAAAAGTGAATGAGGAAGAAATTAAAGAAATAGAGAGGAAAACGATACGACAGAAGGAAAGCGTGGAATGGGTTGCGATGCGTCAGAAGATGCTCACTGCCTCTGATTTTGGCCAGGTCTGTAAAATTCGTCCACACACAGGCTGCGAAAAATTAATCATGTACCGTTATTTCGATTCTCCTCACCTAGAGTACGGAAGGGTAAATGAGGACAAAGCTCGCGTGGCATTGGAAACAGCATAGTAGAGAAGTTTTTACCCTTTCCAAGGAGCAACTTCCGATGGAATAGTGGGGGATCGGAGAATTGTGGAAATAAAATGCCCATCATCGGCTGCAGAGATGAGTGTAGATGAAGCGATCGGAAATGGAAAAGTAGATTTTTGGATGAAGAATCACGGAATGAGAATAAACCGGAAGCATCATACCACTCTCAGATACAAGGCCAGCTCCATATTTCTCAGCGAGACTTCTGCATCTTTCCTGTGTGGACGAAGAAGGGGTTGAAAGTGGAGAGGATCCTCAGGGACAATGGGTTCTGGGAGATATTCATGGTGGACAAATTATAACAATTCTATTTTGAATGCATGCTTCCGGAGTTAGGCGATGCGATATTTTCCCGGTCAATGCCGATTCGGAATTCCCCTAGTATTTTGGCAGCCCAAGAGAAGAGTCTTTCATACGTAAGGATGGGGAGAGGGATCAGAAAGGAAATTTGAAATGCAAAAAGCAAAAGAAATAAAACAATTATAACCAGCATGATGTGTTCTTTCAATAGCTCTTTCTGTATCCCATCATTGAGTGGAGCTCTGCTTAGATTGCACCACAGATGTTAGAGCCGAGGTGGTTCTAAGTTCTCGCTAGAAAGCTTGCTGACATCAATGCACGGACGGCTGTGGTTCCGGAATAATGTTTATATCGACTATTTAGCGCTTATTATAAATTTAATTAACCATTAACGTAGGACAAATCAAAATTTCATACTACAGAATATTATGTTGGATATTTCGTAAGTAGCTTTTTATGCTATGGACTTTTCTGTGAAGTTAATGCCGTGGGGCAATATTTTCCTTATAACTGTGCTGACTTACACTATAATAGTTAGTGTGGTCAACTCCTTCTGTACTTTTCTCCCAAGCTATTGTATGCAGCAATATTTTATGTTCATTGGGTTTATTTCATCGCAACTAATTGTCTATGGCCATGATCATTGAGTCGAGTTGGGAAAGTCCCCTCGTGAAAATAAATTATTTTCTTGTCCTATTCCTCTAAAAACTAAACTTTCATGAAACTAAATCGAATTTCTAATGCTATAAAGACATTCCTATTATTAGTTAACCGAAGGCTAGTGCAAATGGCGAAGTATTCATAAAGTGAGGATCAGTAAGAGGGCCAAATTTGTTTAGGAAAGGGATGAGCGCGCGATACTGTATCCTGGATTGGATGAAGTAAAAGACGTAATACGCATTCAGATATATTCAAGTTATGAAGGTATATGGAGGTGTGCACCATGAAAAATCTAGAGGACTTTTACTCTCTTCCATTTAAGCATACCTTAACCGTTAGATTACCGTAATTATACATATATGCTATTGAACCGCGCTATCCCTTATCCACAGGTAAGCGCGTCATTCGGCATGCCATCATTTCGGCATCGCACTACTACCGAGCTGCAAAAAATGACTGGTCCGCTGTTGCCATGCGGCCATCGGCCAAGTTAGAATCCATGAGCCAAGTCAAACTCACCCGCGCTGAAGTCACAACAGCGTGTCCGTTTAGACGTCCCAAAGAACGTGGTACAAAAACATTCCGAAGGAAGGGAGGGCTCGTGGTTTTCCCCTCCCCTACACGCAAAGTAAATGTACTTAGAGGCAACACTCGCGACAAATGCGGCGACTAGGTAGGCACTGACTTCGGTAGCTCTACTGGTCAATAAGAAAACTAACCTCACCCTCGGAGGAGGAAAAAAAATTATGTACTGCGTCCTCTTAACTTTATTTAGTGTCTCTTGCGTACGAGAATACTCATTTATTAATTTACATTCGTTAATCATGGTTATTACAATGTCAATCAGTTATCCATGCCGTCTCGCTTTCTATTCAAGACTCCTATCTTTCATTTGTACTGCACCTTATGCTTTTTAAATAATCTTGGAATCGACCATTTAAGGTAGTTGGAGCGAGATATCATTTCAACTAGAATTTGATGAATGTGACCTCATTTTAAAGAAAAAAAACTCACATTTCCAATGATATCAAAATATTAACCCCTTCCGAACTACTTTTCGAGCAATTTGTCTGAAAATATAAGCTATTTTACATGGAATAGATTACGGCTGTACAAGTGTACACTCCTGAGGGAGATTATTATTATAAAAATTAGAAATTTCTAGAACCTAGGTTTCGTCAAAAAACTAACGGTGTGTAGTTTGTACGTTTTATCAACTATTTATAAAAAATTAATCAACGCATTAACTTTTACAGGTCTGCAAATAAAACATCTGATGGTGAAGGCGTTTCCAGCCGTACGGCGTGAAAAAATGAGTCAAGTTAGAGACTAATTTGGATCTATTTATTTAATTAAGGAGAAGTTTTGCGTATATAACGATATTATTACACCAATTATATTACAATATTTACTTCATACTTCTTACAGACGCTGAAATAAAAAAATAGAATTCGAATATGGTCTCCATTGTGTTCAGGGAAATCATTCGTCCACACTACCGTAATAGTATTAAATTGTTTAAGAATCATTAGGTTTAGATGGTTCTGTTGTGTTGTAAGGCCATGTTTGGATACTTTTGGATACTAATTTTTTTCATTTTCATTTTATTTTGATATATATTTTGATAATGATGAAGAAATGTAATCCTATTTCCGAAATTGCAGAGAGTATTTTTTTAAAGAATCGGTTGTCTTTGTAATCCTTTTTCCAATTTTGAGGAAACCGGGACTAGGCACGGTACCCACATAGCAGAAACACATCTCTGAGATGTCTCAGAGATGTCTCAAATGTCTCATTGAATCTCTCAGAGACATTCCGTGACCTCTCAGAGACTACTCTGAGATGTCTCTGAGACAGCTCTATGTCCGCTTTTGTTGTAGTCTCAGAGACATCGCATGAGATGTCTCTGAGAGATCTCAGAGACATCACTGAAAGGTCTCTGAGAGGACTCAAATGGATCTCAGAGACATCACATGTGATGTCTCTGAGATCATTCACACAAGATGATGAATGACTTTCAATAAATTTATTTTCGTAATAACACTATCATGGAGATTAACATATAATTATTATTTGATATAATTATTACATATAATTATGTCAATTATTTGACATTAGTCTTCTTTAGCAGCCTCCCTTGCGTCTTTATGCATGACTGCCCTGGAAAGATAACGAAAACTGTAATATTACCAACTAAAACGTTTGCTGAGCTTTTTTCAGGCTATTGAGAGGTACAAATAGAAACTCCGAAGAAATACACTCATAAGAAGAAATATTAAAACTTTACTCAGAAATATCCGGAAATATAATATAACATATGGGTATGTTAGGGTCTCGTCAGAAAGCTGGGACAATGACAGCTGGCACATGCCAAACTGCCCACTTAACAATTGGATAGGTTATTTGCTCTGTTTTTTTTCGTTTTTAACTTGTAATTTTCACTACTAGTTGAACATTTTAAAGTAGGTACAAACAGTTGCGTAATTTACGTACTTGAAAATGGGCTTTGCCCCTATGCATTATATTGAACTAAATTATTTTCCACAATTAAATACGTACCTAACTTGAGGCTGGTCCCCTCACGACGATCTCATATGATAGCCATCTTGGTACCTACTATGCCGACCATGCCGCAATGGGATGCCGTAAAAAATAATGGCACGGAAATCGCCATATGACCCTTCTGGAAATATGATTTGCATTCTTAAGATTACAGAAGGCATATACAGTTAAGGTTAAATCATAATAATAATATTAAGAAATTCACTCACCTTGCAAGAAACTCCCTTATTAGGATGGTTGGACTCGCTGACCAGCGGACGAAGCTCAACTCGGACACGAAACACCGTTTTTGGCAGTGTTATGGACAGGATTTAAATCTCTCTATCGATGAAATCAATGAGTAATTGATGATAATCAGTGATAGAATGAAGGTGATAGATGGAATTTGAGAAAAAAATTTAAAATTGCCTTAAAGAGAAGAGCAAACTAAGGTTGGAGCACTGAAGGCCCCGTCACACGACAGCTACGCGGTAAACCTCCGCGCTATGGATATAAAATAGTGCCTTCTATGTACAGACCATGTGTATCCGGATATTCTGAAGTGCAACCCTAATATATTTTGACTAGTCAATTGTTAAAATTAGATGTGAAGATTAATCTGGGTAATCAGGGCATATTTTTTATTTTTTAAATTATATTTTGCGTGATATTTTGCATGAGACCTCTCAGAGACGTCTCTGAGACATCACTCTAAGCCAATTTTTCGTTTTTAATAAATAGTCCTTTTTTTCATGTAAAAAGTATTTACAAATGTACAGGATTGATGAATAAGGGTGGTTACAGGAATCTGAGGGTAAATACAAATTGTATCGTGATATTTTGCATGAGACCTCTCAGAGACGTCTCTGAGACATCACTCAAAGTCAATTTTTCGTTTCTAATAAATCGTTCTCTTTTTCATTTAAAAAGTATTTACATATGTACAGGATTGAAGAATAAGGGTATATACAGGAATATGAAGGTAAATACAAATTTTATCGTCTCATAGTGATCCCTTGGAGACGTCTCAGAGACGTCTTTGAGACGAATGCGATATCTGAGACATTTGAGACTTGTGAGAGACGTCTCAGAGACATTCTCTGCTATGTGGGTAGTAACCTTTAGCACTCAAAGCACTCGGCGCGAAATCGAGGGATCCGGATTCGGACCCTGGTCAAGGCGTTAAGACCTCCACTGAGCCAACAAACAGAAAAGTGTCAGGAGATTCAGCACAAGGAAGCGCTTTCAAAAGTGTGTTGAAAACAGCCTCTCCTTTCCTGCTGGTTGTTTCGTCACCGAAAACAACCACCTTCCTCCCTTTCAGTTTAGACTTAATGAGATATATTCATTCTCCTTCTTAAGTAAATGCACATACATTTCTCGTAGTGTTTTAACACTAGGCAAGTCCCCTCCACCTGAAAGTAAAATATATATATGTATAAACATTGATACTAATGACAAGTGATATAGAGGTTATATGTGACGCCTATCTTTGTTCCTTCATTCAATAAATTTCGATGCGTGAATAAGAATAAATGACACTTAAAATATTGACTTATATTACTTTGTACTCACCAGGAATATACTTCTTTAATAGATTTCGAACTGCTTCGTGGTCCAGTTTCATCAGTGGTATGTTGGCCTGCACGAAGGCGGTCGCCACAGACTTAATAAACTCTTCTCTGTCCTGTTTCGTTTTCTTGGCACGGTCAAATTAAAATCACTTAAAGAAGATTGCCTTTTCTTGGCGTTGCTTGGATCTTTGTAATTTTCCTTTTCTTTGAGGTGAGAGGCTGGTTATCAACTGTACTCTTTCGCTCCCACTCGACGCGAACTTGACATAAGCGACAATGCATAATTCGGTTTGTTTGATCGAACACGTACATACCTTCATGTTGATATGAGTATGCACGAGTTGACACTGTCACTGATTGTTGTTTTCGCATGTTTTCAAATGTGATGTTGATGCTCCCTCCACTTGTTATTCCCCATCGACACTCACAACCGCACTGACTTCTTTGAAAAGGCCGGTTACAAAAGGTCCCCACTCTCCCAACGACCGACGTCGGACGTAGCCACCGAGATACATTGTATTGTATGCAGAGATTGTATTTCGGTGGCTACGTTCGATGTCGGTCATTGGGAGCATTGTATTTTGGTGGCTACGCATCAAACAGGTGCTGGAAGGCTGGCGCGGGAATTGGAGGTGAAGGGCATGCGTCCGGTATCGAAGGAAGGCCATAAAACTGCTTTCTAGAACGAAAATTAAGCCGGCTGCGCGAGAATTACGCAGATTATGCGCGCATAGTGCAAATTATGCGATATGCTGCATTAGAGGTCAGATTATGCGTTATTATGCGCAGTAAATTTGTACTAGGGATGAAGTAAGGTTACTCAAAAAGTCAAACTATTTGCATTCTGATGAAATAAAAAAATTATGCGACTATGCGGTCCGCATAATCTTCCTATCTCTAATTATATGGCAATTCTCTTGTGATTTCATCAGAACTGCCTCAAGTCAATTTAATTGACAATCGCCAATTCTTCAATTCAATTGTTTTCATATTGTCGTAAAAAGAACCACACACTGTCATTATTTTAAATATTTTGGAGGAGCTTTGAAAGATTTTTAGAAACATTCTTAAGTTTTGCCGTCATTTTGGCTCCTTGAGATAGAGGTGCAGGCGGAACCTAAGGATAGTTGTGCTCCGGTTTTTATTTTTTTAGTACGAATCTACTTGACTTGTAATTTAATGGCTGTTTTTTAAAGTTTCTTTGGTTTGAAAGGAAATTTCAGCCTTCGAATAAGAATATAGTATTATGCTATTTTCTGATTTTTTAAATTTATTGTGAAATTACTCTTCGGTGTACACTTTATTTATTCTTTTCTTTCATTTGAAGGAAATCCAGCGGAAAAGGGAGCGGTCTTTCGTCCTTCACGCTGGTGCTCTCTGTGGAATTTTGGTTGAACTAATATCCCTCTGGCCGAGGAGGGAGAATCCGAAACATTAAATCGATATGTAAAGGCAAAGCGCCACTTTAAACGATTGCCAGTTGAATTGTCAGTATCCTGACTCACATAATCCTATATAGCTCCTAACTCATAAATATCTATTCAATTTTTCGTTTAGCATCGGATATTTGTATACCATATTAAAAAACGGCTCATTATGGCACTTCAAAAACATAAAAGCAACGATTCACAGAAATCCAAGAATTGAAAAATAAGATATACAGAATACAATGCATAAATAAGAATACAATATACTTTAAAAGGCGTTTATCAAGAAGTTTGGGATCCTTCAATTATGTAAAAAAATTATGGCCAATTAGTTGGTTTTAAAATTGGCGATGAGATTTCACAAAGATTGTTGATTCTTCATTATACGTATAGCATTGTCTTTTGCTGGATACATTTTCCATTGTACGAACTTTTTCGGAAATTCCCATTGTAATTAATAATGGGAGAAGAGGTTTTGAGGTGATACAGTTGACCAGTACTCATTTTTCCCTTTCCCCAGTCTGCGCTTCCTTATCAGCGTTTAAGTTTATGAATTTTGCAACGCTACGCATGTTTGGCGTTAACTAATATCCTCCTAACGTTTTTTCTCAAACTCTCTCCTTTTGGATACTGTTTCTAAATTTGTGCATTCCTTCGTTTCGTGTCTTTCCTCGTATTCTCATTCAGATTTACTGTCTTAAGTAAACCAAATTCCTTCTGTAAGATCTTTTACAGTCCAATCAGTCAAGATCCGAAATGATTTCCCAGTGAACGCTTATGATGTCAATTTCTCGGGTTTCCATGTTTGTCAGCTACTCCGACGTTTCGACGGCGTAGTGTCTGCCATTCAACCTGAGGACGACGGCAGAGACTACGCCATCAGTGCAACTCACCAACATGGAAACCCTTCATTACAAGTTATTGTTATATATGCACGCTGTGAGCAAGCTGTTTGGTATTTATTACTCAGAATACTTCCGGATTATTTTTTGATTGTAATGAATATCTTATTATTATTACATATTGCCATTGCTGTATGTTGGTTCATTGTGGTGAATGGTGGAGTGGTGTTTGTGGGTTGTTTGTCTGTCTTCTAATAATGTTCGAGTGTTTTCAGGAAGCGAACAGGACTATATAAAAACGCCAATCAATTGTTTGTTTGAGAGTTTTGTTGGGGATTGAGAATTGTTTTGGTTTGGCATGGAAATATGAAATTGAATTTTGAAGGAAGAAAGAGGTTATTTTCTTTCACCTACGGTGAAAAAATAGGAAGTGTAAACAGTAGTGGTTTAATCCTCATCGCTGGACAGCTTAACATAAGTTATGTTTCAGTTACTGTTTTGCTTTATTACCCCACTCACTCACTCAGTGATTCAACCCGAAGGTTGGTTTGGATGGTTGAGGGTAGAGCTCACCCCGGACTAAGCCACAGGGGTGTGGTTTTAAGGCATTCAAGGTAGGGGGGCCAGTTCCTTTCCCTGAGCCACCTCGCACTCCGAGGATTTTTTTTTGTTTGGGGGCGTTCCCGGATTTGAACTCGGGACCCTTCGATCCAAGTAGCCAAGCGCTCTACCCACCACGCTCCCCTGTTTGTATCACACCAAGGACGCTGAAATAAGACCACGCAATTACGATAGGGTCGCGAATTGAGTGATTAGTCCTGGATAGGTATGCAGTTACGTGGAACGCAGACCAAGTGTAGGGGTAAGAAATGTAATGGCTCATGACTTGGCTGGATTGGTCCTGCGTGACAATGCGGCGATTCTCTCCTCACATTGGCTCCAGATCGATTCCGATTAATCATCGTTCATCGGCATCCGGATCGACCAAGCGCAGTGCCTGCTCGCGTCCACACCCCGCCAACGCCTCCGCTGCTCAAGCCTCCTCCCCACACCCACACCCTCCCCTTTCCATGCACCTCAGAGCCTTTCCACCCTCGGCCGTTTCTCTCGTGTTCGGATTTACTGCGCATAGCCTCCGAGATGTACACACCCGAATTTCGACCGTCATCTGTTTTCAAATAGTAGGCCTAAAATCGTGTGTTTTCTTACGGAGATGATTGAAAAAAATTAGAATAAAAGGCAATTATGGCAGATAAGACTTTGTTAGTACCGTAAATGTTTGTTAAATGAGATGATGCATCATAACCGATAGCTACAGAAATTCATAAATCGTTGCAATGTGATTTGCTCACAATATAAGTACACGAAATTTAAGGAGGCCTGTAGAAAGTGAACAGGTTTTTATTTGCCATTAATTGGATTTTATGTCCCTCAAACAAATAGTACTTTGCGTACCATGAGAACAGACATCGGTCATGTAACGAAGGGGAGCGTTAAAAGACAATTTGGAGTATATAACGTCTTCATCCTCCATTGAGAATTTGCATCGCATGACACTCAGAATCAACTGTAAGTCTTCGGTATCCGTTTCTGATTTTATTATTTGCATAACATTGAATCAAATTGTTTCCTTAGTCTAACCAATTTGGTTTCAGGTCGTATTTTTTGGATCAAGAATGTGAGGAAAACATATTTACCGCAATCGCAGTAGAATTAAAATTCTCGTCGGCAATTTTTCTTTCCGTTTTCGAATAATAATTGTCTTAAATGCCCTGCTAAAATAAGACGAACACATTTCCAAGTGCATAAATATTTTTTATGAAACTAAAGTGGCCCTTGAAATGCGGCGTGTGACAAGAAATAATTGCATAGCTTTGTTGAACCTTGCCATAAGAAATACAATACACAGGGCAAGCGCATTTCTCGCGCTTCTCGTGACTCACTCTTAGTGATTCAACCCGAAGGTTGGTTTGGCTCAAAGGCTGCAAAAGATATTTATACCCGGATTTGAACCCGGGACTCTTCGATCAGTAGCCAAGCGCCACCTACCCACTCCCGGCCACCACGCTCCCTTGTTTTCACGCGCTTTTCATAGGCCTACTAAATCAAAGTGGGGGGGTAGTGTTACGGACGTGTGTATATCTCGGAGGTTACGTACTGCGCATCATCCCCGCCCTCTAATTCTCGTGGGTCACGCGACGAGCATTGTTTGGCATTTTATTGCCATCCCGCGGTTTCTACTTTCACTTCTGCGAAGTTCGAGCGTCGTGAGTTCGAGCTGATATCGCTGGAAAGTCACATCTCGTTAATTGTCCCGTTTTCTTTTCACTACATTTGAGTCGCTACAGCGAGATTCATTTCCACGTAGAGGAAAGGCTAACATTATTTTACCGCTACGTACAAGATGTAATGCATCTATGATGTATGTAAATAAGTTTGCCCTTGTGTTGTTAATTGAAAATGTGGTAAAATATAATCTGAGAGTTACGCAGTCTCTTATTTAACCTGTCAAAGAATAGGTTCTACGATAGTTGCGAATCGTTGCTAACCTGAAACAGAATAATGCTGAATTGGTCGGAATTAATGCTCGCGTGAAGACTAATATCTCATTACCATTTCCTATCTTAATTAATCAGAGTTATATCAGAGGAAATGCTGAAATAGCTGTGGCTTACCTTATGCTGTTTCATTTTCAATGGCTATTTTTATATATGTTGGTGAATATGAAACTGATGAGAACAAACTCTTCTTTGGTCTTCCACCGGATAAATGGAAGCATTTCAACCGTCGCTCGACCCAAGCATCGTCCTTCAGGGAAATGGTTAACCTTCAGTAGGTACGATGATCAAGTCGGGTGTCTTAGCGTCGGCAGATACACAGCTATTTACCCGGTGAAAGACCCGAGAAGAATTTACGCAACTGAATCGCCGGGAAAGCACCAGATCTTACAGTGGTAGTTATGTGCCTGCCCAAGGATTTTATCATAGCACTATAATAATTTGCTTTCATTGTAAGCCAAACGTTTCGTGTACAGTAAGAATAATTAGAGGAATGATTGGACCATGAAAGTAAAATATTAAGAGTAGGTAAGTGGTGAAGCGATTGAACAGGTGGATGATATGGCCGTAAGTTTGCGGAAGGGAGGAAATAAAACTAATTAAGAGAATGAAGGTGTGCAGATGCAGAGAGAAAGTCAGTGGGTGGTAGGTGCATATAAAACAATGGATGTTTGCCCAGAGAGCTAAAAGGAGATGTACACGAAAGTGTAATTCTACCGAATAAATATGAAGAGAAACTGTGATTTTTCGCGATGACCATTATGCCCTGGTGCCGTTGGCATGGAGTTACCTGATTTGGGTTTTTAATGGAAAGGAGATATGCATTAAAAATATTATGTTCTGTGAGATTGAATATCATGACAATGGGATGGACGAATGAGGTTCGTTTCCTTATGTGTATATTGAGAGACTGGAAGTGAATCGAATCAACTAGCAGATTTTAGAGAGCATGGTGAATGTGGTCGGAGGAATTCCGTTAGGAACGTAGGTGTCTTAAGAAAAAGTGTCTATGCACTTAAGGTGTTGTTAGGACATGCCCAGTTAGGAAACGAATTTATGTCATAGAGGGAAAGAAATTATTCTTGCAGTATTTATGGGGAAATAGGTGAATCGGAGCCATATTTTTGCTTCATGAACAACCACCAACGATGTTTTTTTTCATCATCCCTGTTCCAAAATGGATAAATTTTTAATTATGTTTGTAAGTGTATGACAAATATTTTATGAGAGCCGCCAACAAAAAATGGAATATCGGATTTTCGCGATTTGGTGAGCGATTTAAAAGCGCTGTGGAAAAGCAGCCGCTTATTTTTGGGGTCGCCCAAAAGTTGGGTCAATGCTTTTGTCATGGAGTAAGAAAGGTTGACGTGGTGTGAGAAATGAAGGTTAGGGCCATCTTTATATCTTAAGGTAAGATGAGAGAAATAGGTCGCATAGGTAAATTGCAATTCGAATGGATATCTTCTCGTCGAAAAAATGCTGAATGTTTTCCTGTCTGGGAAGTAGGCTCGAATACATGTGGAAGTATAACGAGGCTTTAAGAGATATCTACTTTCCAATACCTTTGATGCTACCTGTGATTAGTGATTTTATCGATTTATATTTGATGCTTGATCGATTGAAAATAAATGCATTACATAAAAGAACAAATAATTCAGAGCCAAAATAGTTCCCCTTCGACACTTTTCAAAACCACTACCCCTCAGTAAATAAATAAAATTCTGTTAAACGAAACTCAAATTGTTAGCAAGTTAAGTTAATTAATTATTCAATTGTATTAAATAAGTTTTATTTCGTGGACATATATTGTAGTATATTCATATAGTTTGCAGTAAATGTTGAAAACTTGCTGGACTATAAAGAAATGTATCAATCAAAACAATTCTATATGTTCCTTTGAATATGTTCCGTGCATACTTTGGAAACGTGAAAAATATATGATTAAATCTCAATAAGGCTGTTCATTAAGCATAGAAATTTGTGAATGTTATTTAATTCTCAATAACACACAAAAATATCATATATTTTCCTATGTTTCTCTTTTTTTTATACAAAGAAAAAGAGCAGTAAACAAATTTTTTAAAAACCTATTGTAAAACGTACCGATTGAAGCACATGAAAATTCGCTCCATGAATCGAAATAATATCATCCGGTGTTAGTTTTGGCCGTCATGATGAACGACTTTTTCAATGAGTAAATAGTTTCATTTTCCTCCCTAATTTATGTAGCCAATAAAAAACAAGCAGGGCAAAGACACGTGAGAAAGTTTTTATTTTGACACAATGCTGGATTTCTATGAATAAAACTGTCTACCATGCACCGACTCAAAAGGGCCTTTTTGCACTCGAGGAGCTCGCTATCTCTTTGTTCTGGGAAAATTTAAAGAAATCCAATTTTCGGAGAAGGACACAAGGGTATTTATTTTCGTAGAAATGCTCTGGGTATGAGTAAAATAAATTTTCTGAGAAATACGCATAACGTTTCAGCAGTATTTTTAAGAGGCCAGACATCATTTTGGGATATGAATGCTGCTCACAATCATTCCAAGATAAGGAGATCATTTTAAGTAGATTTCCCATAAAAATATTTTCACGAGCCTTAATGCCCTTGTTTCTCGGAAGTTAATGGTGCAATTAATACAGAATGTGGAATAATACATTGAAGCTCATTTTTTAGTCTGATGTCAATAGATCTTTTACACTTTGTGAGGCATGCAGTGAGAATTTGAGGATTGAAATAAAAATTCTCAACTTTTTTATGGATGGCTGTTCTTCCTGTAGGGGGGGGGGGGGAACTGAACTATATGCCTACTGGGTGAAATCTTGACCTTTAAAAAGACTTGATTTCAAGAAGGAGAAAATATAATCAATAATATTCAGGCGACAAGTTAGGTTTTGAGGTTTCATTATCATCACTGGCTGACCTTACCAGCAGTAGTATTCTTAAAAATAGGTATATCTGGCCAGACACCTACAATATGTAATCGATACAATCTTTATTGCTCAAAATTTATAAAAATATGGCATCAAATAAAAAAATCAGACCACGAAAACAGGAAATTTTCCGGAGTTAATGCTATGAGGGGTCACATATATCCGGATAAATCTGATATACTACTGAGAAACCTTCAGGGGTAATTTTCTTTCGATTATTTTCGGGACCCTTCGCGTTTCGTTGCTCATTTTTCAACTTTTCGCGCCTCTACGTGGGGAGGCGTCGCGTTGTCAGGTAAAGGATGAAGAGAAGCGAAATTGTAAATTAAGCAACCAAACTTGATGGATCCAGAAAATAATCGAAAGAAAATTGTAAAAAAACCTGAAAAATAGCTTCGGGGTAAAAAAATAAGTTATGTTACTGAATTTGTAATAATAATATAAACATTAAAAGTATTGAATTCGGTCACCACAAATTAATGTGACATTTTATTAATTTATGGTATGATGATATTGTATCATCTGAACTGTTAAATTAATAACGAGGTCCCAGCGTATAAGGCAGCTCAAAATCTTGTATTTGTCGGCGTACAATTACTGCGAGGTATCAGGCGTAGGCAATTAATAAATAATGGATGATTCGTCGAAAACATTTGGATATGTGAACAAAATAACGATACAACTAAATTATTATAAAAACATAAAAAATATAAAACAAAAACGGATGCTTGGCTTAATTTGCCAACATCCGGAAGTCGAGGCATCATCTCATGGTAATGGCACTCAAGTGCGTTTTTACAAATAATATGTCGATGGCAAATAGGAAAGATATTGTGAGATTTTATCAAGTGTGGGGTATAGGTTTAAACTTACTCGTGCCACTAGCAAAAGGGCCTTTATTGATGTGGTAGAAGAGCAGATCTCAGTAAGCATACGATGTTTCGGATTAAATTCAGTCCCAAACAATGATTACATTTTTAAATATATTTTTTCGTTGGTATCAGAATCGTGCACGTGCAATGGTGTTACATTAGTGTATTGATCTCTAAATAGACGAATTCAGGTTTCGGTTTTTGAGCTCCTGTTTGCGAAATACTTAACTTTATAAAGTACTCTAAACTGATCGTGTGTGTAAGTAGTAACCTCCATCATTTAATGTATCCTGGACGTGTCTGGGAATAAAATTATAATAAGCATCGCCTTGACACTCAAGAGTGACCTGGATACCCAAATGATAATGTATTCTTGGTATGGAATTGATGCTTCAAGAGATAAATTATGGAAGAGCCCTCATTCTGAATGTTAACGACTTCAGCCATCCTTCTGCCTGTCCCTGTTTATTAGGTTGCCATGGCCACGTGGCACTCCCCAGACCTTTCTTCTCAGAGTCTAAGAATTTGCATTGCAATTCATATCGATCCATTTCACGGCGATGACGTGAGTTTGTTGTCACGTCGCGTCGGCAATCAATGAATGATATTTAATGCCCGTCATATTCTGAAAGAGAGAGATGTTAATTTTTGTATTTACGTGCACCATATTCAAGATGAATGTCACCAGTCATTTGTCATTTCTAATTAGATTGTTTGTGGACAAGAGACTAGCGCGTCCTCATTCTAGTTTTACCTAAGTCTAAGGATATAGATCAACACGAAAGGAAATATCCGGAAATTTTCATGCCTATACGTGAATTTTATTTGATCTTTTAGGAAATACTTTAATTCCTTGTGGTCGAAGTTGTATTGGACACTTGTGAGTCTTTCTTCGTACGCTGGGAAGTGTTTGTCTCAACTATGGCTTTGAAGTGGATTGAGTTTGGCCAGGTCCCATGACAATACCATGACAATTAAAACACTCCAAATGATTACATCTTTCTTTGGGAAATGCTTCGAGAACGGTAGCCTTAAACTAGCCTTCTAGAACAGTAGCCTTTCAATTTTTTAAGATAAGCATTTTATGTTAAGCCACTTGTAGGTGTTGGTGGAAACGTGAATGAAATTCGACACTTGCTGATATCAGGGTCAATTATATTTGGCACCAGCTGACAATTGAGATGAAACTCTGTGAGATGCGGTGGAGGGTTCCATAATTAATGAAACAGAATGATAGTGTTCCACTGATGAGGTAGACAATTTAATCGATATATTTTGTAATTAAGTTTCAACTTTTCGGTTGAAGATCCACGGAAGGAACTCCTTCTGTGTATCTTTTGTTTGAGTGGTATATTAGCCGGGTTGGTATTGCGCCGGCCTGACTCCAGAGAGGTCGTGGGTAGGAATAGTACACCTCACACGGAGGTTGCGTTTGTCAAAGGATTAAGGTTAGAGGGTGAAATATATCCTTGGAAGTTGAAGTACCTGAACTCCCAATTTTCTTCTAAAGAGAGTTTCAAAACAACAATAAAATAAATATAATTTTTACATATTCCGGGAAATTGTAGAATTGTCTATGTATATGTGTACGTCGAAAACATTCCTAGCTATCCTAAATATGTTTTTTCGCAAATTTAACTTGACCTTGCATGGAACGGGAAGGTGAGAACGGATAAAACGTAAGTCAAGAAACAGAAAAGTGTAACAAATATACGAAACGGTATCAGGCATCACTCAGTGAAAATATTAGGCATCCATGTTGAAATCGAGTCGCTTGGTGAAATTTCCTCACGTGCTACCTTTGAGAATAGCACTCTATGTGTGTTGAAACCTGGGTCGGTGAATAAAAACAAGTATGTAACTTTACCAAGTGAGTTTATTTAAAATGTATTTATTGCAGTGCAATTTAGCTCATTGCTGGGTGGCAAGGCAATTATGTAGGTATATAGATAATAGAACCGCATACACAGGAATTACAATATAAACAAGTATGCTCAAATATAAAATGAGGACTATAGTAGATTTTCACTACTCAGTTATTAACACAAATTACATTCCATTTGACATCTTATATAACCTTTTCCTGAAATATTTGACAGTGAAGGGGGAGAACTCAAAAACTTCTCGAGGTAGTTCATTCCATTCTTTTATACCTCTATTTGAGAAAGAATATTTGGTTGTGCAACATTTACAACCCAACAACTTCATCTTCCATTTATGGTCACCTCTACCTTAGTAACATCCGCATTGAGTTTTTATTTTTTATTCCGAATATGCAACCTTCCCTCAGGTGTACATATCAAAGATTTTGCGTATTCTAATTATTTTTCTTCTCTTCTGTAAACTTTCCGATCTTGATTTCAACATGAATATAAAAAATATATTTATTGACTTGTTTGCATTTAGATATTACTCTTGTTTTTCAATTTATAGCATGGCATCAATGTAAGCAGTATCTTTTGAACTAAACAAACGAAAGTGTTAGATTTTTCATTTGTTCTGCATCACGCAATCACGGGTAAAAATCCTTTCGGTTAGATGTAGAGATTACGATGGGATGGCTGTTGCTTATGATGTTTCTGCTGGGTGTTTTCAAGGGCGAATCATTTTCGACCCGGCTCGAAATAATTTTGTTGTGACCGCGAAGTAAATTGCAGTGAAAAAAGGGATCGACTGAGTTAAGGGATCGGTTTCGTGAAGGACGGAGAGAAAGAGATGAGGTTCATGTCAAATCGTGCGGGAAAGTTGTTTCTTTTGTCTTCTTCCTTTCCATCCATTTCATCTCCGACGTTTTTGTAATCGAAATAAATGTGGGTGGATGACAGGGTGAATGGAATGGATGCCGTGGGGAGGAGGAGGGGAGGAGGGGGTGGAAGGGCGTTGTGCCCTGTCGTGTCTTCTCTACCGTGACCCCTAGGAAAGCTTACCACACTGCCCCACATTTCATTGGATTCTCCTCCTCTTCATACAGAACCTCCCTCTATCCTCCCCCCAACCTCCTTTTCTCCTACCACCTTAATACCGCGATAACCCCCTCTCTCTCCAAGCTTTCTCCTCCCTTTGATTCGATCGCACTCCTTATTAAAAAAAACCCTCCCTTCCACTCCCCTTTATTTTTGTATTCTCTCTCTCATTCTCCGACTCGCTCCTAGATGTCTGCACAGTCGATCGTCTCAACTCCGACCGTCACTCACTGACTGTACATAATTCAGCCGCGCAACAATGTGCTTGGCACCGGAGTATTTCTGACTCCCACGGTAGAGGGCAGCGTGAGACGGGAAGGGGGGGGGGGGGGAATTTATAACAGTGGCAATAAAGCACGCGAAATGCAAGGAGGGGAAGGGTGGAGAGCCAGCCAGCTCCCGGTCGAAAGCCTCGGGGAGTCACATCGTGGGCTGAAAGCTAGAGGGCAGCATGGTGGACGCGTTTTTGGACTGCGCACTTGAAATCAGCTGCATACTCGAATAGAAATGAACTACTGTGGATTGATAGTGAAATGAAATCAAAGTGATCTCAAACACTACTACTGTTAGGCAGCTGTACTGAGGAAGTTCTTTTTTCACTTCCTCCAAACTTCGCTTTGAGTTGCCTCCTCTGTGTTTTAATATAGTAGCGGTGTGTCTCCATGGTTTCCTTCGATCTAATGCGCACAAGTGCTCCAATGTGATGTGGGACTCGGTTATTGTTACTCTGTAGTGTCTGGATATGACACTTGGAGGTCTTCCACGTCCTTCCAGATAGTTCCCGAAAAGCCTTGCCCTCCCTCCTCCTGCAAACGTGACGTTTCTCCCGCCTCTCTCTCGTGTGTGTCTCCCTCCTTCGCGTCCGACGTCGTCACCCTCCTTCATTTCAGAGCGCAGTCGTTGTTGTCGTGTTTTTGCTCCGCGTGCGAGGAAAGCAAGGGGATTTTTTAGTCCTTAGTCCGTCCGTCGCACGCGCTGCTGGGAGAGAGGTGATTGCTGCGAGGAAGTAAGCCATACTAATAGTAATGGTTGCCAAAGCACAGCTTCTATCTCACGCTTCAATCGCACGGCATTTACAGAAAGCTTCCACTTCCACCTTGCATTCGCGTCATGCGCATTTATTGCACGTGATCACTACTCGACCCTTAGCCCTAATAAAATGGAAGCACCCATTTTCACAAGGCAGTTAACCACAAAGGCTGCACACATTGCTTCCGTTGTTTTTCTCGTCATATTAGAAAACTAAAAGAAAGAAAAATAAATTGCTTTTATTTTACTTTAAATCTTATTATGTTTCACGTGAAATGAGTTGCTGGCTCATTTATTCTTTTGACATTTTTTGGAATGTTGCTTTTTTATCTTTTACTGCACTGGCGCTTTCATCTCGGCTGGGTTTAATTTGCATTACAGTTTTCATTCGTCTTTGCATAGAGACTTAAAATATTAAGTTGATTGCTTATTTTGAAATTCATTCGGATAATGCTTTTCGACTTGTATTTTACGTTTTCTTGGTTTTAATGTTATCGAATTGGCTTTCCTAATTACACGCTTGTGCATCCGTACCTGAAGTACAGTACTAAGCCTCTTTATTCGTATACTTCACGAGAAGTGAACTCAGTATTTCATTATTAATCGTTCTTTGCCGTGTTCATGTTTGCCCAAGCATGCCGTATATTGGGTTATTTTTATATCAGGAAATGGTAGGTAGTTAGATTTAAATGTCCAAATAGTATCTCTAAATTAATCTAAAAGATACCATGATGTTTTTATACAAGCTCCAAAATACGGATATCTTAAGATTTAACAGATATATAAAGAAAAAGTTGGAATAATTTATGATAAAAAAATATTAATTAATTATCCTTCCTCAATTGGACCATTGTCTCGCATAGACTGCAAAGCAATGAGCAAACTTATCGGATATTTTATACTAATATGATTCATTAGTGTGCTTGACGGAACATAACACGCATTCAAATGAATAATTTTCGATTTTTCTCAGGGATGGTGCGAACCGAAACGATATTATTATGACCTTCTGTGTTTACTTTTTTATATAATTGAAAACTATTTGGTATTGAATCAATGATTACTAAAGTAATTAGAATATTATAAAACTGATGATCTCAGGCCTGACCTCGTGGAAATTATGGATATCCATGATGAGAAAACCACCTTTGTTAATTCCACAAACTTTCTTACGCTGGCACGACGCGCGTTTCACCACACTGTGGCATAATCATGTGCACATGATTATGCCACAGTGTGGTGAAACGCGCGTCGTGCCAGTGTAAGAAAGTTTGTGGAATTAACAAAGGTGGTTTTCTCATCATGGATAGAATATTATAATAAAAAAAGAAATTCTATACCTTGGAAAGCGTATACCACTCTCCAGGGCTCAAGAGAGTTGTTTAGGATATGTTAAACAATTGAATTAGAGAAGACAATATTCAATCATAATGTAAATTCAGCTGTTTAAGAATCAAGCAAAGAAACAATAAAGTATTGCAATAAAATATTACTCTTGTTTTACTTACAAATTTTCAGTAAAAGAAAAATCTAACTCTTCTGTAGTTGATGAACTGGAAAACACGTATAATTAGGCAGTTGATAAAAGTCAACAAAATTAAGAATTTCGTTGGCATAACGCATCATAAGAAGAGTAACATCTATTCTGGAAAGGAATTTGGGACCCATATTATAGAAAGGATTGTGGATTTATAATCCATACACTTGGCTACCATTTTATTGAAACAGACAGCACCTAAAAAACTACTCTGGAATTCTCTAGGATAAATGTTCGTGTAAGCCACGTGCTACACTTTGTTATTTCCCTCGATATGTTTTCAGATGTTGTACCTAACCAAATGCTTTCTAAAAAACAAGAGGCCATTAAAGAAGATTACTCTTAAAATGTCTCTAATTGTTTTCGTCAGCTGGCCGCGATAGTGCCTGTAACAGGTAAACATACTTCTCAGCGTACACATGTTCATAGGAAGGTGGTGCTCTCCACGCTTTGATTCGCCAGTGATATTGCATGGTATCACAATTTCATTTCCATTTATTTAATTTATATTTTTATGTATGCTTGCAACATTAATATTCGCAATGTGGATTAGTAGACACATGTAGATTGGAGTTACATATAGTTAGAATTTATTTCGCCTTGCTTCAACCTTGGTGCGCTCATCTTTTGGTGCATGCGGTGCAGGTGCGGGCTTTGAGCGGATCATGTGGCAGGTGCTTGGGAGCGGGAGCGCCGTCTTGTGCCTCGACCGCGGACCTCGCCTTAACCTTCCATTCCTGGAGATTTCGCCTTTGCCATTGAACAGGAACTACGCAAAGGACGACAATCTCCTGATACAGCACCCTTTGCTTCTGAGAGCATTCTGGTGCGGCCGCCTGCAGGTATTGAAATTGCGACAGGAAGTCATTACATTTACTACACTTTTTTATAAATGGAAAAAAATTTGAATGTTTTCATATTATTTTCTCCCATGATGCAATGATGGTGGTTCAAAAGGGTCATTGTTTTTCCGATGAATTAGACCTTCGGCAACGATATTTTGTGTTATTTGAGGAATTGGAGGAAACACTCTTGTTTTGGAAATACCTAGGTTTCAAAATTATTTTTTTGACCAAATCTAGTGACTTGCTAGTAAGGCTCCCTGAGTTCGGAAAGACAACGATGTGTATCGAGTTGAATTTAATTTTGCCATTGCCTAAAAAAGGAGATTATATATAGCGGAATGGCATTGAGCCTGAAATTTTAACACGAGAAACATTTTGGTACTGCAAAGAACAAAGAAGTTTTCGGTCTCACAGAGGAGAAATTATTCTGAACCATCCCTGGGCAACATAAAATCCAACGTTATTAACATTTTGAATGATTGCCGCTGATAAGTGAAGTCCTGGGGCCTCTGTGGGCTCATGACTGCGATTTTATTTGCTTTATAATCAACTTTTGTATAGTTGAAATGTTAAATGGAACAAATGCGAGTTAAATCAAATCGAATGCCAGACTTTCATTCGGGTTTATCCCGCGTTGATTCATTTCAAATGGACAACAGTTTCACTTACAGGTAGCGTCGTCAGGTCCTGAAATGACGCTAAGCTGGAATGCAAGTGAAACTGTTGTCCATTTAAAATGAATCAACGCGGGATAAACCCGAATGAAATAAATTCATCACATCACCGAGGAAGCCTCCGTACCAATTGCCAGTTTGACAGAAATTAGAGCCTAAAAAAGGTATTCCAAAATTTGAGCTAATTATTGATTGGTAATTATCATGTGATGGAGTAAAAAACAGTGTCATACGAATGCAATTAGTGTATAAAATTCAAGAGGTTCCATATTCACAAAAATTAATTTTAATTGCCGCAAATAAATCTCATTTCACTGTGCTTATTAATATCCACCTCTTGAATAAACTTTACTAGCATTCTTTATACTTATATTAGAGCTTGACGTTGCTTAGATTCTAGTTATATTAAACATTTGAGAGCCTTCATTGGCCACCGATGTGTAAGGCTATAAAATTGATGTGCTTTTAACATAATGGAGTGCATTGGGACATCTTGGGCGTTTGAACGGCGTCGGGCAGCCAACCCGCAAGGATTATTGACCGATTGAATGCGTGAAAGCAATCTATAAATAAAAAACCAAGGTTGAGCCAGCATTCCCACGAATACCTGTCGTTGGGGTGTATTTTCGATTTCCGATTCCACCTCAAGGAAGAGCCGGACTCCATTCGAATCATTTAATATGGTTGCATTGATAAAGGGAGTTCGTGCTGCGAATGTTAAAAGTAAATTATGTTGACGCCAAATCATCGAAGGTGTAATTGATGGAGGATGAGTTATTTCAGAAAATAGCATTGAAAAACATCTGGATAAACTTAATTATCTAGAAATTATATTCTTATGTATTTGTTTTAGAAATTAATTTGTTTTCTTTTCCGCAATTCATGTGTGCAACAAAATTTTCATGGAAGCATTTACTATTTCAATAGCAGAATTTCTTCCCTCACTACTTTTTTTCCATTCTAAAAGTATTGTTGAAATTGTCTGCATTTCCTTGGACTCATTGATTTTTAATTCTTATATCTTGTTTTTCTATTACTTTAACATAGAATCAAATTTTCTATTACTTTAACAAAGAACAATTATATTCAGGTATGAAAAATTATTGATTTTTGGTAAGCTATGAAAAATTATTGATTTTTGGTTACATATATTTTCATGCTCTTAACCAACCATTCCTTTAACTAAATCCTATCGAAAAATACGCCGTTATGAATACGCGTTGTTGGAGGAATTTGACGCAGTGAAATACCATGTAATAATTTAATGTAAGGCTTAAAAATATGATTAGAAATCCATCTCTATGCACTAACTTTCTGAATGCCCTTTATCTCCTCTATTATTATTCGCCCTCTTTTCCAACTTGCATGTTTCTCTTTATTCGTAGATTCGAATGATTTATGACGGCAATGTTATTTAAACACCACCCCCGTTTCCGTAATGCTGACGGCCGACCTTTCCTAACGTGAAAAATTCTCTACGCCGCGAAATTGGGAATTTCTTTCGTGGAGGAAATGTTGGTAAAGTAATTTTGTGTGGTGTTACTAATATTTTTTAAAACTTCCTGGAGAGGTATTGGCAAGTCCTCATGGTAAACTTAGCTTCACGTCCGATGCTTAGATATTTATGTGATTGCTATAGTGCAACCTCAATCATTATTTTTTTTGCTTTATACAATTTCGTGATTACATATTCCGATAATTCGATGAGTTTTTGTTCGTGAGATCAGTAAATTGATTTTTTCGATTGTTTTAATTGCAGCTGTTTTAGTCTTTGCGCAAATTATTCGGTTTGCTTTAACCGTATGAATTTAATTCTCTATATTCGGTGTACAATTTCCCGAGGTCGTGATGAATTGATATAAAAGATTATTCTCCGGGCCTACGTAATAACTTCAGACCTAAATGCTTGTTTATTTATTTTCTTAGAGCCGCAGTGTGTTATTAGCAGTTAATTTTGTATTTTTAAGTGAAAAAATATGCCTGCGATTAGCGATATTTAAAACCGACGCCTATATCCTTTTTAGAATCCATCATTAATTGAAATGAAGTTGATTAAATATTCTGTAGCATTTACATAGGTGGAAAAAATGGCAGTTTATTTTGCTCGTTAGTAATAAGACTGAAAAGGCCCTAATGTTATTTTTTGCGTCCCCCATTTTTTTATTTTACTGATTGCGCTAAGAATTGAAAGTTTAGTTTAACTGACCGGAATTTCCAATAGCATGGACCTTAGTTAATTGTTTGTTAGGCATGATGAAATGTCTTCAACACTTAACCTCTTGGAGAGATAGGAAGACGATGTGTAAGCCGAAAGCTACGCTAACTTTACACGCCGGCTAATTTCACCGCTTTGTGAATGCATGATCAGCTCGATATTCCGCAGCGTGCTTCTTGGCTGTGAGATTTCTTATCTCCATTTCAATTTTCTTTAAACCCGGTATCGCACAGATTCGCTTGTGGAGCGGATTCTAAAGCATTAATCAAGCAAGAGAAAGCGAGAGTAATTGGCTAAATTTAAGTATTTTATGATTCTAACAGTAAGTTATGAACAAGCTGCCGTTGATCGAGGTGATAAGTACTCGTAACAGCGCTATTGTGGCTTATGTCCTTATGAGTAACAATTGAACTAATTTGAAACTTTTAACAGTGAATGAATTGCAGACATAATGAAGAAATATCCTACAAAGGCCGTATCGCATAAGAAACTGTTTTTAAAAAGTATTTTATCCACTATCTGTGGAGCTAAGTTGGGACAAAATGCTCATTGACGGATTATGCAAAGTATTAAGGCCGTTTTACACGAGGCACGTAATGGTGTAGTTTGATGTACTACAATAATTGTGCGAGAATGCGGGCACAGAATGGAAGCAGGGCATATTTTCCTGTCTTTTGTCCATGCATCCGCACAGTAACTCTAGCATGTCCCCACTGAACACGACGCAATTTTCACTGCACATCCATCCAAACATCAGACTGTGCAGTCAAGTGCCTCGTTTAAAACGGCCTTAACGATATATTAATGTGGCTTAATGAAGGTGTTTTTTGATTTTTTAGATTTTTAAGCCAGAAGTTATCAGGACCAAGGAGACAGAGGTGCAATATCGTGACAAAAGCGTCCAATTTTTGGCTAAATTTTTATTACAAAGATGGGGTATACTTAAATTGACTAATTAAACAAATGCCGCAATTCAACCTCGGGAGCTCACACTACTCAAAATGATATTGGAGACCCCAATCGTTGTGCTATTTTAGCTTATACACACGTATCCTTTACCTTTGTGCTTACAAGACATTTAGCTTGCTGTTAGGTTTCCCAGGGGGCCAACTTACCTTTGCTAAATAAGACATCGCTCTCATAGGGACTTAAACCTCTTTTGACTTACCTAAATTATGCCTCTTGGTTAGTGTATATGTGTTACGCTCTAGACGGAATCGGATTTTTGATTTTATTATTTTGTGAGTAAATTACAACAATTACGCGATGTTTCCGCGCCTTTCACGTGAGTTAATATTAAATTTTAGTGAATTTACAAAATATATTCTTCCTTCAAAGCATCTACTTGGTTATGATGGGTTCGTTCCTAATAATAAACAAAGTCCTTGTAGCCTTTTTTATCTGGTGTCTGAAGATGACAACGGTTTCCACTCATTTTTACTTGTAAGGCCTGCTTGATAAGGATATAGTAGTGGTCCTGCTGAGTGTGAATTTGGGGAAAGAGTTTTGGAAAATACTTCGACGAATGAAACACTTGCTCAAAAATTATCAAAAGTTTATAGCGAGAAAATAATTGCAATCCGATTTCGAAGAGGATGGCGTTATTATGTTAGAGATTTGACAGTTTGTCTCAAAATCGTGGTTTTATCTGAAGTAAGGCCCAATGACGAGCCTAATTTCATACTAATGGGAGTGGTATACCAAAATGGATTGTTTTAAAATATTTTTTCAAGGTTGTTTGTTATTTTTCGCTCGTTACTCTCGCCACCATCCCTTTTTTTAATGCCTTTCTTTAATGTTTTATCGATATTCGTTTATTGCCAAGCAATAAACTTCAGATCTGAAACTCGCCGCTCAGTGGAAAACGCGAGGGAGTCATTAGGGTCGTGCTCCTGACGTGCACCGGGGGGACGACGGGATGTATTATGCGATTTGTCTTCGTGGGTGGCGAGTGCAAATATTTTGTGAGCCGCTGTGGGCCGAAGACATGAGTTGAAGGATCTGATTTATTCAGTGCTGACGAAGAAGGAGAAGAACTATGGAGGCAAACATTTATTTTTCTCCTCATGACAAGACGAGAGGAATTGTGAGAGATGCCTTTGACCGGGGGAACCGATGACCTTGAAAATTTTCCGAAAGGGCGTCCGCAGTAGTCTCATTTGCGAATAAATCTCGTTATTTTCCACCAGTCTTATTTTGTGGGAGGAGAATTCTTTTGTTTGCCTTTTCAAAAGGTGATTCATTAGTCTCAGGCCGCGCAGTGGCTTTCTGTCCCATAATGCAAAGGAATAATGCAACCTTTGCCTGACGATTTCTTTTCTCCGAATTTCGGAACGCGAGGAACCGGTCATTTGTGGGGGGACATTACCGTCCGATAGAGTTAAATTATGATGCAGATTCAGTGTGAACGTACGGAATGAAAATAGACTGGGATCTTTTATTGTTTCTTGCGGATTATCGCGATGGCGTGGCCAGCGCCTCTGTTGGGTTTTTTATTGCGAAAAATGAACGTCGCCGCTGCGGCCAGTGTGTTCGGGCCCAGACGGATAATTTCGTAGTCCGGTCACCAGCGGGTTCAAGGTCAAAAATGATGGTGTGCTCTATCGGTTTTCTCCTTCTTCAACCAAGCTCCACCGAGTAACTGTGATTTTGGAAACCCATTCTGTGTAATGCTCAGCCCTCAATTATTATTAATCTTCTCCCTTGAGTTCATGAAATCATATCGCCGATTATTGAAGTTATACTTCTTTGCGCCCGTTGGAGACTTTTGGGATGGGATGTTGGTCGAGAAACCGCGTCACGCTCTTTTCTGCGTCACGCTCTTTTCCGCGTCACGCTCTTTTTTGGGTGAGAAAAATCCACAATTGTACTCATTGATACGAATTCCTGGGTATTTCTAATCGAGCTAAAAGGATGAAATTTTCAGGGAAGGGTTCAAATTTGGTGTCGAGTCAGGAAAAAATCGAAAATCCCAATATTTTTCATTGGTTTCGAGTCCAGATAGGATTTTGTTTTTTAATGGGTTTAAATGGGAAAAACGAATAATTTACGTGTAGAGTAATTTTCATTCATTCATTAAAATATGAAATAATTTCGATACAAGTTTCATTCTTTGACTGAAATGAGGCCAAAAGATCAATGCATTTACTTCTTGCAACCGATGTTTCTCTATCGATCGATAAATTGAAATATTTGAAGTTTAAACGCAAAATTAATGCAAATTTCGATCTTTTTTCATTTTCGTTGCTAAGCAATTTTTTCATTGTTCCCGAGACTTCCAGTACCTTACACGCGTGCTATAAAGATTAAACTTAAAGGAATATAACATTCTCCGTGCGTATTTCAATCGCTTTTAACGATATTATGCCTTAGAAATTACTTTTTACAATGTTTTATAATTATATACATAAACTGTTTCGTAGCTTTGACACTCCTCCATTTGCTCATGCCTACGAAATCCGTTGGGATCGCTCCAGATTCCTCCATTTTGCTTCTGAAACACTCTTTACACCTTATTCCGGGTTTCGCTCTCTCTGTTTTTCCAGGAAACATTAATCCTTGCACCTACTTTCTGAAATGTACCTCGAAACTCCATTCTACAAGTCAAAACCATGTAAAATGATAATGTTCTATGATGCATTATCTCTTGGATTTTGAAATTATGAATTCAAGTACTACGCCATGTGTTTAATATGTAAATTATAATAACTGAGATCAGCAAAAATAAAATGAAATGTGAAAATCCATAGCATTTACTTAGCTCATATTGATTGAATTTCATACTGCCAAATAACTGTAATCAAGTTTAATTACAAATATTTACTTCAAAATTGCTCAATGGCATGAAAATAAAAGGAAAAATATAGCAATTACTAAGAAGAACAAAGTACATATGTCATGGGACCATTCGTTTTATGCTATTATCTCATTATTATATTCTTAGGTCAAAAATTGACCCAGCTAAAATAATTTCCAAAAGAAGTAAGACCTTATTGCATTCGTTTTTAATGATTTACAATGTACTATCATACACATTTCCCCTTTTGCTTGCAAACTGCAAGCACCCATTTACTCGTTTTGTACGTTCGAACTTTGAAAAGAAGTTTTGTTTAAAATAACAATATATCGAAGAGAAATATATTGAATAATAGAGAAAAAAATGTCTTTTATTTCATTTATATATCCTGTCTGCCTGTGTGTGTGAGCGGGTGTGTGCGACCGGCCAAAGAAGTATAACTTCCACCGTCTGGTCCGACGCAGACCACGATTTTTTCGTCAATTTAATTTAAATGCTACAGATTTAATTTGGGAATTGATTATAACAAAGACAACTAATTTGAAATTAATCAAATGGAACGAAAATCAAACTGCGCTACCTCAGGCTTCACTTCGTTGAAGCTATGAATCTCCATTAGCTCTAGGGAAATCGCATCTTTTTCAGAAAACATTTATTTAATGGTACAGGGCAATGGTAATCCTCATATATTATAGTTCTGAAAATCGTGTGACGTGTTGTAAGATTGCATTAAATTTCTTCGAATGTGTTCTTCTTGTCCTGTTGGGCGAACATCATTGATTTTACAGCCTTCTTATGACGGGAAGGCAATATGGTGGTTTATATATACGTTTAGTATTCCAGTACAAAATACCGAAAGGAAGAAAAAAGCGTTGTTCGTGTAGTGTGCATAGTGAGAGTACATGCACTTTAAAATCTATCCATGCTCTCTAGGGTAGGAATCATTAGAGCTGTGTTTGGGAATTGTGTGTATATATTACATGTAAGTTTTGTAAGAGTGAAAAGCAATCATATTAAGAAACAACATTTCAAGCTGATTATGGAACAGAAACTGGTAGGAAATAAAATCTAAATTTAATAATATGGAGCTCCATCCATTTTCTAAAAGTATATGGCTAATTTACTCATGTGTGATAAATATCAGGAAAGCAAAAGGTCAGCAATTTGAGGTAAATTTGATATTTTGGTTTAGCACTGAATAATCTGTCATCGATTAAATATTTTACAGGTGATTGCTCTGATAGAATATCACTGATAACTCAAAGAGTCAATAGCCTGGTTAAGTAGATAGGTTTTTCTAGCGATAAATTTGTAAGGTTGGCACATGATTAACTCATCGTGATTTAAACTTACAGTTCTAGGAAATTTTTCCTGATATTGAAATTAATTATCATTATTCATAAATTCACGATGTTCTGAATAAGATAAGGAATGTTAAATTGATGGAATTGGAATGGAATGGAAAATGGAATTGGAGATGGAATAAACAAGTGTGGATTCGTACAAAGTGTTTTTGTCCATCATGCTTAACAGGATAAGGAGTCACTTTTTGAAATTCTTTTCAGGAACCCGTTGTTTGCTATCGATGCACTGCTGTGCATGGATAAATATTCGATTTTCTTTTACTTTCCAGGGCTTATTTCAGTCTATATTTATCGATCATTTATATTCGAAATAGATTTAACCATGCTATTTTTTCATCTTTTCGGTGAGCAAGTTTAGGAGTACTTTTATTTGCTCTGCGTTGAATTTGAAGCTTAACACAGCTTGAAACGGGTTTTTAATTCACTTACTTAATATTTGACCAATTGTAGTTTTCATTAAAAATTTGTTAAAAATGTATTCTCATATAACGTTGAAACTCTTCCGTGCCTGTTTCCGTCAGTTCGTATCTGCTTGAGGACGACGATGAGAATGAGGTGCTAGGCAATAATAGGATTCAGAAGATAATGACTAGTATCATGAACAGGTCGACCAACAGCCATCAGAAAGTAATTGCCATTCCTGTAGCTTCCGTATCACTTTCCCGTCAGTATTATTTGTGCTTGGAACTCGCCCATCAAGCTACTCATAATGGCATAGTAATTTATGCACGAAAGTTTGATTAAAGGGATTATTAGGAAGATTAAAGCAGCTGGCTTATATGGCAATGTTATAAAGAAATTCATCGTAATTTGTATTTTTCATGGGTTAACTGAAAAAAGAAATGTAGTTCGTGCTAATTGTTATTGCTATTCATAAAGTAATTTCATGCGTGAGGGTCTCGCTAAAAAAACAAACGGATGCACTTAGGTGCCGCAGTAAGAAGACGGTTTCTTCATTTATAATTACAAAAAGTGTTCTGTTCACTGCAGTTTTTTTTCGTTTTTACATTCCAATAGCCTTATTCGATATTACTGTCTTAGGCAAGAGAGCCTGAGTCCCGAAGACACACGCAGGGACATACCGCCTGAAATTTTTTTTCAGGTGGCAATTTTTGACAAATTTCGCGTCAGTGAGTACTAAAACATTTCCAGCAAATGGTCCGTTCTAACTCCCATTCTAATCACTCCATTTACAAGTTTTACAAATTTGTTCACGCATTTACTCGTACAATTATATGCCTCGTTGAAACTGGTACTTGTAATGGTTTTTTTTCTAATGACAGGGTATCCTACTCCGGCAAGCATGATGAAGAGATATCACTTTGTGCTATTCCGCTTGGCCAAAATTTACCTCGATATTTACGCATAGACGAAATAAAGGATCGAAGTGAAATAGAACGATTCTTTTCACCATGATTAACTTAACGAAATCCCGTACAGCCTCTCCTACCTCCGTCAGTTTTTATACTCTGGCAAATAATTTTTTCCTGCCAAGGAGCATTTTGATGAAGAAAGAGATTGGAATTATCCACCAAATTTAATTTGTTTCGATGCTTTATATAATTGTCTATTACCGAAAATGTTGTAAACTATTGAAACTCGTGGTAACATAATTCTCATTTTTAATGTAGATCAGTTTGGTTCGGTGGTTAGAGTACTGTCTTCCCATCCCGAGGGTCCGTGTTTGAATCCCGTTCTTGGTGAAGATTTCTCTCAAGGAATCCCTATCTCTAGTTGAATGCTTTGTGTCCCCTTGGCGTCTCTCGTTGCTGGCTAATACCGACACCGGGCTTTCCTTCAACCTTCCTCCATTTCCCAGATAATCCTTCCCTTACCAATTTATCCACTCGTCCTCAAAGGCGCAAATTACCATTTCGGTCGTCGTTCCGAAATTACCAGTCAATTCTAATTTTTTGGTATATTGCGATCTCTTTCATTAATAATATGGAACAGTTCAACCATACCAGCTTCATAGCTGTACCAGGCGCGAGAAACATTTATTTATTTCGTCGATTTTATAAATGATAGAGCTATGTGTATTTTCTTGGACTGTTTTCCATTTTTTGACCTCATATCGTTGCTCATGCATCGTTTTCTCTCCCCATTTTCTCCTCCCCTCGCCAATCACGTTACCTCCCTCCTTCCCCTTAATGAACCTCCTCCCCCTGTCCCTCTCCCCCAATCAGGATGCCAACAAGCCGGCCTCCTCCCCCTCCGTGGGCACGGGAGTCGGACCTGCAGCCCTAGGACCCGTCGCCACCTCTCCGTGGTCAGCGGCCAACCGGGGGTCAGGGGACGGCGAGGGCGGCGGTGGGGGGTTGAGAAGGCCTGTGCCCACCCTGCAGGTGGCCTCCATGTCCTCCTCATTCTCCTCGTCCACTTCGTCCAACTCTTCTGCGTCCAGCGGCAACACTTCGACCAGCAATCCACCCACGACAGGCAAAGGTACGTGTGCCACACGCTTTTCATTTCTCCGTGTGATTATTATTGGTCATGTGTGAGGGCAGGGCTGCTTGAACCGGGGACTGAGACCCTAAGAAAGATTTCATGGGAGGATGTGAGGACTCATGGGGACTTGAATTTTATTTTTACATTTATTTTATATCCATAAATAGATACTGCTGGTCGTGAAAGGTTTTTCTTTTCGAAGGGAAGGGGATTGCTGATGGAAAACGTTCAAGAAGCCCTATGAAACAGTTCTTAGGTTGGAATTCACTGTCGGAATATTATGCTTGTGATCTTTTGCTGAGCAGAAGTACCTAATAGACTAAAGTGGCATCTGAGCCTTAAGTATTGACTATTAATTCCACCCTTAGACCCTTGAAGCGAGTGAATTTAGTCGTAGAAACTACTGAGGGACGGGTTAATTTAAGGAGCTCAGGGTATTGAACCTTCCCCTCCTTCCCTCAGAGTATAAAATGTTTGTTGAAAATAACGTTAACTGAGCACTGCAGCACTGGGAAAGCCGTTAAAACTATTATTTTGTCATTGCTTGCTTCTTTCTTAAACACGCTAAAATTTTCAACGGTTTTCTTTTAAGGCGTGTCGAATAGATAGAATATTGATTAAGTTAATTGAATGAATAGATTTGATGGTTACTTGTTCCTTAATGGAAATAAAAGCTCCCAAGTATTCTATCCTTACTCAAGTAAATGTAGCTTACCCGAAGAAATCCTCATTCGTAATTCCTTTTATGACCCTTTAAACCAGCACAAAAGTTTAGTTATAAATATTACGATTTTCATTGCTGACCTTACTCTTAAATGACTTTGGTGTTTCGATCTCGTATTTCGTGAGGAACAAAGCCTAATGAGAGATCAATGGGAATTCTGTTCTGTTATGGGATCACGGATATTGATTTTCATTAATAATTTCGGTTCTTATAGCGTCTGCATTGACTTTTTGAAAATTATCGCACCCTTATTTCCTCCCATTATCTTGATTATCTCCGCTTCTTTCCTTTATCGATGATTCATTAGTTTTTATGATTGGTTTTCCACCGATTTGGAACATTATTGGGCGACCCTTGAATTCTTTTACTTGTCGTGGTGAACTACTTAGGAAAACTAATACTTTTTATGAAAACGTTTTTACTACTATTGAGTATTTGTTTAATTCTTCCGTGCCATTCGAAACGTGTATTCTATTACTCTCTCAGCCTATGTTGCACTGGATGATCCTATTTGTCGCCTATTTCAATATCTCGCGCTAGTAAAAAGCCATTTTTCCCCCACACAAGTTTTTTTATTCTTAGAACTTCTTTCGATAACTTCCTCTTATCCCCTTGGTAATGCTTTTCCAATACATTTTTAAATTTTTTTTTTACAAATTCATCCATTTCATTTATCCAATCCTTGTCTATTTTTTCTCCCTAAAATCAATCCGTTAACGCCTATTCTCTTTCCCCAAGAGGTAGATATTTTACCAATAAAGCGCTGCACCGTGAGTTCCTACAAATTTCTTATCTTGATGTTTAGAGCAGGTACGATCTACTTCCTCCTCAATTCTAAATCTTTCTTTGATAAGATTATGCTTTTATTTTTAACTCTTTGGAATCCAAAACGGCGTACATTTTCAGCAAATCTAAGAAAGGCTTTCCTCCCATAATTGTTTTCGCCACGGTCATCTTAACTTTCATCTTTCGCTTCTAGTGGTCCACCTACTCTAGTGACTAACGGCAACCATCTCATTAATTTAATATTCTTGAAACATTAAACACAGAATGATAGTGTCATTGATTGAAGCCGGTGTCCCACGGTAAATCTATTCATAAATAATTCATGAAAACTCTGTAAGAGTTACACTGCGCTTGCGCAAGACAATATTCGGTAAATTTCTGTAAATAAGAAAACTCTGTAAATTCTTCATGAAACTCGGTCACTGATCGGCTCTTCTGGCACGATGTTCCGGCTCGCGACATCACGATAGAACATCGGGCGCCATTACGTGATATATTATCGAGTGCATTTTATCATGATATTTTATCGGGCGTGATTATGTTATCGAGCGCAATATCACGATATTTCATTGAGATATTTATCATGATATTTTATCGGGGAGCGATATCGTGATATTTAATCGTGATATTTTTCGTGATATTTTATCGGGGCGCGGTATCATGATATTTTATCATGATAAAATACCATGATATTTATTGTGGTATTTAGCCGGGCGCGATTATTTTTTTGAGTGCAATATCACGATATTTAATTGTGATATGTATCATGATATTCTATCGGGGCGCGAGATCGTGATATCTTATCGTGATATTTTATCGGGGTAAGATATCTAGATATGTAATCGGGACGCAATATTGCGATTTCTTAGCGCGTGATATATCACGATATTTTATTGAGGCGCGATAAGACGATATTTATCGTCAATATATGAGTTGTCGTTATCGCCAATATACGATATTATAAAATTATCGTATCACGATATTGAATTACCAATATCGCCCAGGCCTAGTTTCGGCGACTCTGGGCTGGGGAACTGCTACATTCTGACGTTTTCCATTGTGAGCAAGCATGCTTGTTCTTGCAATTCCTTCAGTTTGTACGTATGGCTAAAGTAATTCCCGGGTAATTACAGAAATAAAGGTGCATACTATTCCATATCATGGCTCGTAGGTCCCACCAAAATATCTTCTCTGCTTGTTCTTTTCTTACAGAGAATACACTATTCTCTGCACGCACAAAAAGTTCTCTTCTCGGCCGTCAGCCGATCAGCGCCCAATTCATGAATTTTTCCTACTCGTGTGACATGGGGTCCAGCAGTCCACGAAATACGACATGTAATTAATAAATAAATTTACGACAAAATTTACCGTGGGGCACCGGCTTTAGGTTTAGTCATTTGGGAGCTTGTTAGGGCCCTGTGATAGACGCTTTTGCAGCTACCCCTCATAAGCGCTCCACGGAGTACTTTTAGCTTCATACATAACCTTCAATTTATCAACAATGGTTGACCCTGTATTTCAAGTTTCTTATCCTTCAGATGTCATTAATGGATCATTCACATTCTCAGAATCGAAAACACGTCTTGTGTCCCATCGTAGGTTTCCGCGGCGTTCACATGATTTCTTCTCTATTTACGGGTTTCCAGCGCTTGGTAGGTTGCTTTTTTTTTAGGACAACAGTTTCGCCAGCGTATTCAAACGGGCGTCTTCAGGTCGAAGTACCGCGGGGCATCATTTCGGCCGCGTTTATATCTAGGCCTTCTGTTTTTTCCTCCATGCTCTGTGATTGGCTCTTTTACTCCCGCAATATCCTCTTCCATGCACTGGATAGGTGGTAACCATCTTCTATGTTGAAGTTGTCCTTTGTTTTATTTGTTTATATGGCTTCTCTTATCAGCCTAGGATAATATCTTGGATCTTTAGATATCAATTTGGCCTCGTAAAAATTAATGTTGTGGCCAGGCTCGCTCCAGACATGCTCAGCAATCGCCGATAAACTGAATTACTTGCTTCTGGTACTCCTTTTATGCTCCTTCAGCGGTGTCTTAATGGACCTGCAAGTCTCGCCAATGTAGGACCTCCCGCACGAGCATGGCATCTCGTAGACTCCCTCTTGGGTAATGGAACATTTCGTGTAACACCATGTATTTTGTCTTCTTCGGTTCTGTGTGGACGAGATAATTGTTTGTTATTTATAGTTTGAAAAAATCAGGATACACATAAGTAGTTCTGCATGTTGATTAGTAACTACGTTGTTGACCGAATTTCCATTTTAACGGATTTATTAATTACTTGCTCTACGAATATTTTTCTTTTCAGGGTACTTCCGCCCAGTTTATAATGGACCTCGCCACCTCGGTGTTATAGAAGACGTCGTCACTGAAAGAGGTCAGCATTGTCCGAATGTCCGGATGATCGAGTGTTACGCAGTGAACACGCTAGCTTGACGAGCGAACATGGGATGAATCTTAATTTAATTGAAGCTTAATTTTCCAATTAATGACTGATTTGTCTGCTCCTAATCATGAGGATATTATTGTTTGGGTGACCTTTTATTACTAATTCCAATCGTGCAAACAAGACGAATAAAAGTTAATTTAACTTCCTACACTCCGAGAATTTTCTCAGGAATGTGTGTCTCTTTGCTGTGAGTCTGCTTTTAATAGAAGTATTGTGAAAACTGGGGTAAATCTAGGAATTTAGTAATTCGTTTATAAAGTGCCTTGACCATCTATGATGATAAATTGTGTCCAATTGTAATTATTTTTCGTATCAATTTTTGTAATGTTTCGCTCTGATGATGAGGAAAAAATGTATTTAGATGCCTCTTTGTCTTGTATTACAAAAGATAAACTTGTGAAATAGTTAAGTGACTCAGTCTAAAGAAGAGGAATTGGGGCAATAATAACCATTATTCATTAATTATCTATTCAGTGGATATGTCCAAATTATTATCAATGCTTAGGAGAAGGATTCATAGGTGTATCATTTAAGATATGGAGATTTGCATAAATATCCGAACTTAGAGAAATCAAAGCAGGTTAACATGACTGCGTATTTTAATTAACTGTCATAGGTTCTCAAATTCTAAAGTGAATGGAAGTTGCTTATTTTTGAATTGTGAACATTATTGACATACAATCGTAATTATCGGCCAAGTCAATCCAATTGAGAGATGTACAAAATAGAGGTAATATTTATCATCGCAGAAAAGAAGTACAACCATTATGATCGTGAAGTTAATCTTTAATTTTGGTAAGTACTACTCGAATACTAAGTATATGTTTTTTTAGCCCATATAATATAATTTCATGAAGGCTTATTTATTTCAAAATGGTACTTGCAATACGAAAATATCTTGGGTTTATTATGTCTTTTGCGTAACTTGATGGGCCATTCTCATTTTTCATTTGTGGATGAAAATCGTTTGCATTTTTTTGATAATATTCTAGCTCTTGTGGTGATCACTAAATGGTGAGCCCATACGCATTGGAAGAATTCCATGAAAGCAGTATTTAGACAGATATATGCATTCGTATCAAACATTAACGTTTTCGGGTGTTTCTTGGTGGAATGACCGGTCGAATAATTTTCTAAATTTCACCTGGGGTGTGTTTTTGTAATTCCACCGGGTCTTTCAAAAGGTTGAACAGTTGTGTTTAGCTGATATTGCCTCAAGAGGTGAAACCGGACGAACCCAATACAATGCCAGTGGGGTCACTAATTTAACTTCCATTCTGAAATATTTAGCAAAGTATAGTTATTAATTCGTTTTTTTATTTGTTGAAATGCGAATGCTTGTCCTCAAAACCAAATATTACTGTTTCTAATGTCGTGAATTAAAATAATTCTCTTCAGGGTTTTCCATATTGCCGGATAAGATGATACCCGTGAACGCAATCACGACGTCTCCAGGACTGACGGCTAACCTCCCGGGTTCCAGGCGGTTAAGGTCGCCGCCCTCGCCGCCTTCGGGTCGCCGGAGCAGGAGGGGCATTGCGTCAGTGCAACGCCAGTCGTCCACAGGTGAGGCAGGACGGAGGAGATATTCCCCCATCACCATCACCATCAATGGATCGCTTCTCTGTTGCCTTTCATTCCTTACCATTCAGTGCTAACTCATTAGCACTATGAAAGAGTTAACTTCCTACATCATTCTTCATTAGATGTATTACGTTTAATGATAAAGTAAGAGGAACCATGGCTTACCTGTATATATATTTTGTCCTCTCTTATATTTACAATGGGTTCGTTGATGGGCATTGACGCCAAGAGCGTGCTTGGTTGGGCATATTGAGAGAATGGGTGACAAGGGAATGGGGAATCATATTTATGACAAAGGACAAGGTTTTACGAGTGGAAGGGGTAGATCGAGAGAGTCATGGGCGAAAGTGTAAGTCAAGAGAAGGTGTAATGGAAGAAACTATTGAAACAAAGCCCGTGTCCTGGGCTTAACACTCCTTAAGTTAAGCTCCTTTTACTGTAGTACCTACCGCGAAAGGGTGTGAAAAGTTATGGGCATGTTCAATGGTGATTCGTAGAGCCTCCAGGTGTGCCGTGTCCATCTGGCTCATCTTTTACCCACGCTGTTCTCTCTCTCATCTTCTTTTGTGCTTACTTATTTCATATGCTATCCGTCCATATTGAATTGATACATGCATGTGAAAAAAATTATATTTAAACATTATTTTTATGTATATGATTTGTAAGGTTATGGTGGGGTGTTAGGCATTTTTTCAATATATTCCTGCTGTTGTATTTAACAAAAGACTATTCTGTACTCTTACCTTTATATTTTATTATAAGTTCTTAATGTTTTTCTGTCTATCTGGCAAAAACTTCAATTCTGAGCAAATATTTTGACTTACATGTACTTATTTTTATAGAGCTTGCCCTAGAACAATACATTTTCTATCTATACAGTTGAGCTTCATCAGGTCGCAACCAACATTAAGTTTCCAGAAATACGATTATTTTCTAATCTTTCGCCATCTCTCTTTTACGGCTCTCTATTTCTGTTTCATTTTCTCCGCTTTGCAAATAGGCGTTTAAGTTTTCGTGCGCCGGTGAGTTAAAAACAGATAGAGTCAAACCGAGCTTCGCAGGGTGGGGCGTAAAGGTTAAATAACCTGATTATTCACGAGTATGGCAACGTCCATTGCTAATTATCATTTGCTAGTTTTCAATTCTGTACACCCAGAATTTTCTACAAAAATATTTTTTCTCAGAAATCAGAAATGTTTTGCCAAGGGATGTGGTTGAAGATCATAGTCTTAATTCCCAACCTTAAGGTTCCGGTGATTTGTAGCTGAAAATATTTCTTTCTTCAATCTTGATAATCCAGTGTCTTACTGCAAGGACGTACTTTTCGTGTATTCAGATACCACAGTAGGATATAATTCATTGAAGAAATAGAGATTGGTGCCGGGTACAGGATGCATTTAAAAAATGTGCTCTGTCGTATTATAGGTAAAATATTTCCTTGACTTGTTATGTGAACATCATAGTAGTTATATAGAGCGCACAGAATATATAGATATAATACAATGACAGTTAATGAAACCGGAATAAGGCACTTAAGTTCTAATTGCTTTCAGTTGCCTTTTTTGTCTCTATCATCTCCTTCATTTCGTTCATCTTTCAATGCGCATGTATTGCGAGCGATCTTTCCTGCGGTTGATTTTCTCCATTTATTGTGCTTATGGAATCATCTGATCCTCTCTGAAGGCGAATATAACTAAAAATTAATTATTTTCGCGCTTCCTAGACTCCTCCGTTTATTGTGTGTCCCCTTGAGTGTAACTACAAAAACACGAGAGTTAATTACCGTGCCTGACGCGCGACATTAAACCGAGACCTTTGAATTCACATTCGGGCGCATCTATTGACTGATTAACCCGTTTCGTTTATTTTTTGCCAACGACTCTCCGTGACATCTAGCCATATCATTAATTGTTAAGGAAAAAACCCTTTCACTATCATAATTGCATTCAAATATACATAACATCATTCCCTTTCGGGGTAGGCAAAATCAAAGATTTTAGTGAACGCCATTAGCCCTAGAAAACTTGCTCTATTTTCATAATTTCTTCCATAATGCCCCTTTCCCTTGAAAACCACTTCCGCTTCTCTTACACTCGTTAATGGTTAACACAGTATATGGAATATTTAAAAAAAATTGTTGTGAAGCGTAATATTTATTGAATTTTTCATTATGATCGAAGGCATTACACATATATGCTCTCTTCTGGTTATTCATTTCCACCATGGTGGTCTTCTGGCTATCCTTAACACCAGCAATAACTATTATACTAAGATGCTATACTGATAGCTACACTGTTATTGAAGTCTGTTATAAATTTTTCGAATTGTACCTAAAATTTTATTCATTGTCAGTTATTTCACTTAAAGAGGTACAGTGGTTTCGCTCAACTTAAGAGAATTCGATTAAACATGCTGTAAATATTAATTTTGTTGTCTTAAAGCAACCTGATTTTTTCAGAATTATTTGCCTCAGATTTCTCAAGATATTTGAACGAGAAGTTGGCATGAAAATACCCGGGTTCTTATGGGAACGCAAGGCTTCAATCATCACAAAGAACCTTTTCTAATTATTCAATGTATAATAATTTATATCATCTATAGAAAAATGTATACAGATTTTTACTCTGAGCGCTTGAAGAAATCCCATGAAAATCCTTGAAATTGGCACCACGAGTAAGGTACTTGAACGTGGATGCATAACTTGCGCAGAATAAACGGCATAACAGCCCTTGTATTTTAATGCCCAATTCTCGATCAAATGTCATAGGAAAACTGCCGCAAACAATTCTGAAAATTTGCAGGTAGCTTTAGAACAATATTATTAATGCTTTCCGGAAGTTTCATTGAATTCTCTTAAGTTGAGAGTGAAGCCACACAACCTCTTGAATGCTTGGCAGTTCTGTATCATGTTTTGTAGCCTTACTCTACCTATACTCTTGGTTGTCGCAACATATTTTTTATTAAAATCTTTACTGGTTTTGAAATGTTTTGCATTTTTTAGAATAGCTAGATTATGAGTGAAATTAAAACTCTTTGTAAAGTAATAAATGAGAAGTAAATGATGGAAAATAGAAGAAACAATAACATTCCTCAACGAGTTGGTAAACCGACTTCCATGGCTTCAATTCTGTTCACCAATGATTTGGTTTTGATTTGGAATTGGCTTTGATTGAGAATAAGACATGTAGAGCAAAGAAAATAGGCATTTAATGATCACAGAACTCCAATTCTACTCCAATAGTATTGATTAATTCACTTTGGTTAATTTCTCGGATTGTAAAGACCGGTTGCATTAATCTCTCGGGCCATCGTCTGATCAAAAGGACGATGTAAGGACGAGAAAGAGAGTAAAAGCAACTATTTTCATCGTTTCACTATGTGTGTAATTTACTCCAATGTCTTATGCACTCCTATGCATTCCGCTAATTTTCTATCACATTGCCTTGAGTTTCAATAATTCTCTGTGTATTCTCTCCTAGAATTCATGACTTAAAGTATTCAGTAACGAAAATCATAAAACATATAGATTTTATTCCTTCCTTAAATCCTCGGGGTTTTGTTTAAATAATTACAAGATCCTTTTAAATTAAAAAGATTGAATGTGAAGAATTGAAAGAATACGTAGAAGAAGATGCATAATTAAATTTATTTACTTGGTTATATTTACATTTACCTTCCACACCCGGCATGTTTCCACTTCCGGCATAAAATATTTTGGGATACCTAAACACATCAATATTTCTTGCTCATTCTGAAAGGTACAATTGATGCACATGAGGGAGCACAGTAGTATTTTGACGCAACTGCCCTTATAACTTTTTTTCTGCAAGGTCAGTGCATGTTTTAAGGTGTTCACAAAAGTGCCGCCCGACCGAATAATGACGTAAATTAGTTTGGAATGAACAAGAGTATGAAATATTGTTCTTTTGAACTTAAGTAGACATTTATTGCAGGTATAATATAATTTGGATAAGCCATTCCTTAGACATTTGCTTACAATACCAATATTTTTATCCTAGCGTAAGTTATTGTCAAACATCACTCCCAAATATTTCTATTAAATTCAATAAGATGCTCTTAGGTATTCTGTGCCATAGAATAGCAATGAACTTAAATGCCTATATTCACATAATGGTCTTACGGTTTGTCTCATTTTATGTGTATTTCGCAATGGAAGTTAGGAGAAGTGAAATTCTTTGCCCTGAAAAATAAGCAGTTTTCGACTCCTGAAAAGTAGAGTATTTCTTTACGAAGGAAACTTTCGGTCTGGCTCATCGGTAACATTACGTGGGGGAATTAATTTTCTTCAATTTATTTTAAATCGATTTTTCTCCTGGGTTTCAAAATCAGATTCCAGGCCATCTTCCCCGACGTCAAACGACTCCAGCATAATACCGCCTCACCGTTCGTCCACTGCCGCGCCTCTGCCCATTCACTCCCAAACAGCTACACTCGCTCCCGGCAGATGGAGCGCGGGTGGCGGTCGATGGTCGGAGCAGTACGTCGGCGACACCAGCACCACGAACCACGACTGCACGAGTGGCACCCTCAGCGGACAGGTAAGGAACTACCAATGTGCGCAATGGACGGTTTGAGCGGCTATAGTCAATTTTGTTGTCTGTTGTGTTTGATTTCGGGGTATCGTGTATTGATTTGTGAATTACGATTAGCGACACAAATCTTCATTTCACACCTCTGAAATTCGAGTCTGAGTCGTTGAAAAATACCCTTGCCTAACCCTGGACTATATTGTTCGCAGTTGCTGTTATGATTATAAATATATCTCGTTATTCAGGATCCTTAACCTCGTGAGTTTTTCTTAACTTGTCCATCTCTAGATTTTACCGAGGGCAAATTTCATGGAGGAAATATATTATATATATAATTATATATATCCGTCTGGCGCAAGGATTCCATATCCCAGCAACGGAGTGAGTTCGTTCTCTCCGGTGTACTAATTTTCTTAAATTAGGAATAAATAAATTTTACAAGGCTCATCTTATATACTTTCTGGGGAAAGAGCTCATCTTATATATTTTCTGGGGAAAGAGGACGAATAGGAAAGTACCGATCCCTCTTTTCCCTGAAAGCGTGTTAGCTGCAGGAACAACAACTTGAAGCTCCATAGACAGTACCTCACCCTCTTTCGTCATTTCGCACGTACTGTCTTATCTTAATTGCAGTCAGGGGTAACATCACTTGGACAAATACGAGGATCACCCCTCCGAACTCGAGCCCAGCCCAAAGATGCTTAACTTCTGTGACTTATCGGGAACCGGTGTTACCGACATGGCGGTGCCCACCTTATATCGAATTAGTTTTAAGTACGGTGATTTAAAGCACATTCATGAATCTCGTTTTATGTTTTTATTCGTATATATAATACCCTTTGGGAGTATTATCTGCAAATTTCTCTGAGACTTTATTTTTATTCTCACAGATTTATTTTGTCGGTAAAAAAACTCACGCGAGCGTCTAAAATCAGAAGTGTGTTTCAGGTAGTCTAAATTTAATTCATATCACCTAATCTTCCTTTTTACAGTGTGATTTTTTGAATAAGAAATTTAGATGCATCAATTGTCTTAAGAAAGTGGTCATTTTCCATTAAAATGGATATGTACAAGTTGTAGCCGAAAGTAATATTAATTTTTAAACATTCATAAAAGTGACGGGTAGTTTGTCTCTTTCCAAATATTGCTGGATTTACCGATTGAATTGTTTTTCAATGCCTTTATAGTAGTTATTTACCCAATGTCCGTTGAAATGCCAATGTAATGAGAAACTTAGTTTAGTTTTGAGGTTGCATAATATTGATGTTTATACCTACTGTTTTTATTGCGTAGTCATAGCACTCGAGAGATATTTCAATGACAAATATATGCACTAAATGTCACATTTCATTCAAAGATGTTTTTGTGTTTAAGATATTAATATTCAAACTAGAATTAGACTATTTGAAATCGGAGGCAGCTTTGATTTTCATTTCGTATTAGATCGTCTTTACATAGTTGCAGGTATTGTTCTGAACAGTCGCAGTGATAGTGAACGCCTGGAGAGAAAACAATATTTCCACAGTTGTGCTTATGGAAGAAGATACATTTTAACCCACCCACTTCTCCTCCAAGTTTAACTTCGTATGTAACCCATATTCAATCCAAATAAAAATCACTAGTCAACTTAAAAATATTTTCCTTTAAACCATTTGGTATCTCTGCGTTTCAGAGTAACTTGAATGAAATGAATAGGAAAAATAACAATTACCTGTTGTCTCATTTTCACGGTAGGGTTCTGACATTAACAAACGTAAATGTGTTGCTTTTCTAATTCCCAGTGTTGAGCCAATAACACATGTTAATTATAATCTTCGATGGGTGAGATATGTTTGACACGTACGTATTCTTCTAGATTCCTTTTTCGATAATTATTATTGATATAAAGCAATTCAAAATTTGGAAATTTGGTAAATACCCTCTTGAAAAGTTAAGAGTAAAAGGTTTATTTCTGCGTATTTAAAATGGATTTCATGTTTATATTTATATTATACACATGTTTTTAGGATTTTTTGGCCAGTTGCCATCATTACGATGACCATTTCGTTTATATGCGACAATTAGTCATTACTGCCTCAAAGTAGTGTTTTAAAGGTGTAACATTATATCAGGTGTAACATCACTAATGAATTAATTTTCTCGTTTCATATATATATTTAATTTGTCTTGGTATGCTAACAGCAATCGCTCCCCTTCAATGAACTATTTGGCATAACGAAGAGTTTAAAGTTGTAAATAACAGCGTAATTCATATAAGAAACATATGGATATATAATTCTTATATTTCACGATAAATAATTCCTCTATTTAATGAAGGAAGTTTGTCTAGCAAAAGTGTACTAGAATTTAATGTAATTTATATGTAATATAGAAATATCTTCTGCTCAAAATTTGGCTGTAAAAACTGCAAGTGGCTTTTATACGATTTCCCGACTGTCATTTCCCTAAGCCCTATACATTTATTTACATTTTAATGATATAACCTCCTTTGTTATTGAACTTTAAAACAGAAGTATGAAAATTTTCTGCATTCAGAATTATTATTAAGTGAATATTTTGATATATTTACGCAATTTTTTCTTTACTGCAAAATGGATATTTTAGTTATGGTGTAATGCAAATTAAAATAAACCCGCAAGAAAAGAATCGGGCATTGAAGTACGTACCATTTGTGAAATCAAGGCTTCTGTATGAAAGGAACTCGATTAATCCATTATTTTGAAGCAAAATGGATTTTTCTCCTTGAAAAAAACTGACGATTCACTTGAACTTGTTGCTCAGTATTATTATGCAAAAATTCTTAATTATACGGTGGTAATGGTTTAAAGAGGGATTTAATTCAATTAGCTGTATGTTTTCTTAGTTTTGGTTAAATAATCCGGTTTTAGGTAAGTGGAAAAGTGTCACCCTTTTGTTCTCCCATAGATTTCATTAACGTCGATTATAGGCAAGATACTCGAACATGATATCGTCGTTAGCAATATCATGACGTTCCTGGACAGTCGTAACGTCCTCCATGGCTCTCAGCACGGCTTCCGGAAAGGTAGATCATGTGAAATACAACTCGCGCTCTTTCTTCATGACGTTCTCAAATCTGGTGAATCGAAAAGACAAGTTGACGCATTATTTCTAGATTTTAAGAAAGCTTTCGACACCTTACCTCATAACAAACTTTTATACAAATTACAGTCATGCGGGCTAAACGAAACAGTAGTAAACTGGATACGCGACTTTCTGAGTGATCGTAAGCAAAAGGTAGTTCTTGACGGAATTAGCTCTGATGTAGTTAAAGTGACATCAGGTGTCCCGCAAGGAAGCGTGATCGGACCCCTTTTGTTCATTATATACATAAATGATCTATGCTCTCGAATTAGCAGTAAAATACGTCTATTTGGCGACGACGCTGTCATCTATCGTGAAATTAGTGATCACTCTGACTTTGAAACTCTATCATCGGATTTAAACAACGTTCATGTGTGGAGCCAAGAGTGGGGACTCGAACTTAATCTGAGCAAATGCACGGCGGTACATTTCTTGCGGAGGTCGTCCAACTATTCCCATGTATATGCTGTGGATGGTGTTAACATAAAGGCGACAGATGAAGTGAAGCATCTAGGAGTTACGATAACTTCGGACCTATCGTGGGGAGCACATATAAGAAATATTTGTGGCAGAGCTCTGAAGAAGCTAGGACTCGTCAAGCGTATTGTGGGAAGGTTTTCGGATGAAAAAGTAAAAGAGAGGTGCTATTTCGCACTCGTCCGGCCACACCTTAAATATGCAGCGAGCATATGGGATCCGGTGCAGAAAGACTTAGTCCGGGAACTTAATAAAATACAAAGGAAAGCTGCGCGATTCGTCAAAAACAGCTACGGGCGTACAGACAGCGTTACACAGATGTTAAACGAAACAGGCTGGGAGCCGCTAGAGACTCGGAGGCTGCGCGCTAGGCTTAGATTGTTTGAACAATTGAGAATAGATATCCTTCAGAGCGACACGGAGAACATCCTATTAGAGCCCCACTATATTTCCAGGTCTGACAGAAACGATAAATTAAGAGAGATATTTTGCCGAACGGATAGGTATGGGAATTCGTGTTTCCCCCGAACAATAAGGGACTATAATAAATGCTAGGCGTAATTTCATTAGAGCGTGTCCATTTTATATGTAAACGGCTGGTGTCCTAACACCCCCCGCCACACGCCTATTGAGGCGGCTTGCGGGGTAATATGTAGATGTAGATAAAGCACAAGATTTCTCTCACAAATAAAAATGTCATGGGCAATAGTTGTGCCTATGGCAACTTTTCCAGAATTAAGGTGATTTTGAAAGTATGGATAACAATGATGTTGGCTTATAACGAAGGGAGTTGGATTTTTACTAAACAACCTTATTGGTTTAAAGAATTGTTTCACATTTTAAAGTACCTAATGAACGATCATTTTTACTTGATGAGATCCTTTTACTAGTAAGTATCAGTTGGTTAATGCTTATTTATTTTTCTAAAGCTGCGGAGAAATGGATAAGTTATATTATTATTTTTGTTGTTACTGTTGTGGCCGGAGACAGCCATCATGATGGTGGGGTTCGAGAGGGGTTGTGCAGTTTCCGCAGCCACGTCCGACGCCCAACGGATGGGTGGCTACGCTGCGTTGGGGTCATGCGTACGCAGTAGAGGGAGTGACCCCAGGACCTTCTGCATGCGAGCTGCCAGTGATTCCGCCTGTGCCACGCGAGACGGAATACACTTGATGCTGTCTAGCAGCGAGACCTTAACTCCTACGAGAACACCTGCGATAAGGAATACTAGTTTCATAGAGTGTTCGGAGTATATTTGCCGAAGTTCAATTAGTGGATCTTGATATTTAGCCCGTTTTTCCACCTCTTTCGCATTCATGTTTGTTTCAGCCGGAGCCGAAAACTCAATCACGAACATGGAGTGTGTGAGAAGGTCGAGGAGAACGATATCAGGCTTGGTTGCATCCAGCTGGTGGTGGAGAAGGAGTAATTCCACCAGATTAATCATTTACCTATCGTTCTCCACAACGGACTCAATATTTCCAGCGGAATGAGACAGCACAGGTGTTTCGTCGATGCCATAATGGTGTTGCAGGTGAAAGTATAGCACCCGCATAGTCGCGTTGTGACGAGCAATATACGCTGTTCGGGCGTAGTAACTGCAGCCGGAGAGAAGGGGACTCAAAGTCTCCGGGTGGACTCGGCATGCCCTGCATCTCGTGTCCGCCACCTCCGCCTTGAATATAAGGTGGTGGTACATGAGTGTGTATATGAATCCATCCTAGAACTCGAGGACGAAACCCTCGCTATCTACTTTAGTCCAGTGGAGCGTAAAAAGGCAAACGTCAGCTCCTTCGATATCCCATTCTTTTCCATGTTTCGATAGAAATGTCCATACATGGACTTCTCGATATGTGCCTTGAGCAAGGCCTTCCGCACGGCTTTTTTAAATTTCGAGCTTGAGGACGTCTGCCTTCAATGACAAGAAGGCCCAGTCATCTATGTTTCCGTCGGATGACAGCTCTAATTCCGAACCGGTTTCGTCCGCTGCCCTCTTTGCCACCTGGAAGAAAAACACCCCTGCTCCGGCACCCTCGCGCTCTTTCACGAGACAGCAGGGGGTATCTGCTTTTGAACACACGGCATACTTATATATGTTTTTTGGGTTGCCCGCGTCTTGCTAGCTGGTTCGAAGGTGACCGACGTTTCCTCTCCTTTGCCGGAGACTTCCTCAGGGCTACTGAGTGACCCCTCCGGTTATTCATCTATTTATACGAATTTGGGGAGAGGGGGGGAAGGAGGAGGAGGGGGAGGGAGTTGTGGAACATTCTGGGTTCTTTTATTTCTCGCTAAAACTGGAAGCCAGGAACTTCTGATAGCTTGTCCTTGGTCACGGTTAAAATTGCAGGGGTGTTTCTTTATTTCTAGGGCTTCTCTAACTAGCCTTGTTTTAAAGTGCCGGTCTTTGGCAAGGATGATCGGCTTCTCGGTTTCGATTTCATGGCCTTTTGCTGCGTGTTCGGCGACCGCTGATTTATCTTGATGTCCGAGGCGTATTGCAGCCGCATGCTCTCTGACTCTCGTTCTAATTGTCCGTCCAGTCTCCCCCACGTAGACCCTATCACACGTGTTACACTTTAGCAAATATACGCCCTCTGTTTCTAATTTTTCTTTCCCTTTTACATTCCTCACAATGTCTCGTATTTGTTTCTTCGGTTTGAATATTGTCTTTATTTCGTATTTCCGTAATATCCGGGATATCTTGTCAGTAGTTCCCTGGATATATGGAAGGTATGCTTTTTTCTGATCTTTTGAGTTTTTCTCCTCCGGTGGTTGGGGCTGAGGTCCTAATTTTTGTGAGATTGTCTTCCTTATCTCATTTTTTCTATATCTATTCTTGGCCAAGATTTCTGTGAGTTTCTTCAGCTCCTCATCTCTATGGTCTCCATCGCTGAGTGTGATGGAACGATGAATCATAGTTTTCATCACTCAATTAATCTGTGCAGGATGGTGGTGCGATCTCTCATGCAGATATTGGTTTGTGTTGATAGCTTTTCTGTACACCGTATGTCCCAGCGTGCCGTCTAATTCACGAGAGTGCCGAGAAATTCATCTAATTTCCTACGTCCGTGTTTCCATACCACGAAGGTGTCGTCAACGTAGCGTAACCACATCGATGGTTTGTATGTAGCATTCTCTAATGCGGTGTTTTCAAAGCTTTCCATAAAGATGTTGGCAATGGCTGGAGAAATGGGGGACCCCATTCGGGGGAGCGCCTTCCGTTTGTTCATAAAATGTTCATAGTTTTAACGACTTGACACGGCAACCTGTATCCAGGACAACTCTGTTGTGGAGGCATTCCAGGCTCAATAGTCCTCTACCACCAACATTACGAGGGAGATTGAAGAGACAATTTGACGACGGAATATTTCGTATGAAGACTTCAGAAGATGGTCATCATCTTCCTCGTTCCCATATTGGGGATTACTACTCATTGACGTTCCATTTCATGCATACGAAGTTATACAGCAGTGTAGGAACCGCGATCATGTTTTTGGAAATTACCTTGTTCTTGCCAGACAGCTCAGAACTACCGATTTTTCTGAGAGCCTGTACTTGGCGGTCCTGGCTCCTCTGGAGGTGCTTTTTTCGGACCGTGGTTAGCGCCCGTACCTTATTGACTGCGTGCTGTTCAATGGTAAGCAGCACGCTTTTATTCAGTGTGTGATGGCGAAATCTGAGGCTGCACTCTATGCGCCGAACCTTGGGAGTAAACGTTCGCCCATATGTGATGCATTCCATCACACACTGAATTCTCGATGCCTGCCATCGCGCCAGAGTGATCTTGGCCTCTAGTTACTTTTTGCTGCTTACCCTCCCAAGAGGTGTTCCTTCCGGAGTGAACCATTATTTTGGCAGTAGCTTAGACTAAGCAGTTAACCGTCCAGAGGTCCACCGTGTCCGTCAGGATTTCGTCTATAATTACATTGAACCGTATTATGTGGTTACCCACAGAGAGATCTGGGGATGGATATCTCTCTGCTTAGTTTATCCTTCATCATTATTAAGTGTGGTAACTAACCGCGATCGGAGCTCAGAGTCGTGCTGACCAGCTTCCTTCCTATTTGTCGGAGATACCCGGAGAGATGGCGGCGGCTGTCAAGTCAGCCGGTGGAGCCTATGTCGGGGAGGGTGGTGTGCCTGGTCGTGTATTCCACTGAACTTGCAGTTGAACGTGGAGAGTATCCTTTTTACGCAGGTGGTTGGCATAGTCGCGTAGATTCTGCTGCGATAGGTGATCGTATTCTTGATTTAACTCACGTCTCAAAGCAAGCATCCTTGCCATGCGACCCCTGCGTTCGGGCTCGCTGGCAGCATGGCGTGTTAGGAGGTCGCCCCTTAGGGCTTCCGTCCACTGTACATGAACTCTCTTAGCGGCCTTGTTTTCATTGCCACTCCCAACCCCACGAAGCGGTCTTGTTTGGATAGCACTCCTAACTTCGCTAGGACCCCCATCCGAGAGGTTGTGGGTGGCTTTTAAGGTTTACTTTTTGGGAACCAGTTTTACTGCGTGAGGGGTGGTTAGCCCCAAACACAGACCTCCGCCATTAGCCGGCAAAATTCGTCACCGGATACGCCACGAGGAGGCTGGTGGACTGGTTTTCGCACCCTTTATTATTATTTATTATTAAATATTAAATATTATTTATGTTGTATAAAATATTTTATCCTGATACAGCCCTTAGGAAGTATAATAAATATACTAAATGTTGGCAAAATAGGAGTGCCATCTAATTATTCATAGTAGACCTATATCGCCAGAAAAGAAACTATTAATAAATTGAGAGGTCAAGAAGGGAAATCATCTGGAGTGAGTTTATAGACGTAATATGAGTCTTCATCCTATCTCAACCAAAAAGTCATTCGCCTGGAAATAAACTTTACCTTTAGAATAATCAATATGTAGCCACTTTCCATTGGTTCGCTTTCATCATGCATGGATTATTTACTTTGGTTATCTGTAAACGAATTCTAAAATCTTTTGCATAGCTGCAAAATGTTTCTACATTCCTCGTTTCGTTTTCTTTAGGTCTACAAGTACGTACGGCAAGTTTCCTTTAATGGTTAGGTGACAAGCGAGGCATGCGTGTAAGATAAAAGAATGTATTATAAAACGGATTAAGACTTCTACTCTGGATAAAATGAGCTTGTATAAAAATGGATCTGTAAATAGTGTGAGTTTACAAAGGCGATATTGTTTGTAATAATGTCTCTGCGGTGAGTAGCGTGTTTTTGGAACTAGATTTGGTTATTGACTGCAAAATGTAATAGCAACCATGTTGAGTCTTGTAACTTATATTGGAAATAAGTTCACTTGACCTTACAAATTGAAGAGTTGGTACGAAATGGTACCCCAAAACAGTTGTTTAAAACATTAGTCTAGGAATAAGTTGTTGTGATATGTTGCATTGTTATAAAAACGTAAAATGTTTTTGCCATGAATATTTCAATGCTTAGATACAGAAGATGAGCTGAACGTTTTCTTCACAATCAATACTTGAATTCGTGTGGTACAAGCACAGATATAGTAGGTGGTCTCAGTGAAACTATTTTAATAACATTACTCTTGAAAGCTAATGGTTGCGTCCGAATAAACAAACGCCTCGTGCCAGATCTAATGCTGCGACAATCCTGTAGTTTATCGTTATTGGGTTAATGGGTTCGTGATTGCTAACTAAATGTATCTCTATAAAAAACGAGCTATATTCGGTAAAGAACAGATAATGGGTGAGCATGCTGTGCCTGCTAATTTCAATTATACAGCTTTTCCAATTCTATAAGAAATATAAGGCCAGAAAAAAGTATATATAAAGTCGACTTCTGTCTTTTGAAAGAACTTGTATCAAACTCTGATTGGGGACCTGTCTACTTAGAGAGCAATATTACTCTAGAATATGATGTTTTCATCGATAAGTTAAAATCCTGCATAAGTCAAGCAAGTTACCTCGCAAGAATTAGCAATAAACACCGCGTAATTAAACCATGGATGACTAGAGACTTGTCAAGCAAAATCACTTGGCGAAATATGTTGTATAAAAAAAACGCGAAAACAGCCAAATGACGAACAATTGGCGCGATATTACAAAACCTATCAAAAGCGTCTAGACAGTGCTATAAATAAGTGTAAGGAAAATTATTATTTGCGTGAATTTAGTGATAATGCTAACAACACAGCTAAAATGTGGCGTATTTTAGACACCATCACTGGAAGTAAACAAAGAGGTGGGAATATTAAAAAAATTAGGTCCAGTGATGGGACTGACTTAATTCAAATGCAAGATATAGTTAACGAATTTAATGCGCATTTCGGTAGACTAAGTAAATCCTCAAACAATTCTACGAATACTACAAATGACCTGGTTAATCAGAATGATTGGTTTTCTATGTGTAATGTTAAAGGGTCTTTGTTTCTTTCTCCTGCATATGAGAAAGAAGTCAGTAGTATAATAAAATATTTACAACTAAAGAGTTCGAAAGGGAATGATGAAATATCCGCTATTGTAGTAAAAGAAGTTAGAGATGAAGTTTCTAATATATTTGCATGCATAGCAAATTTAAGTATACTAACAGGGATTTTCCCGAAACAGCTTAAAACGGCTGTTGTAATACCATACCAATACAAACTGGATTTGAACAAATATAGACCGATATCCTTATTACCTGTATTTTCTAAAATATTGGAAAAATCGTCAAAAAGAGATTATTAAGCTTTCTAAACTCCCATGAGTTCTTTAGTTGTAATCAATTTGTTTTTTTTAAAGTAAAATGTACGGAAGATGCCCGGCTTAACTTTTGTTCTAATATACATGATGGACTCAATAAAGGTAATAAAGTTGCAGGATTATTTATAGACATAGCAAAAGCTTTCGACACATAAGCATAAATATTTTTTGGAAAGATTACAGCAAGCTGGTATCAGAGGAATTGACTATAAATGGTTCGAAAGTTACCTTAGTGATAGATATCAATGTGTTCAAATTCAAAATTGTATTAGCTGGAAGACTCATATTACCTGTGGGGTTCCACAAGGTTCAGTTTTGGGACCAATATTATTCCTAATATTTGTAAATAACCTATGCAATGAAAATTTTTATGGAAAGCTTATCTCATTTGCTGATGACACTGAACTTTGTGACGCTGATAGCAGCATGTACGCTTTACATATGCATATGCAAAGTGACTTGGATAAAGTTCTGGTTTTCTGTTAACTCTATGGTGCTCAGTAGCAAAACAAATTAATTTAAAACAATGTAAATATAGGAGAAAACAGTTTTATTTATAAAAGATGTTTGAAATGATTAAATGATAATGCCTTGTATTGTAACAAGTGTATTTTAATAGAAAGGGTCTGTCATATTAAGTATCTGGGAATTTATATTGATCAACGATTTTACTGGAAACAGTATATTAGTAAACTAAAATCGGAGATGATCTCTATAATTAGAAAACTTTACTTGTTAAGATATAGTTGCCCAGTGTCAGTTCTCAGATTGGTATACTATGCTTTAATTCATTCAAGATTAGAATAAGGAATTGCGTGCTGGTGGGGAGCATACGTAACTAATATGCAACCTCTTCTGGTATCCCAGAAAAAGGTAGTAAGGGTTATGCTACGGGTGCCAAATAAAACGCATACCTTTCCACTATTCAAACAAATGAATAGTTCACTTTAAGACATTTATTTGTCTATAAGGTCCTCAGGATTCTATATAATCGTGGTGGTGAATGGAAATAACCAAGAGTACATGAGCTGCGTAGCAATTGCAATGTAACCATACCTAGAACAGAAACTTGTAAGCATAGTTACGTATTTCTAGGGCCTAAAATATTTTGTGCATTACAGACCCCTATCGCTAATATCAAAAATGAATGTAAATTTTGTAGAAGTGTGAAAAAATTGTTATTTTCTATTGATGATATTTCAAATTTAATTTAAAAATTGTATGAAATGGTAGATCTCATAGCAGTAGTAATTATCTTTGTTCAGTATGTAACTATACCAGCGTTAATACATATTTGTTATTATTACTTATGTTGCAACATATTCAATATATTTTTTTTGTTAAGTAAGAACGAGTCAGTAACCCCAAAACGGAGTTTCTCCATAGGATTAATCGATAGTCTCAATGTTAAGGTTCAATGTCAATATAAAATGTATATGATGCTTTGGAATAAAATTTATAATTATTATTATTATATACTTCAATAGTCCTATAAACATATTAATAAATCTATTTAAAAGTACGTTCACTCAAAATCATAAAGATAACCATAGTTATATCCCCTGATATTGCTTGGGTATCACAACCTCTTCCCTAGTTTAAATAAATTGGCGTTACGTGTTTGAATTAATCTAAATTAATAAAAAAAACCTAAAATAATAAAATAAATAAAATTGAAATTAGTTTCCCTAAGTCGGGGAATCCTTAAATCGCTAGTTATGGTCATAAAGGGTAGAGTAGGCTCACTTCATCAAAATCCTTCGGGGAAAGTTAATTTGCTAATAAGGAAATCACACAAAGTATTTGAGGTGTATGCTTCCACCGCCAATAAATTTAGCGATGAAATAGGATAAAGCTTCTAAAGAAAGTTTTTCGTTACAAATGAAACCGAATACGTTGAATTATTAAAATAATATCTTAAAACATAAATTGTAGTTATTAAGGAATAGGAAGCAGTTTTGAATGTTTGAAAATTCTGTTACACCAATAAACGCCTAATGCAGCTGACCTTATTCTTAGGCCCGTTTTGAATACATGGCTTGCGAATTCTTGTGCGAATGCAAGTGTGTATGTAGCTAGAATTAACGAAAATCTTTCGCTTGATAACATACGGTAGATTCGAATAGGTGATGTAGTAAACTGACGGCAATTTATGCTAAGAATGGCGCCTCTACTTTAATCGAATGGGCGACCGGATGGGCACCGACGGTCGTTTTCGAACGCCTGGTTATGAAAATCGATTACGCATTTGAAAGGAGTGAAAGCAACTTATGGAAGAGGCGCGAAAAAACATAAGGGCTTCAGTGAGGGTCGTTTCGGGAACACCCTCAAGGGTCTCAAGATACGGAATGCCCTTCACCAGAGGGTACACGCTCCCCTTTATACGATCAACCCGTCAACCCTTCCCTTTGAATCCCTAAGCGGGACGAGCCCTATAACACCCTACGATCCTATCACTCGAGACCATTCAAAGGAGACGATTCTGTCGATTCACTTTTTTTTAACTCTCTCTCCGCTACGGGTCTCTGGCTGCCGCAACCCCATTCGATGGATAGGTACATACCTCGTGTGAATGGGTGCGTGGTACCATTTGACCTCTCAGGCCATTTATGTCGCGGCCATCTCTCTCACTCACTTCCCCGAAAACCATCCACTATGTTCCTTTTCTCCTCGTATATAAAGGCGGGTTCACATTGGACACATGCGCATAACTTTAGGACGTAACGTAGAACGGTTGTCCCTGTGAGTATACTAATCGGATACATAGCTTTCACGTCCCTCGTGAACGTAACGCAGAAGATTACTGACGTTCATGTCTTAGAGCTATTGATTTCTTAACGATGGCGATCATAAGCTAACTTGGCGTGTAGACATGCCCCACTACCCTCGAGGAAGTAGAATCAAAGACATTTTGGATGGAGCCTCTTTTCACTGAAATTATTCTTTAGCGACCACAGTTGCATTAGAAAATGGATCGCAACTTAAAGCATTGGCACCTTTGGACTTCGTTAAACAAAGAATTCTGTTGGTAAATATATGAAAGAGAGAAGAATTCTTGTCGTATGAAATATCACCGAATAAAGTTTCACTCTATTTTAACTGTAACGGGATATGGTTTCGACAGTTTGTGCCGTATGCGAGGTATTTATTATCAAATTTACAAAGTTATTATATCCGAAATAAGTGAAGAGATGCTAATATGGAACCAGCTCCAGTGATCTTATTTCTTGGGAAAAAAAGTGCCATCTATTCCTTAGGCATTCTATCTTATCACATGTATATATTATCTGCTCAGTCATTCTCACAAATTTATGCCACATACTCTTTCTTAAGAAAAAGAGGAATATTCTTTTGGATTGGTTGGGAGACAAGCGTTACGTCATGCTCGAGTGCCTTTTTTGTTATGTTAATTTGGCGTGAGCTTAAGTTAAGTTACGGTCTTGTGTTCGATGTGAACCAACTTGAACTCTTTCCGAATCTCTCATTCTCTCTCTTTCCCTCCCTCCAAGCGATCCATTTCCTCTCCGTTCCAACGTTCGCCGAATTCCGCTCCTCCTCCTCCTCCTCTCCCTCGCCCCCCCCCCCACTCCCCCCTCACCACACTATTCAACTTCGACCGTGGACGGAATGAACTGCCAGAATGAGACACAACAAAACGACCAGCCGTTTCAGAGTAGCCGGTCGTTCCCACGGGCTTCCCCTTATCCCCTTCCCATGCGCTGCCGAATTATTGTTATTGAATCGCGGCCCTTGCATCGCTTGATTACGTGATCAAGGGTGAATGAGCTACGAAAATTTCAAACCTACCAGCCTGCCTTCTAATTTCGAATTCGCACTCATTTCTTTACGCACTTCTAACGAAACAAATCCCATCAAGCCAACATTTATTAAGTTGGAGGATTAGATCTAAACCTTTCGGGAGAAATGAAATCCCTTAAGCCGGTTCCGTTTTAGATCACAATTACCTGTCAGGACTTCGTACGGTAAAGTTGTGTGTGTAATTATTCCATTTACTAATTTCGTATCCTCGGTCCGTTCCAATGTCGGGTTCGGGTTGGTGCGGTGGCACTTCTTAAGGGCCCGGGTCCTTGGCAGAGATGATGATTCAGATTCAACCCCGTCCCTTCTTGGGTGCTTCGTGGAGTGCACCTCAAGTGCGGTATTCCGTATGTATGTTAAATTATAACCCCATTGGCACCTCGGCGCAATCGACTGCTGTCTGCCGCATTCCCAAACATGCTATTCAATTAATGCACCTTGTCCATTACGTTGAAACGTCTTTTACTCTCGAACTTGCTGCACTCCTATCTCATCGATGGATGTGTATTTGTTCCCTTAGGCCCAGTTTTATTCCATCTGGATAACGTTAACCGCAAGATAACGTAGCCTTACCGTTATCATGATGTTAACCAAGATTTCAGTGTGTTACATTGCCTGTAGGTTAGTTGACGTGACCATTATCGATGGGTGAACGTTTTAACTTAGGTTTTCATGCTGAGAAAATATTTAATCTGAAATTATAAAACCGGGTCCTTATTGGTCCTTTTTTCAGTCCTTAGTATCCTACCTAACTATTCTCAATGAAGTAAATGACCTCATCTGTCCGTCGCCTTCACAAATAACCAACCGACTAGGGTTACGTGGTGGCTTAAAATTCTTCTTGCGTTAGGTATATTTGAAAGAATCGCCAATCAGCACGCAGATTTTTGCAATTTTTATGTATACACTTTTTACAACTTCTTTTTGAGTTACGAGCATGACATTTGACCGCCAACCAGCGTGCAGAAAATTACAAATGATTTCTTACGGCATTTGATATGGATATTGGATGGCGCTATGAGTCGCAAGTTTCTCGAATATTTTACCTATCTTGGTGGAAAATGATACGATACGTATGAGGCGCATGGGATATTAATGTGTGGCGTATGGGATGCATCAGAGAAGAACTGTGCTAATGATGAGAGGTGAAGGAGAGACATTTATTTATGATGAAGAAGTCAGTAATGACTCAGTATTGAATTACCTATTTAATTCTTAAATTTTTTGAAGGTTCAAGTATTGCTGAAAAAAGTGCACCGAAAGTGTCTCTTGAATAGTGGACGGACTGGGATGAGATTTGTAGGGACTAGAATTGTAGCTGCAAACATTCCCGAAAAAGGAAGGGATGTAAAGGTTTGACCCTTTTCATTCCTTTCTGTTTCTTGTCCTATCTTTTCTTTTCTAAAAATTGTGGGAATTGCCACTATAATTTCTTTAGCAAGATATAATCGGAGGAGATACGAAAATTATCGAAGTACTCAATGAAACAATTATTTTTCTGAATTAGGACTCGAGCTGAGATACACCAACTGATTTTTGACGAGGATTCATCTTTGAAAAGAGGTCAAAAAAGGCATTGGTGACGTATGTTAAGAAGATATATTCTGCCACTATTACTTCGTGACTATGCGATTGAAATAAGTTTTGGTCTCACTTGATTTTGGTTGACGAATTACGATTGAAATAGGGCCTATATTGGGCTGTGCCGCATGTGCGCCTCGGTTGGTGGGAATCCACGGTGACTGGAGGCCATTTTGGGCGGAAATTTTCTCGTCGTACATCTCTCGGTTCCCATTTGTTTGCGCACTGATTTTGGTGCAATTCTAAATATCTCATGTGTAGATTGCCCGAAAAACTGGCTTTGTACTATATTTGTTGGTGCAAATGAAAACATAAGTAATGAAATTACTAGTAAAATTCAGGTGCCTGCTTATAAATACTGAAATATCCAGAGGAAGTACTAGAGAAGACTTCTTTTCGGAAAAGGGTGTCTCATTATCCACCGATCAACACGTCTGTCCGTGGTGTACTGGGTGAGTCAGGTGAGACATCTTTGGGAGCTTAAGTAAGTCGACGTGGCTTGCAACGAAGGTTATCGCGCGAGTACATCGACGGCCGCATAAGTAATAATTATTATGCTCTAACGTAGACGTATTCATGAAATACCCTTAGCCGTGTCCCCGACGCAGCTACCTCCATCATTTTGTTTCTCGTGGTGAATTCAGCACAATAGTGCTCCATTTTTCTTCTCCTCTTGTATTCATAGTCAATACCACGCGACATATGACCACACTGTGGCTTGCAGGGTAATACGTAGGTATGCGTTATTATTTTTTTAGGAATAACTCTCATACGTGGCTTGGTATTACTACTCAAAAGCTTGCGAGACAGTCACCGCATCATTCGCTTGGAATTCGTTCCCCCGAAAATTGATGTTGATGCACCCTGGTGCATTTTCGTGGAATCTGTCTACGGTTGTAATATTAGAAATGAAATGCGGTGATGTCCGTCGTGTGCTTTGTGCTGTGGTGAGCGTGCTGTTGAGTCGAAGACGATCAAGCCGAATTTTAGTAATCATTTTGACATTTCTTCCCTTATTTGTCAGCTACGAGATGTCGCTCATTTGTGCTAATATTGTCTCATAGTTTCCAGAGTTAGCGTGTGTTGTGTGCTTTGCCTTGGGGCTTGGGGTTTGCCTTATTTGATCCTTCCTAATCCTTATTTATTTCGTAGGAAACACGCATGAGATATAAGGACTAAGAAAAGGCGTTCCTTAATCATAATGACTTCATGATTTTTATTCACTCATTTATGTCAGACCCTAGGTATGCATTCCTCTTATTTTTTCATGATAAACACCTATTCAGATTGTAGAGTAGTTAAATTAGAATAAAATATTGATATTTTTCCAAAACATTTAATTCCATTTAATACCTTTGAGCATTTAGCCATGCTTATTCCCATGCTTTTCAGCATAAATATCTCAGAAATAGATATAAGGTTCATTTGCCATTTTCATTCCACTTCTTTTATGCTCGAATGTATTTTTTTCAACCTCGGTGCTAATTGTCTGTTGTTTGTCAAATAAACACAGGGATAATTATTGATTTATAAGTTAACCAAATTTTAGGGTTAGTAGTCGATGGAACGGAATTGAGGTAAATAGCATTTAAATGGTTCCTCCGGTGTTTTGCAGGAGGTTTCTGCCAAGTGGTTACATTAGTTATCTCATTTCGGCAAGGGAAAATATAAATTTATATTGTAATTAGCGTTTCCATTAACATCGATAGGTCAGGAAGTGCCACTATGTAATTTACAAAAATGTTGGTGATTACATGGAATTACAGTTTCCATGCCCTGAGCTGGAGTTCTTTCCGCGGAATTAGGGTCACCCAGCAAATAATTTTTTCCATCGAGCTATTTGGACAACTTTAAGCTTTTTTAATGTGATCCATACATGAATCACATTTGATTAATGCAAGACCTCATTATAGCTGACGTGCATCCTAATTCTACGACCTCAGTCATAGGCAATAGAAATTTAGAAATGCACTCAGATAGAAAGTGGTATCAGGTGAGACATTTATAGGAAACCGCTAATATCTATCTTGCTCAAAGGCTATTTTTAAATTTACTTTTAAATGAGTGGTTTAATTTACTCCGTGATTGAATTTCTCACGAGTGCTATTTTGTATTTCATTATCATCATAGATTTATCATTTCCAGACTACCACTTAAACATCGCTTTGACTCCATTTTCTTAAGATATTCATTATTCAAGTTGTTATCACGCTGATGTGATCGTATGGGTTTGACACTTTTTTCTTCGTGACTCGGAATAGCTCTCCCCCCAGCACGACGCCAGCGCTGCTCTCGGGTACTCTGAATTTTAATGTCCAATGTTTCGCGTGCGCCCGGTATATACGAGTGCCGCACAAATTGAGAGTTTTGGTGTGGAAAACGACCACGTTAAAAACATTACGCCGTGCCCCCGTACATCCGTTCCCATTCCTTTTCGTCTGGATTTCCCACTGCGAGGTGCGCGAGTCAGTTTTTATTTCCCCGCCCTCTCCGTCGTCCATTCGTCGAGGGCGCTGTTTGTCATTCACCCCTTTCGTCCCCTTTCACCCCACCCACCTCACCTCCTCCACCTCACGGCCGTTGGTGCGCCACCACGCTCCTCCTCTCTATATCTCTCTTTCTCTTTCACGCATTCTTCGACGAAGCAGAGCAGCACGCGTCTTCGAAGATTGCGTGCCGGAAGGGAATCAAGTTACCTCCCTCCACTATCACGACTCTTGGGGCTTGGTGCATCGGGAAAAGTAGGGCTTTGCAATGTTCAGAATTCAATGTCGCGATTCACGATACTATTATAATGTTGCTTCCCAAAAAATGCGATGTATCGCGTGTCGAATCTGATTCCGTATATCGCACAATGTTGCCCGTCACACAGTTTTTCTTATTGAATGATGTCTCAGGTCATACGATATTTCATATCTAATGGAATTGAAATTCAATATCCCTTCCTTATTCTTTTACATCTTAACCTGCACTGCTCGCTGGAATAAATTGCATTGCTTTCTGGGTTTGGATCTAAATGTACGGCATTTCGACGTTGCATTTTCGCTCGGCTTAAGTCGGGCGATATTCAGCTTTTTTATCTTCTTCTTCCCTTGATTGGTTAGGCTGAAGAGCCTGTTCCTGAAATTATCTTTTAATTGGACGGCCAACATTCCGATAACCCCTAGGCTTATTTTCTAAGGTGATTCTGGGGAGACGGTTCTGCTGCCTTCGGCCGACATGTTTGCACCATTTGGTTTTGTATTCTGTAAGTTTTTCTATTAAATTTAAAAAAATTATCGTGTGATGTAAATTGTGTATCGCCAAATATTCTATGCATCCTACATCGCATGTGACGAGATATTATATCTCATGATGTCGTAAACCACTTGGTATCACTGCGCAATGTCGCAGTGAAATACGCCGGATAGCTCGATTAATCAATATCGCAATATCTCCTGCGCATAGCATATCGCAGTCGATAATTCGAACTATCGCACACCCTTGGTGGGGAAAGGGGTAAGAGGTTTGGCCGATAACTTGGCCAGGTGGGAAGCGTATGGAGACGTGGAAGGGGTGTGTTATCGCCGAGTCACTCGCTTCCTCCTCCTCCTACAGCTTTGACGCCGTCTTTTGAAAACTGGGGCAAATGCCTCGCTGCTGGGACTCTCTTGAAGGGAACTATATCGACCACCCTCTTGCCTACTTCCCGTCCGCCCACCTCCTCGCACCGTCGTGGGGTGGCAGTAGTAGATGAAGAAAAGAGAGACCCACCCTCAGGAGGTGGCGTAAGCGTGACTTGGTCTCCCCAGAGGGGGTTGCAACTATTGAATGAGGGTGGAGAGGCTGCCGGACTAGTGGTGTGGGGCTAGAAAGAAAACGTACGTTTAAAAGTGTTTTCTTCAACGAAATAAATGTGTAACATACTCATAAAGTAACACTGAAGAAAGAAATATTTTCCGGATTCGCAATTGTTTTACTCTGCCTTAAAGTTGCCAACTTGACCGTCCCCTTCGAAAATTCCGCGGAGAAAAAAGTCATCCACCTTGTCTGGGACCGGATGCCGGTCAAGGCGGCTGATTTGTTCTCTGGAACTTTCGTACTTATGTGCCCTTGGGGGAAATGCCGTTAATTAATACCGCGGATATTTAGCGGTGCACTAAAAATAATCTTAAGCGTCTGTTGTCTAGTGCCTCCTCGAAGCATTCAAACAAAGGAACAGAAACGCGACAGGGAACGACGATATTTTAGACTTAATTGTCACCGAAGGATTTCGGGGCAAAAACTGCTACGCTTTTAAAGATTTGGGTTTTTTGTCTTTAATCTTCAAGTCTTTAAACAAGGAAGTGGGCGCGAAACATTGGGTTAAGGGTCAAGGTAAACAATTTAAGAGATATGAGCGGTGAAAAATTAGTGGTTAAACATTCGAGTGGCTAAAAAGCATATTATTTTGAGAGAGAAAAAAATCAATTGAGAAAGCCTTTCTTTGTTCATCGCCGCTTCCAATAGGTGCGGGTGTTGTGTTATAAGGGAAGCGTCAAAGCCGGTGTCCGGCAGAAGGGAGCTCCACAAGTCGAAGAATGAATGAGCAGGTGTGGTTGGGAAGGGAAGCGTGGGAATTTCGAGCACAGGTTACTGAAGTCGTAAAACAACTGCCGCCTATCTTACGGGGGAACGGAGTGCGCACCTTGGAGATTTGAGGAGGCGACTGACGATTGGGGTCATTTGCGTAGCTGAGGTCAGGTGGATAGGCTGACTAGGAAAAAGGTGTCCTTGGGAAATCGAGCAATGGATGGAGAGAATACCGGCGCGTACCTACCCTTGATGAAATCCATCAAGTGGTCCACGGATTAACGTCCACGCCGAAGGGCGGAGCACAACACTTGAAGTACTCTTCGCGTAGCATTCAAGTAAGAATGGAGACTTTACTGAATTTCTCCTCTGTTTTTTGACTCGAACCCGGTCCACGAGGGCAGGGAGCATGTAGTAATCTGCAGTGCAGTGCAGTTTAGTTTTCACGTCAAAAACCACCGTTTGAATCTTCCCAAGCGCTAATCTGTAGTGGTGGGTGCGGACTGACGACATATTCATTCACATGTTTTGGATCCTCGTTTAAGTTATAACAGTACTAGAGTAAAAAGTGATACCTGTTTGGATAATGCCCCACTCATTTTTTTAACCGAAGAAATTCTTAAGTCCTTCCTGACAAAATATTTCAAAGTATCTTTTTGGAATAAATTGTTACTGAGGAAAGTGGTCAATTATTGAGCATGTAGGTGAAAAGGGTGATAGGTAGAAGAAAATACGCTATTTGTTTTCAATCAGTTGCAGTAAGCGGTCAAGTTGCAACTTTTTGCAAAGGATGTAGTTTCCAGTATGGGGTTGCATTTATTCATTTTCTGTGATTTTATAAATTAATTAATTTACTTTACTTATTTTTCGACTCTTTACCTATATGTTGACTATATTTATGCTGTTTTATGCCTTCTCATGCCGATATCCAATCAATTTGTTCAAAACGTAGTAAAGCGTCCCAAAAGTCGTTTGCCCTATCACACTGGGATGCATTTTATCCAACCTACTTGCTAAATTCGAGTAAATATGATTCGTTCACGGATACGACCTAACTTCTTCTTGGTATTTACGATTCCCAAGTTTTTTTTTTAAAGCAACGGAATTTCTGTTCGAGAAACGTTTTTTCTTCTCCTCTGATCTTTTCGCGTTTCCGTGCATTTTTTTATTCTTGCTTTCGACTGCCGTTCTGTTCTTGGGGTGTTTTCTTCGTTTGTTTTTCCTTCGCGAGCGATGGCACCGCTTGTTCGCATTCGCTCGCATCGGGTCGTGAAACTCCTCGGGGAGGAATATAAAATCGATGCGACAGTAAGTAGGTTAACGCTTGGGGCGTATGGGTCAATTCTTGTTGCTCGGATTCTCTCTGTTTCTACTAACCCCTAACAGCAATTCACTAAGTTGCGCGGATAATCGAATTTCATATTCCAAGATGGCTCTCCACTTCATTGTGTGGGATACCGTGGGTATAAAGAAATACCGTAGAAATTTTATATTTTATTTAACCATACATATGGGAATATATTTGCCAGCACATTCGACGATATAATTTTACCATTAGAGTGTCTGACAAAATATTGTAAAGTATACATCTTACATTTTTCATACCAAATAAATGAAAATGGGTTGAGCTTCTCGATTGTCTAAGATTATATACATCTTCACAACAATTTTCGAAAATAAATAATCATACATTGCTGCTGGATTATGTTGCATTGCATTTGCCCGGAAAATTATGGAATTGTTTATTACGGATAATGTTGAAAACCGATATGCTTCACTTCAAACGATTATAAAAACAATTTTTCGTGCAAAGTTGAACCTCATGCAAACTTACTCGCTTACGAATTTTCGCTGGCTCACCATTCGCCGGAGCTGACAGGCTCTCCGAATCATTCCTTCGTGTCGAGTAAATATACGAACGTGCACGATGCCCTGCTTGCAATTGACTTACGGATTATTTTTGTAATGGATTCTTTGATCTCTTATAAAACAAATAAACATTTCTCGGTGAGAAGTTATCACGCCAAAAATAAATGTTACCATTTATTTATATTATCGCTTTCCTAAAGAAACTTTTAAGTATCTAAACTCATTTGAACATTTACTGCTCATAGTTTTCGATCGTGAGATTGCAACGTCAGAGTTTAAATCTTGGTCGCCGTTTGAAGATTGAAACTGGAATTTATTAAACTATTTCATGCTAAAAAGAGTGCAATTCTTTCCCTAACAGTCATCTAGGTGTTGCAAACATATCATTTTCACTTTCCGATCGAGTAGAGTTTGAAATCAACCTCTAGATTGCCTTTTAAACATGAATTGCAAGTGAGGAAGTAGGAAGGAATATTTACGACTCACCTTTAAGATTATTCACCGATGGAAGAAATTGCTATTCATTACTTTTGCTCGACATGCTGCTGCCTCAACTCAATACCTCTTTTTTCCTCCTGATTTTATAAATTATTTATTTTTAGCTTGTGCAGTCTTTGTTCACTGGTGTGACAACATGAATTATGTCACAAAGTGTGAAATCAGATAAAAGGCGCAGTATGTACTTTAAAATGCTTATATAGCGGAACATCACTGCTTTTGACGCAGGCAATCCACTTTTAGCAGCTATAAGTATATAGCTGGAACTGTATTATAAATGACTTAGCCTTCTTAATTTTTCTTTTCGCATTAAAATTTCATGTATTTCTATATTTTTGTAGGTTTTCGAATGATTTTCATTCCGCACTTATGAGAGTATGCTTTCTTATGAAAGTGTGTTTTCTTTTCTGATGGTTGCATTAAGACAATGAATTAAAATTTAAAAAAGTGACGTGATGAAAAAAGGCATCTCGGAAAAACGACTAAATGGTTTGACGTCACTGCACGATACTACTACTCTGCTATACTTGTATTTAAAAAGGCCATATTGAACCATACTGATTATTGTCCTCTATGGAGGAGATGATGAGGGTTACTGTTGTAGATGTACATCTGAAAAACCTTTGAAGACACAATAAGACCCTAGACCTCAGTTTTATGTTTGGAGCCGAGGCCCCAAACTATTGCTTTCTAAATGGACTCATAACGGATAAAATGATGGAACTTTTATCTCGCCATTTGACATCTTGGCTTTTTAGTTGAGTAGTCATACTATGTAGAGGACTATGGCGATACCTCTCCGTGATGTCATCTGCTGGGTTCTCCGTGACATACTGTTTCGACGCCGTCAAGTGCGCTCATAATTGTCAACGAGAAATAGTTTCGTCCAACAATGTTGATCGTCGACAAAATTATTGTCCTGAATATTTAAGACTTAAAACTTAATATTTAAAGAGTTGATGAAATAATGCATGTTACGTCTCGATTCTGTGTCTCAGGAGAGAATCTTCACTTCGGACGAGTCGAGCACTCCTTACCGGAGCGACTCATCTTCTGGGCGGAGGCCGCAGCAGGTGACGGAGATCGAGGAGGTCCCGCTTAGGGTTCGGAGGCCGCCCACGAGGTACGAGGGGGTGGCCCTGGTCATGGAAGAAGAGGAGGGCTCCCCGCGGTTCGTGGAAATCGCGGAGGCAGAGGAGGCGGAGGCCTCGAGCAAGGCGGGCGGAGAGGACGAAGCGGCGGCGGCCGGAAAAGCTGCGGATGTAACCGCCGAAGCCGGGAGCTCTGATGAGGTGGAGAAATCGGCCGTTGGCGCGGATGGGTGAGTGGAGATCCATTTACTACTCTCTTCTAGCCGAGATTCCCGGAGCAACCATTAGTTCAAGGTTTTGACGTAATTTAGGTGTTAATCACGTGAGTTGGAGGGGTCCGTATATCAACTGAACTCGCCACGGAGAAAATTATTCATTAATTACCCAACATCCGGGCCAGAGGTGGGAATTAAAATTGCCACATTCGAGTAATCGTGACGTGCTAGGACTTCAAATATCTAAATTTGTCGTGGAAATTGCTTTATACCATTCTCTAAGCCCATTTCGGCTTAACTCATCATGGACTTTGGCTGACATTGGCAGGGTGCTCATTCCTGGAAACAAGTAATTGGTATTTATTTTTTAGCTTTTACGGATTTCATATTTCCAAGAACTGGATTTATTTATATCTAGCATAGCTCTTGTGACCCATTAGACGTTGAATCATCGGAATCGTGGTTTGAAAGATTGGGATGCAGATGAAATTTTATATTTAAATATAAAAAAGAATAAAACCATGGCATCTAGGTTGAATATTTTTATGGAAGGCCATACGCATTGAAGCAAAATCATCGAATCATTGAATATATTATTTAAACACCAAAAAAGCCTTAAATAATTTATCTGCTGGAATACGAGTTTCTCAATCAAAATGCATTCACATGAACAAAAAGTTGGCAATACGATGTCGCAAGATAAATTTTGCATTTCTGAATTTGCATACAGTAGCGTTCAATATATATGTATTTCAGATTTATCTTACAATCTTAATAAAAGAACTTTCAATTCATTGTTCTCTAAAGCTTCTACATCATAAGAGAGACTGCACTCAAATCCACCACAGGCTCTCTTCTAATATCATTGTTCCCTGAGTGGACATGCATTCTAAACATTACTTTCGTGTAATGCTCTCATAAAAATTAATTAGAAGTAGCTGGAATGCAGATGAGGTAATATAGAGCTAATTAGCTTGTGGTATCCAATTAATTTGAACATTCTATTTAACTATTTCATTTGTTTTCTCGTGTTAGAAAAAAATATTGCATCGCAGCCTTACGTCAACCAATGGTTATCATGACCTAAAGTCGACGTGAAAACAGTGACCGTATCAAAATAGTTGTACAATATTTAAATGCTAGCATGAAAAAATCAACTTTTTGAGGAGTTGATTCCCTCTGGAAATCATTTGAATATTTGATCATTTCCTTCAAATACTGTAAACTGCACCTTTAGAACTGAAACATTCACTATTAGAACATGACTATTCGCTTTTAGAACATTGTTAGTTATGAAACATTTAATATCCAATGAAAATTAATGGTTGCATGGCTATTTAAAAGTAAATTTTGGCGCACATTTCTTCTTGCATTCTTGACAGTGGAATGTTGCAATTTAAACTTTTTTGCCATCTTTTTCTTCCGGCAGCCATGACTGTTGAGCACGTGATTTTTGGAGATTTTTCGTTTGAGACTGTTTACGCAATAATCATATCTCATAACTCCTGATAGTGGTGGAGACTGCAGTAAACTTAATCCATTGTTCTTCACATAATATGTAATATATTTTCTTTTTTAGGCTTTTTATAAAAACGGTCTTGCATCATCACTGTGTTATTGGATATGAATTTACGTGTTTCGACGATTGAATGACCTCGGAGCTTATGTAATGCATGATATGCACCCTGTGCTTGATATATTCAGCCCTTACAAGGCTTGGGTAATTTATTTTTAGAATAATGTATATTTTGTGGAAAATAAGATCTCAGGCACTGAAAGCACTGTCGCGAATACTTTTGTTTCGAATGAGTCACGTTCGGTCTCTTCCGTGAGTCGTGATTCCCTTTGGAATGCAGATGCGAGACATTTGGGCTCCGACAGACTTTTTTTATCTCCTGCAACTGGGACGCTTTGTGGGTGGAAAGATAAGACCAACTGTATCTTCGGTCGTGCGTTTAGGACGTGAGGTATTCGGAATGCGTTCCATTTGGCTAGAACTTTATTTCCTTTTTCAATCAGTCCAACCTTTTTTTTCTTTCGTAAGTATGTAGTTTCAAAAGAGACGCCTTTCCGTGAGAAAAAGAACACTAATACGCCTTTTATGGCGTTCAGCGAAGCGTTTGTAGGTCAAACGGTCTAACCTAGAGATTGAATTCGTTGTGTGTTAATCATTCGGGCAATTCTTTTTTGGAAGTGATGTTTATAGTATAGAAATTTGCCACCTCTGTAAGCCTATGTTGTCGTAAATATATTGTTTTTACAATTTTACAGGGTGGGATAGTTATTTTTTATTGCAAATCTGTTGACAATGTTTTTCCCATTAGGAAGTAAAATGTTTAATAAAATTCGTAATTTATCGTATAGATGCCCGAGATTCGCAAAAGGATCCCCTGGACTGGGATTTCAAATTAGGTCTTCGGAATCCGTACTGAGTGCCTCTGACCAATTCATGCTTACTATCTATGCGTCCTTTTCTTCTGTGAATTTCTTGAAGGGCCTTAGAGGAACGAGCTTTTCTTGCGTGGTTCCGTTTCATCCGATGAAGTACTCTCATTCTGGTACGGTGCGCCATTTTCCAACGGCATTTAAGCCACTTGAAAACAAATTATTTTTTAACGGAGACTAAAGTTAGAGTATTGTGGGACTTGCCTAGACTGTCGCTTAAGTAGGATCCACTCAGATAATGAACGAATTTGCGAAATTAATATGGGAAAAAAATCATTCATGAGGACTGTGATTCAAGCCTAGGTCTTCCATAATTGGGCTAAAATTAAAAGAAAATCGAAATTGTTGTTGGAAATCGGAAATTTATCACCATCGTCAGCTGATGGCATAATCCTCTATAAAATACACATGATGGTGTAACATTTTTTTTATTAATATGAAAGCTTTCATTCTTGGGATAAAGGTTAAAATAAAATTGCAATTGATGAGCATAAATTTCGCCCCAATTTCAAGCCGATGTCATGTACACATTTATTGGGAAAATTATTAGGATGGACCTCCGTTTTCATGTTGATATTGCGTGAAAATGTTTTTTTTTAATAAAAAAGCCAAAAGACGACTCGCTTTCTCTCTGCTGTGAATGATATTTCTGCTGGCACTTCGGCCAAATTTCGACTGCCGGTTGCCATATTTTTTACTGTGGTAATGGTTTGAATGTGATTGGAAAATTTTCATTTTCCTAGTCTCGGTTGAGAGTGTGTCTATGTGTGTCTGGTTCGGACGAAGGGAGAACGTCGAATGACAACAGTGCAGAATCGCCGCAGTTTTAAGCGCCGTCGCACTCGACCGTTTACCCAGAATCCACCGAATGCATATGCATGTGTGCCCACTCTCTCTATCTTAATGTCCGCCATTTGGCGATACATTTCACGTCGTATCCACGGGGAATTGTGACTAGACTGATTGCTTAGCGACCGAGTGGTATCTACGTGGCAACGGCAGCACTATCTCTCCTAAACCTCCCTCTTTTCGCTTGCATGTGTAGATTTGCGTTCATATGAAGGCACAGGCCGCATAACTTGTATATATAACGAAGAGGAGAGGCTTCTGGAGCTCATCAAATGCATCATCTTCCCATCTTGCAAGATTACACTGGGTTGTGTGACAGTGGGGTTTTCAATGAGTTTTAGGACATCAGAGGTGGGAAAAAAAGGACTTTGAAAAAGAAATCGGATGTGGGAAATGATTAGAAGTGAGGTGTGCTTTGTTGGATAAGTTTCCGGTGCTTTGATCTGTCTAGGAATAATTGAATATAACTATCAATCGTATAATCGAGGAATAGAAATTTAGCTGTTTTGGCCGGTAATTTCCTGGATCTTGTATCTCGCCAATGTTGAAGATCGGAGTGGCGTTTTACGGCCATTTACCATACATTGGTACTTAATCTTTCTCTAAAGATCTATGTAATATTTAATTAGAAAAGTAAGGACTCGTGGAGTTACCTCCTTGAGCTTACGTGCAGTTTCGGTACTCTCACATTTGAATTTATTTTGTTCTGTTTTGTTTAATGCGGTTATATTAATTTCCTGTCGAGCTGTTTTGCAATGAATATCGTTTTCGCTCCTTTCAATATTTTACTGGTGTATTTTATTGGCTTTAGATGAAGTTTTCTGTGGGCCGTAAGGCACTTAGACCCATTGATCAATTGTGCCAGCTATCTAAAAAGAATTCAATCTTAGAACCGTATTGGTGTAATTTAAGGCTTAAGTATAAATCTCGTTAATGTCATACTACTTTAATTTCATTCGAATTTTAGTATGAATGTGAGGTTAATTTTTAACATTATGCAAGGTAATGAAAATGTTTTCTCCCGTAGTACTAATAAAAATATTTCCCTTGTGCCTAAAACTTAATTCTAATCGAATTGCGAATCCTTTGCTGTATTAAAGGGGTCCGAGCGATATTGAAAGTTTAATTTATTTTATCGTCACTGACCACGAAAAATTAAGACGGTGCACCTCGAACATATCCTTTTTCTGGCATATAACACCCGAGAAAAATCGCTCTATGACGTCTGAATCCCCTGATAACAATGCAGTAACTATTTTTTAGTGTCAGTAAGTGCCCTTGTAATTTTGCAAATATAAGATCGGTCTTCATTGAAATGAAATTTAACTAAAAATGTGGCTCATTTACCGGTTTTTAAATATAAAGCCCTGTTTATAAAATTATTGCCCCAAATTCCTTCGAAGAATAGTGATAGTCACGAAAGAGTATATGGAAAATGACGGCCCAGTAAGCCAATGTCATTGACCCGTAATGTGGTGTTGGTGCGTAACTCGTACTTGGTGTTTGTATCCGACGCGACGTCGCTGAATTCGGTGCGAATTCAGCGACGTCGCACCTACACTGGATCCGACAACAGGACAGCCAATCAACGCGAACACTTGACTGCACCGCATTGCTGGCAGGTGAATTTGCTTCGGTCACTTGTTCACGACATCATAAGGTGCCCTACGTCAACCCGCATGCTTTCGTCCAACCTCAAAGCATTTCATAGGGAATGTTGCCTTTTACACACCAGATGTATCCCGGCCAACACGCCTTAGAAATGGCTAGTTGAGGTCTTTTTCCTGTTTTGAACACGCGCTGCTGATTTGACGTTTCCTTTGACAGAATACTGTTGAGTTGGTTAATACGACATAGCCCCATCGCTTTGTCTTGCTCGGTCCATTAACATGTTGTCATGATATTTCGGAAAATTCCTCTCATTCATTAGAGATCCGTCGTCAAAAAAGAGGAAGCGGACCTTGTGTAAGCCTACGAGAAAAATGCCCAACACTATGCCAATGGCAGTGTGATCTAAGTTTATTGTTTCCTGCTTGTCAACAAGCGTTTTATTAATCTCACGATGAAAGGGCTCCTATGACTACGCTTGCGTGGGAGATTGCACACCGAGCAACGTGATGGAGTAAACATTTTTTTAATATAAATAATTTAAATACAGCCTTTAACAGTCCATTTTAGTAGTTTCAAAATATGCTACCAGTAATAGCTTCATTAATTGCTAAAAAGTCCTCGTTTTTCGTAAAATACTTTTTCTTATCTATATATTTTTAATGGTCACTGTTTACTATGTATATTGCATTGCATTTGCATTGCTGTTGAATTTTTACGTTCTAGTCCTTATATTGGCCACATTGAGTTTTTTTTAATGGTTGGAATTTGTCTTGAAACCTCCAAAAATGCTCATGCAAATATATTTAAATTATGAGTTGTATTCCGCATGAATTTTATCCTTGCATTTAAAAAATGATAAAATAAATATGTAGGCACTAATAATTCTTAAGAGAAATGAAGAAAAGCTTATGCAATTAAGGATATGCTTACTTGAATTTTGATCGGACTATCAGGCGATCTAGGTTAACGGAGTATTATTTTGATGATGCTTAGCGGAGGATCTTAGCTTAGAGGAGCTATGTTTTGGGGAGAATTTATACACTCTTGAAAATCTAATATTATCAGCAAAACTCGCTCACCAACATGAATTTTATGCATGGAAATTTATTTAAGTAATTAGCCTTACGCGATAGGTCTGTTACATCCATCGAAGAAAACAAATGATTTTTGCGCACATTAAAACATTTGATGGATACGGGTGAAGATTTTGCGTATATGTCAGATGCCGACTTTGTTTACTATGCTCGTGAAAAAAAATACCCACTTTTGCGTATTATTCGAGCTTTTCTCCGAAACAATTTTCAACAACTTGCAATTTTTAATAGATTTGTCTTTTATAAAAATAACTTCAATCTGTTATATCCTTTTAAGGCTATATAATGTGGTATTTCTTTGGAATAGTGTGTTATACATTTCATCTTTCAGGTATATATTTTCAGTAATTGCATGAAGAGACAATACTAGTAGTGAAAATAGTAAGTAAAAATGATAATTCAATCTGGATAAAGGAGATTTTTGTGATTACTGGTTACACGAAGTTGAAATGTGCACTTTCGGTAGAATTGCTGGACGACCATGCCGCAGTGGTCTATCGTGCTTCGTCCATCTCGCTGTCCCGAAAATGGACGGTTGCGGGGTAGTGAGTAGCGCATTCGGATCTCTATATGGTCCTCCGTATGCGATTTTGGTGCTTCTATGTCGCAGGGGTATCGTGCCAACCTAATCCGACTTTAAATTGAATCATTAAGCCACAGCATCAGCGTTTATGTCCGAGGTGAGATTCGCGTAAGTGACCTTTGGGTGTGCTAGACACCCAGTGGGGAATTAATTGTCCAAAAGATGTTCAAAGAACGTTCAGTGACGACTATTTAAAAGTTCAAAGATGATTCAACATGGACATTCAATGAACTTTCAAATGGCACTCACAGATAGTGCAAAGAACATTCATTGGAATTTTTCATAGAATGTTCATCGTAGATGAATTGCGGCTGAACTTTTTTGAATTAATAACTTATGAACGATGAATGAATGTTTAAAAATAGTTCTCGTGAAATGATTCTCGATTCATATCGTATTACCTCTTCACTAACTTCCCTGCTCTCTCGAAATAAAAAAATGATAATTTGCAATTAATCACTATGAATGTGCAATTGCGCGTACTTAATATAAATACGTTATAACATCCTATCATGTATCTTCCTAACGTCATTGTATCTATGTAGCGTTATTAGTAGTTATTAGTAGCATCGATGGCCGATGTTTCGGAAACATCGATAGTTAGCGTCCGATGGTCGATGTTTCACTATCGATAGTTTGTCACCGATGTCTTCACACTATCGATGGTCTTTCATCGATGGTTACCATCGATGTTTTTTCAAGTGTTTGATTCAATTGATTACCTTCACCTGAAATTTTCAAGTTCAAGCGAAGATGCCTCCAAAGAGTTTGCATTGGAGACACTTTTCCAAACTTTCTGAACAAAGTGCGAAGTGTAATTACTGTGGGAAAATAATCAAAACATCGGGGAACACATCGAATTTAAAATGTCTTTTGGACAGCGTTCATAAGAACGTTCTTAAGACGAGAGAAAATCCAGACCCACCTATCTCTCCACAAGCTAAGGATGATGCCGATGTTCAACGGCGAGATCATTCACCGTCAACGTCTTCTGGTAACATTTCCTCAGAACAAGAGTCTTGCGCTGTTCAAAAGTCTGTTACTTCAATGTTTAAAAGAATTGAGTCCTTTAAAGGAGGAAGATTCAATGAGAAGGTAACTCAAGCCATTTTCTATATGATTTGTAGAGATTTGAACCTTTTAAGTGTTGTGGAACGACCTGGTTTTGTATCCCTAATGAAAACTGTAGCACGTCTCACTACTGCTTAATATTAATACGTTAACATTTTAAGGTAAACCTTGCCGAGCAGGTTTACCTTTAAAAGGCTGGTCAGTGAAAAATATGACACGCTGAAAGAATGTATGAAGATAAAGTTAATAAATAAAAATTGTTTATTTTTTTGCTTCTCGACTGATACGTGGACGGACATTCAGATGCGCAGTTTTCTTAGCTCGACCGTCCGCTTTCTTGACGGTGACGCAAATTTTGAATTATTTCCTGGAAACCTTGGTATGAATCCCCTAGAGGAGAACCACACGAGTGAATACCTGGCTGAAAAGCTTAGATCCATGTGTGACGAATGGGAAATAAAAACTGAGAATGTTACAGCTGTGGTAACAGATAATGCAGCCAACATTGTAAAAACTGTAGGTTTTGTATTTGGTGCTAAAAAGCATACACCGTGTTTCGCCCACATATTAAACATTGTTGCTCAAAGATGCGAAGGATATTATCGATAAAGTGAAGGCAATTGTAGCTTGGTTCAAGCATAGTGTGGTGGCAAGTGACGAGTTGAGAAGTAGGAGTGAGAAAAAACTTATTCAGAGTGTCCGTACCAGATGGAACTCTACTTACCAGATGCTGGAACGGTTCCATGAACTTCGACCCCACATTAACGAAATAATAAACAGACACACCTCAGCCCCAGTTATGGTACCTGCTGCTGAAATCGTATATGTCGGCGGACTATGTGAAATTTTGCAGCCTTTGGATTCCACCACTAAAGAAATAAGTGGAGAACACTACTTCACCAGTGGTCTAGCCATTCCAGTGGCTAATATAACAGCAGGTAACTGAAAAAAAAATCTTCCCAAAAGGGCTGTTGGGAAAAAATTTCAGAAAGAAATGGTGGAAGAATTTAAAAAGAGATTCGGACTGATAGAGCAGCTCCCTCTGTTAGCAGTCTCGACGATAATGGATCCGAGATTTAAGAATATTTACTTAAAGGATTCAGTTGCCCAAGCCAAACATCTGAGGTATATTGATCATTGTCATTACAGTAATCTACCGGTTAGAGGTAGGTTGTGATGAAAGCCAGAGAATATCAAACGAACTCTTACACGTGCCGTGCCATTTCTACCTCTAGTATTTCTCATATCAGCATAAGTCCTAGCTTTCTTCATCCCGTCCATAAAACCTATTCTCTTTCTTCTCCTTTCCCGCTTGCCCAACATCCTTCCTTCCATCACGGCCTTCAGCAGACCATCGTCCCTCATTACCCCTTCCAGCCACCTACCCTGTCTTCCCATAATCTCATCTATAAGTTTCTTCTCCTCACCAACTAGGTCAAACACTTCCTCATTTGTCTTCCTTTCCGTCCAACGCACCTTCTCTATCCTCCTCCACACCAACATCTCGAAAGCCTTCAGCCTGCTTTCGTCTTGCTTTCTCAAGCTCCACGTTTCTGCCCCATACAACGCCACACTCCACATCAAGCTCTTCACCAGCCTCTTTTTTACATCCTTACTTAAGGTCCCCGTCATCAGCTCCCTTCTATTATTGAACGTATCCTTCGCTAGCGCTATTCTCCTCCTAATGTATTTGCTACTATGTCCTGTTTTGCGATATAAATATAAATGCAAAATTACTGTGAATAAACAACATTTTGAGCTGTACGCATATATGCGTACAATTCAGTGTTCATTCGTTAAAAGTAACAGTTTAACTCATTACGTACATAATGCGATATCACATGCAGGCATTAATTTTAGGAGTGGACTACTTTTGAATTAGTTCATGAATGTCTTCTGCATGGTGGTCTCTCGCCACTGGGCAGTAAGCTCGCCCTGCCGAATCCAGAATAATTGCTTCCGTTAATTTGCTCAGGTCCACCAACTAAAAATGACGCTTTAGTCGTATAAACCGGTGGACAGCAATAAAATAATTAGTGGAATTTTGTACCGTTTTTTGTAACAATGAATTCTATCTTCAATTCCCACAAAGTATCACCAAAATCGATTAATTTGATTAAGTTATCGCGGTTATAGATCCAATCAGTGTTAACTGGCCATTGGGTGACGGCCGGAGATTCACGGGATTAGGAGAAGAAATGAAGGTTTTATTTTGTAGTTGAGGTTTCGACAATCGTGAGTTTTTTTAGGTTACGCATAGTCCACCTGATTTCTTTGCCCCTTTGCTATATTCCTTGCGTGCTTGCTAGGTTCACCCATTTCGCTACTGCCATTTCATGAGTACTTAATTATTATATTGCCGTCAGCGGTCACGTTATCAACTATGATTTATGACCTTTACTCGTAAATATGCAGATTTGCTTGTAGATGTATTCATCGAATGCCATTTTTTCACATTTATTTGGGTGAATCTATATGCGATATATTTCAGCTCCGCTAAGCTGCGTTTAGTATTTTAGTCCAGACAATTTTTCGCTTTAGTTTCTTTATCCCGGCGACTAATCCTTTACATGAAACGCCTTGCTATCCCATGTCCATGCTTTGACTAGAAAGCAACCCATGCCAATACTCCATATTCCAGTCGATCTGTTATGATATCTTCATAAAGGACTATAGTTTCACTCTATGTTAGCTTCGTAACGTGTACATCTGCGACAGGATAAAACAGTATATGTTTAAGTAAATGTCTAGAAAAGTATTGAAATCTATCCGTTTTAATTTTTTGCAATTAGTGGCTACTTATTATTTATCCTATATCATCGACATATTATTTATTTTCTTGGATATTAAACGTATTACTCGTCCCTTAATGTCATTGGTTGCCAGGCTAGGGCACACGTAGGGCTACGCTAAAGAGTTGAATGATGGCAGAAGTGTGGTAAGTGTAATCTTAACTGCGAAAAGCTCAGCTATTTGGGGCCCAATCTAGAGAAACGGGTTTCCAAGAGGTACAACAGAAGCTCAAATTTATGGCTATTAACTCTCTCTAATTTATTCTGAGCCGTTCTTTTGCGTCTCTGTGTACTTCATCGTATTTTTTAGAAACATACTGAAGTCTGATGGGAAATTAATGAAAGGAAGACGTTGGAACCTATACGTAGGATAAACAGCGATGAACTTTGTAATAAGAGCTATAGAGAAGTGAAGTAGTTAGCATGGGATGGGGAGGAATGGAGGGATACAACTAACCAATCTTAGGATTGAAAGACGTGCCACAGTGGGCCAAACTGAAAAAAAGCTGGCCAAAATTAATAACTCTAATAAATACCAGTATATATGCAACATGAAGTGCATTTCTAAGGTATTTTGGGCTGATAAACATTATTTTATCATTATTTTTTCAATATATTTATTCACAGCGCTATTAATTGTATAAACATTAAATATGCAATGACAAAGCTTAATTTCGATGATTGAGTGGTCTAGTTAAAACTCAAAGTTTCCTGTGATAATTATCAAAATACTGTAATTAATAATGCTAGGGGCTATAAAATCCGTAAAAAAAATTGTCCTAGTAGAATTTTAATGCATAATACATTTTAACAAATTATGACTACTGCAACGGAATGGGAGGAATTGAAAATATGTTTCTCGATGGAAATAAACTTGCATCAAGTTAAAATGTTAAATAAATAAAATGTTAAAGCTATAGCTTACGTAGACTACATTTTCACAAAAATATAAATATTTAATTCATTTTTTATTGCAAAATTAGTTTGAATTTGGCTATATTCCAGTCAATTTCATTTTGCTATACTTTTGTCGCACTACTGGGATCAGGATTCAACATAAATGTAAGCCAGAGGCAGAGACCATGATAATTTTTTATTTAAATTTTAATATTAAGCAAATATTTTTCAATAATATTATTATCAAAAACTTGAATAAATATTTTGAATAATAATATTGATAAAAAGTGTCACTCATCCTCTGATGACTCGTCATCACTCTCATCTTCACAGTCGTCATTCCCATAGTCAATTAGTTTTTTTACTTCTGGATCTAAATCTTCCTTCAATTTACTATTTTGAAATGAAATTGAAGATATCAAGGGATCACAGGTGAACAGAAATCTCCGAAATATATATTTATTAGTCGCCTCTCTTGATATCCTCCGCGTATTGTGATGCCGGAATTTCCTAATTTCCTTAATCCTTGATTCCAAGGCATCTTCTGGAAGCTGCCCGATGGACAGACTTGCTTTCTTGGATATATCTGCACCATGAATCAGAAGCTTGTGCACCGTTGGTGGCATATAATACCAAGGGTATTGCTTCACGTATAATTTCGCTGTTGCTAGACAGTATTTTCTGAACTCATTGTGATTGAGTGATCGACTGCTTGAAATTACTTTCAAAATATTTTCAAACCTTGAAATCAGTTGTTCATGAAGCCCTGAAAAATATTAAACTAACGAAAAATCTTACTAAACTTCAGCAGCGATATTTTCTTTAATTTGAAATAGTTGTCAGTTTCTCTTACCGGTAATATTTGCTGATAATTTAGGGTCCGAAAAACAGCGTCTGTGTTACTATCGTTTGTGGTGCCATATCCTGGTTTTAGTACATCTATTATCAGGCCAATTTTCTATAATTTATTTTATATTATAAACTCTGAAGTAGCTCTCCCTTCGCTGCGCCTTGTTCCATTTCTCAAAATATCTAGTGAAAAAGCATCTTTGTAGGCACTTCGTCAAAATACCTTTCGCATCGGTATCTCCATTCAATTGAAATTTTTCAATAAAAAAATCAATCACATTTTTTCTCACGTTCCGTAATTTGTTTTCTCTACAATTTTTCATGAAGCTGCAACCCTGTCACTTCTCTACTCTCCATGGTTTCTCACAAATTTAGTATAAAACACTACAAAACGAAATTAAAAATAGCAGGTAATCACTTCCATCGACAGCCTCACTATCATCATTCTTACATGAGTCGCAAAAAACAAATTACTGACTCCAACTCGGAATCCATTTTAAAAATTAAAATTTTTCTTACCAAACTTCTTCTCGTATGATTGGAAAGCAAAATTTTCCTTAATGGATGCGACGTACACATAGTTAAGGCACGACGAAACGGAGACGGGTTCAAGGAGACTTTGGTTTCCAGGTATAAGTAGGTAACTATATTCTCATTTGAAACGGTTCTAACGTTGAACAGATCAAACCAGTGTTGCACAGCACAGTCACTTACGGTGGATGTTCACTCGACGCTCTCTAGGACAACTGATGCATGTGGTACGCGAAAACAACCAGAAAACCCCTAAGGAAACTAACTAAGCATTCCGTTTGGCGGAACAAGTGGCGGCAAGGGTCTGCTAAAAGAGGCAAAAAAGGTGTAAAAAGCATAACTTGAGATAGCTACCAATGGATTAGGGGAAGTAGAAAAGAGTCATTATTGGCAAGGTTGTGAAACCAGTATTGTGGGGCCAGCAAGCACGGAGGGACGCAAGTCCTCAACCAGCTGGCGCGGGCGCATGCCGCTGCACGTGCATGACCACGAGCCTTCCCCTAAATCCCTCGACCACAATCTGCCCAACATGCCTGAGGGAATACCACAATTCATGGAAAATCCTTTCAAAGATATTTTAGCCCATACTCTGCTGAGAAACGTCCCAACGACCTCCGCATCGTAGAATCGCCAGTCGCCAACGTTGCGAGAAGTTGCAATTTGCGACAAGATTTACATTGAATTTAGCCATTTAAGTACAATGTGAAAAAAATCAATATGAAAAGTTATTCATAAAATATCAATTCAAATTACCAATGTCATTGAACTGGCATTCCATCGTCTTTATACTCGGAAATTATATACTTGCTTCGCTTAGACCCCATTATTGGCCGCCACTGTGGCCCGAGTGGCCGGGGTGATTTTAAATAAAAATGGTTGTTAAAATTAGAATCGCAAGTTATCGCAAAAATTTCCTTCTGAATATTGTTCTATATGCTTTTCTCTACCATACAGTGAAAATAACTCCGTGTAGCCTGATGTCGATAAAAACGATAATTAACGTTAAACATAAAATTTAATAAAAAAACAGCACAATTTTTGAAAAATTATAAAAATATAAAAATAAAAATAAAATGGAACAAACTTTATCTTCATTCATGCAATAAATATCAATTTTGGGGATCAAAATACTTTAAAACCAACATTATAAATAACGGCTCTTTAATAAAGCTTTATATCTAGCTATTTTCCACGGAAAAATTTCGGTCGCCAAAATCACCCTGACATGCTCTACTTTGACCAGATGTTAAAATTTTCATGGCGTATTCCCTGTTCTGCATAGTAGCCTATCTTAAAGAGCATATGCTTAATAATATAAATCAACTGTTTTTGGTTGGTTTGCGCGAACCTCATTTTTCGACTTTTGGCCAGCTTTTTTGGATTTTGGCCCACTGTGCGTGCGTGCCTCCGTATGAATAAAAAGGTTTGACTATACTAGAGACACCGCCGTGGGATTTTCGTGAATACGTCTGCGATGGTTGGAAATATCACAATCGGCCGTCGAGATGCTTTTCTCGGTGCTCCGATGCATCGGCGCGCGCCACCTTGACTTTCTGACGCTCCCGAAGCTATCTTTTTTCCCGAACTATCTATTTTTTTTCTTTATCCCGAACCGTTTTTTTTACCGACGTATCGAATTTGATCGATAGCGAATTCGATTCACTCTCCAATAAGATGAATATTTTAGTAATTCCACTGGGTTTTTTATGGTTATAGTCAGAAATTTCACTTGAAATTTCATTAATTATTTTTGATTTGTCTCTAAAAGAGAGTACTAAGTCCGTTTAACGGTTTAACTGAGCAGATATATGCGAGATCTTTCGTTTGGTTTCAAAATAAGTGCCTAAGAACGTCGGGGTCGCGATATACACCGCGCGAAAATTTTCGCCCAACGCCCAAAATAGTTTCGAGTCGCCGCGGATACCACATTTCACCTGTTATTTGCGCATGCGCTCTGTTAAGTCAAGATGTTGCTCGCATTGTAGTCGTGTACCCCAATGGAATTAGATCACATTCATTTCAATCCTGTTGTTTTTGACGAAGTTATAGCGTCGGGAACGATCATCCCGCAAACGTTACATGGCCGTTTCCATTAATTCAATATTTTCAAATTGATTTTAAAGTCGGATCTACGTCAAACATTTGAAGCTGGACTGTTGGGTGGGAGAATTTGGAGAGAGCGAGGTGTGTGTGTGTGTCACGTGCGGGTTCCTGTCCTCTGTCTCCTCCCTTCCTTCCTTCCCTCCACAGCACTCGTCTTCGTCTCCTCTCTCCGTTTGCTCCCTCGGCAAATCCACCTTCCTCTCATCGATTGCGCTCTCTCATCGAGCACCAACACCGGGACACGAAATGGCGAGGAAATGACGACGGGCAAAAGGGTCCAGGGAGAGTGGGAAGGGAGGACTTGCGGCGGGGGGGCGAGTGGGAGGTGAAGCGAGGGAGAGGAGGTCATTAGGGGCGATTTCACGCATGGTTTGCTCGTAGTCCACTTCACATCACTCTTGTCTCTTTTCCCGAACGGTTCTCTGCGTCATCATCCGGCGCGATATTGTGTGGTCGTGAATCTAGTGTTTCATTTTTCTAAATCAGTGCAAAAAATACTTTGCAAATACCGAACTTCCAGTGAAGAATATAAGGAATGCATTAGTAGCTCCTGTCGACTTTGATGCCAACGCGATGTTCGAGTTATGCGCCAACGCCAACAGCATGCACGCCAACGGTAATGGTTTAGAGGATGCAAGAAACACCATGAATGCTAAAAACCTTGGAGTACCAAGAAAAATATGTATTCTGACAAATCCGCGCGAAGAAGACCACCATTCATCTACTCGTTCTACGCTGTGCATTCAATGTATTTGCTGGTCATTGTTTCCATCTTGGGTTTTCAAACCTTCATTCAGAATGCGCGATTTCAGCTTATTAACTGGAATAACTTATGAGCCACGGTCTTCTACTTGATATGCATTCACTGCATAATGCTCTTGAGTACCTAATTTTGTCGTTTGTGGCGTGTGACAAACTCAATTATGAAGTTGAATCGGTGTATCACACTATACTACAGAAATTCTCACAAACAAAATATGGATAAAAGTGACACGTCACTATTTTCAATTAGATATAGAAAAGCGCAACTTTAAAAAATGTCTAGCGTATGTATAATTGTAGACATCACAGTTTCCGCAATCATTACTCCTTTATTTCTGTATACATTTGCTGTGGTATCCCATTTTCACGATATTTTTCTCTGAATTTCAGCGTGAGGATGTCTTTCTTAAATATCGTGAATAATTTCAGGATAGAAGCTCTCGAGTACTCTTCCTAAAGGAATAATCTTTTCAAATATCATGTGGATCGAAATATGGTATAAATGATGAGGTTTTATGAATATGCCTGCATTTTAAACGAAAAACATAAAGATTTTGCAGTAATCGTAAGTTTGACGTGAATTTCGCGAACTAGTATTTCCATGATATATCTACTAAGTTGACAGAGCGAGCTTCAATACTTAGCCGTTCGGACAGCATTCGAGGATTCCTTTATCTGCGGCATACCGAAAAGTTTTCCATTCGAATCACACCTAGAAATACATCGGATGAACACTTCAGTGGAACTTCGGTTGAGGGGAAGTTGAAAAGAAATAACCCGCAAAAGTTTTCTAGGTTGCCAGCAGCTGAGCATCCCGTCGTAAAACCTCTATCGGGTGAAGATACATTTCTCGGGAAGAAAATTCATCCCCGAGTCCGCATGGTCGAGAAAATAGTTTTATTTCACGTCTCAGCAGCCTCAGGATTGTTGTTTACAGTCTGTTAGACTCTTACTAGCATGTACCTCTCTTCGTCATCCATAAACAACACACGGGAGCTTGTGTGAAGTTGTATATTCATTTTATACAATGAAGGTACTTCTACATGGACGTGTATGCGTTCCGTTTATCATTATTCGAGCGTTAGCACAGCCACGGAAAAGTCTTCGTCGGACCAGTTCCTTCATCTCACTACGCCAATATCTACTAGTCTCTATTCTTCTCTTTTCAATTCATCCCCTTCTTTCCCTAGTTTATGCCTAAATTTACTTCATATCTTTCCTCTCACCTTTTAGCCCTGTTCTTCCTCTTTCAAGATTCGTAACTTCTAAGCTTTTATTTCTCATCGTTTCACTCAACCTATCGTCGCGGTATTAACCTTTTTCCCTTCCCTTGGTTTTTTCTTAGTTATTAAAACCTTCAGTTATGTACGAATACCTGTTTTAGCCCCAAAAATATCGTCAGAGAACTAAAAAGCGTCAAAGTAAGAGAAGAAATACTTCTTCGAGCAGATAAGCGTAAGAATTATTTCTTTCCTAGCACCAACCTTAACTTCTACAAAAACAGATGGAGGCACTAGTACACCAAAACAATCATCACTTTCCTTCCCTTTCGTCTCCCGATTCCTTTAACCAGGGGCGGCGTGGCCAGGGCGGGAAGGCGGGGATTCCCGCCCGGGCCCGGGTTTTGGCTCAGGCTCCGGGCAACGCACTAGGTTTATATATTATTTGCAAACCTTTTGTCCTTAACGACCTGAAACGCGTTTTTAACACAATTTTTTTCAGAAGGGGGGTCACAAAAACCGGGTCCCTCTGGACGTGCCACGCCGCCCCTGCATTTCACAATTCTCTCCTTTTTAACGGATGATGTGCTGACACTCGCAGGCCATACGCCCTCTCAGTGGCACCTAGGGTTGTGCGCACATGGATATCAAACTTTCTGTCGTTTTCCCTGGCGGTGTGCTCAGTGGGAGCCCTATACAATCATATCCTTTTCCAATGATTCATGCGCCACTGTTTCATGCTCGATGGTCGTTTATACGATAGACGGAGCTCTTGGATGGTTTAAAATCACTGATACAATCGGAGTTATGAGTTAAAATAGGAATTATTACGTTGGATAGGTGGATTTCTGCGCCCGCAGTCATCAGCCAGAAGGTTAGTTCCACATGCAACGGTGGAACTCGATCAGGTATATGAAGTATGTAATTTAACGGGCCACACTCGGTAATTCCACGAACGGAATTTGACTACGCCACTTTTTATCGTCAATGCGCAGCATCATGGTTGTACTCTAATCATATATCTCCAAGACGAAATGTAGTACGTGTAATAAAATATCTTTTTTGATGCGCAAAAAGTGTTCCGTTTCGTAATTTAGAAATTCATTCTAGTTTTTCCTGAAACCGCTTCCTTCTCCTTGTGCTCTAAAATACACGAAACTCTTAAATTTATGATGGATTAGTCATAAATTGTTAATGTGGTGTCTTCAGTTCGGAGAAGGATTTGGAACCGATAAGATCGCACAGTTTGAACAGACCCTAAAGTTTCCGGAGGCAACTCTGGGATATGAAACCATAGTTTTTCTGGTCGGTTGTTGAGTACTCTCGGGAGTAGATAGTAAACACTACTGACTAGGAGGTTAAATCATTAAATCCCTTTAAGATATTTTTAAACAATACTGCTTAAAATACTCATTAATGCTTCCTGAGAGGCTTTAACTTCCTCAGTCCCATCAGACGGTTTGTACCTTAGCCTAAAAAATATGGCAGGTAGTAATAGAAAAATAAATCATGGACAAATTTAACTAAATTGATTTTGGAATAGGAATTCCTTGCAATAATAATCACAGAGTTACGCTGCTGAAGAAGTATACGCCCCATTTTATGACATCTCTTGGTGCTATTACATTGTTGATGTTTATTAAATTATTAAAGATGACCTTATTTATGTCCATTATATTATTACATTATATATGACTTCAGAATTAGTTATCTAGCTCGCGCAACGAATTTATACGTTAGTTCTAATAACCTATTTGCATAACCATCCATAATTCAATTCATCATTTGATAAATATAATCAATAATCATGGCGTGTTGAGACTAAGGGCAATGTGAGCGTATCAGACAGCTCCATTATGATTGTAATTAATTATTCCAAAGTGCTACGAAGTGTGGAGTAAAATAGCAGGCATTCAAATAATGGATATCCTTTGAATATGCTAAGTGTGATTTCCTAAAATTTGGTGGTATCCGCCATATGCCTTCGATTGATTATGACTACTTAAGATGAAACGAAAACGGCTGTTTTTAAATTACTGAAACACCGGGCTATCGTTCGGCCAAGGGACCAACAACCCCATAGGCCACTGTGGCAATTTAACTTAATTTTTGCTTAAAATGGTAAGTTCCTTGTAATCCCGTGGTCCACCCATGTTAGCCTTACGTTTTATGTTCCCGTCATTAGCACTCGAGTGCACTCGTCGTCGTTGTCCGCTATTTCCTCGGCTTCGGATGCCCTTTTCTCTCTTCGAATGTCTCACTACTAGGCCTTCCCACTCCAATCCTCTTCCTCGGCCAAAATAACTGCGCGAGTGAAAGTGACGCAAGTGATATGGGATAACAAGGTATAAATACATAAGTGAGGACTTTGTTTTAAAGTGGTTGTCTGGTTATTTCGAGAATATCTACAAAAATCCAATTTACAAATTTTGTTTCAAGTATTGAAAATATCTGGGTTGTGATAACACTTATCTTCTCCACTAGATGCTTGACAAAATACGACGTTTTCCGTGTCCGTTGATTATCTTTGACTCGTTATAAATTTACTTCTCGTTTTTCCTACGTACACACCATTCATCCCAAATACACACCATTACATCATGATGTAAACACCAATTTTTTAATAACACGATTTTTATAATTATTCAACCAAAATGAGGTATGTCACTTTAGAAAATCATTGGAGATGACCACGCTTGGAAACCGGATCTCTCATCCTATCACTGATCAGGTGTGTTCGGCAGTATCAACACTAAGTCATTTCCATTCAAGAATTTCCTAGAGATTCGCAGTCTCAGAGCATGGTATAACGCTGATGTATGGGAATTCACCATGGCGAAATAATTTCCTGGGATTTAGACGGCTGAGTGGTGTAACTGCATACTTAACCATCAGTCAGAAGTTCGGGTTCGAATACGGGTCACAGCCTACTATTGAAATCGGTATTTTATAATGGGATGTTTTATTAATATGTACGCTCAATACAAATATGCATAAAATAGTTTGGCATCGTCATCATACGATCACGTTATTCATTTCTAATATCGGTTGTCAGATGGTTCTAAGGTTAGTTGTCTTACTTCCATTCCGTCCTCTGATGATTTTTCTGTGTGTATATTTTAAAGTCAAATTTTTTTCCTGTATATATTCGAATCAAATTACTTCTTCCTCAACCGCCTCGTATTGAGAAAAAAATTCTTCTTTTTCTTCCCCCAACCACTTTCATAATACTCTGTTCAGGTATTTCTATTTCGCTTTCCTTGTCTCGTAATTTAATGAGTATTTTTTTACCGCTTTACTTCGTCACGCATTGCCGCATTTTTCATTCTCGTATGCCTACTTTGGGTATCCAATTAAGGCACTCAAAGCTAGTTCTCCTTCCCAAGGTGAGCACAACACACTTCTCTTTTGACGATTCAAAAAAAGCATAGTTCGGAATGATAATTACTGGTAACGAAATCTAAAGGAGAATGAGAATGATTACCCTGCAAGTGTTTGAAAGCAGCCTGAAGGAAATATGACTCGGAATTTTGAAATCTGTAACTCCTCATGAACATTACAGGAATTTACACCCTTGTTTGAGAAACTTGAGAAAAGGGTGAGAATCGATTGCGAAAAAATTATTTGGCTGGAGTAGAATGTGGATACTGACCTGTTTAAAGTCGGCTCAAGTGAATAATCTTTAACAACTTACACTCCTTTGCGTGCATTTTGTTTTTGTTGTAAGTCGGAAATCGACATAGAATTTCATGTGGCGAATGTGTAATTTCCTTTTTGGAACAATATTTTCGTCAGGTTCAGTATTTCCTTGAGAATAAATAGCATCATGTGAAGCTGTGGAGTTTTCCGGGAAAATGTCGGTGAGGTTAACATTATGTATTGTATCAACAGTATTGAAGGCATTGTTTTGTCTATAGAGAGTTGAAATTGTTGCGAGAATTCTTGCATCATTTATGTTACCATTTTTGCTTATATTTCCGTATTATAAAATTCCACCTTTGGAGAAGATACTGTTAATTCTATGAAAATCACGTGCTTACGTAGGCATTTTAACTCATTGTTTGTCGGAGACTATATCTCCCACAAATTTCCCGATACTGAGCATCGTTAGGGCTAGGTTCGCAAGCTAATCCAGTGTCAGCACTTCTGGGAAAGAAGCTGGCGTGAAGGTCTGAGACGATTTGTTTGGTGGGTTGTCTAATCATTAGGATAATGCAGTGAGAGGAATAAGTGACTCCGGAGGAGGCCTTTAGTGGAAGAAATGGGTTTCTGCGGAGTATTAATCTACGAAAAAGGATATCTTGCATGGAGGACGACATGAGATTCGCGGAGAAATAATCAGTTATTGATGATTACTCAACTAAACGACATGCGTTAACGGATAAGGTGAAACCTGATCCCGTAAAGAATTAGCAGTGAATAATGCGATTGTGTAATAAACCATAAATCATGCAGGTGCGCCGAAAACATTTTGTTTCGGAGAGTCTTCTTTGGGTGGGATAAAATAGAGGACTTAAATTGCGTCGTAATCGACGAACGCAAATTAAAAAAAAAATTCATGTTTAGAATTCGTGGAAATTGCATTTTTGATGTATTGCATGGAGGTTATTGCACTCGTCCTATCGTGATAAAAGGATAAATGCTTAATTCACACAAACCTGCCCCATTTCTCTAAAAAAAGTTGGTTAAAATGATATGAGAATCTGAAATCTATTGCGATAGCTTGTAGATATTGTATGCGATAACTTCTAGATGTGTATTGTGATGTATTGTGTTCCATGTTTGGAAGAATTGTGGTAGAAATGCGTTCGCTAGCGAAACTTTATCCTGAGAAAGACCTCTCCTGAGATATGGGGGTTTGATTACGGTAGGCGAGGCTCTCTAACGTTTATGCATCACCTTGTTACGTCCTTAATACGTCATTAATCTTCCCGCGTCCCATCCTCTCTAGGTCTGCTGCGTGTCGTTCTCTAACTGGAGTAGAGAAAGCGCTGCAGCTCAGGATCAATCAATCAATCCGCTGTCCAATCTGCCGCTTCCTGTCTCGTTTGATCTAGAAAGCATGCATTTGCAATAATTGCCTGCGTGATACTAAGACAATATGTCTGGCATTTAAGCGTTAAACTTGTTTCTGTGGCTCTTTCGATTCTCTCCCCTTGATTACGTGGTGTTATTTCCATGAAAATCTTTTATAAAGATGCTTACTCGACACGATGGCGTTAATGGAATTGATCTTTGGCTGAGTATCACCTCCATTCCTTAAAACGGCTCTTACTGTTATCGTCGTTTCTACGTCTGACTGGCTTTTGGATAACGTAGCCTTGGAACGTAAACTTTTATGTAATTTGAATGTATAAGAATTACGCCTAACGCAGTGCACATTATTTTGTGCTCTAAAAAAGATAAATTAATGTTGATGTCAACACATAGTACTTTTAATGAAACAGTTACATCTACCATCTATTTTCCTTCGATGTTCAATTAAAACATTACCTTTATTAGGTGTTACAGACCCGATAACATTACTGATTTCACGATATCATTACTGATTTGGTTTAGATAAAAATGGTTATTCTGGTATTAAGTGCATTTTTCCATAAAAACTGACCCATTTCTCAACTTTTCAATACGAATTTTATGTAACTGTTACTCCCAGAAGTACTTGAGAGTGTCAATACCTATGTGGCTGTACGAACAGGAAGATAGTTGAAGAGTTTTCGATAAAAACTGAAGAAAAACTGATGCCGGCCACGGTGGCGACGGGGTAAAGTCATCTCCTATCTATACCTTAGCTCACGGGTTCGAATCCCGCCTGGGTGGGATTTTCATCTCCCAGGGTGTGTGTTCGTCTATGTATCAAATTGGTAGTAATTGGCTTCGGCTGTTACCAAAAGAGACATTATTATAATAAATTCAAACTAGTATCCAAAACAATGGTTTCGTGGTAAATTATCTATTGCTGGTTAAGTCACAAATTGTAAAATATTTGAAAGTATTTACATTTTGGGAGAACGAGTGATGACAATTCTTCGAGAAATTAAGATATCTTTAAAAACAAAAATCTTTTCTACCATGAAAATGTTATATTTACAAAGACTGATTATTTGCTAATCTGTTAAAGCGATTTCAGTCTTATATCGTAATCGTAAAAGATATGTTGTAATGAGCTACGAATATATTTTCGTTTTGACTGAACCCTTTCAGAATTCGGCACCTTAATCGAGCCGCGAATTAACTATCACACTGCAAGACACTTTCCATTGTTTTGTACATTTTCAATCTTGAGCTGGATTAGGCATCGGTTTGGTCAAGACTGTATTTACCTATAAAACTATGGATTTTTCTTGGTATAGTCAATCAGGATATAAAAGTCTAAGTAAATTAGAGTAGTTATCGTTAGGTACGTTTTTTAAATCTTTGCCCGTCAAATGGAGAAATTTACTACAATATCCTTCAAACGTTTACAATGATATCTTGATAACTTTTCATCTGATTATCTTAATGTTTTCCCAGAAATGAGGAAAATAAATGGGTCATAAATGGTAATACGCATACATTGGTTTACTCTCTGTTTTGAGGAGGAAATAGGCCGTAGTTGATTTGGTTGATTTCCTGAATTATTATTTTAGTCCAACGAAGCAGTAATTAAAGGATTTCTTTATTTCAAATAAATAAAAAACACTCGCGGATGATAAAGACCACTTGCATCGATTGTAATTTGGTGTCTAGATCTTTTCGTTGAATTGCGTTATAATGAAGTTCTTGTAATGGACTCGGGAAAATTCTCTGTTTTGGCGGAACTGTACAGCCATTTTTGTTGACAAAAATCCTTTAATCACTGATAATTAAGAGCTTTCCTTTGGGAGGATGAACCCCTTGGTACTATGAAACGTCCGGCTGCGGTATTGTTTACCAAGACTTACTTTGCAATAATGACCATCGTTTAATCCATCTAGCGTCAATAAATCAAGAATACAATTTACCTCCGGGAACGTTACCATGCGTTAGGGTTTGGTTGTAAAAAATCATAGAACTAAGGGAGTTATGGCGGCTGTATTCCATTCGCGTCCTAAAAAGGAGATGATCGAAGAGCATGCTTCCCTCCTCCTTCCAAACCCTCTCTTTTCCTCTTTATATTTCGAGTTTTCATATTCCCATCCTGCCACATGTTTTTCCTTGCATGTTCTTACTCCTTGCCCGTTCCATATGGGGGAGAGGGGGGATGAAAGAGAGAAAATGGGACCTTGTGCTCGCGGGTAAACTGAGTGCATCGCAAACTACGCGCACTCTTTCAAGAAGGGACCCATCTTTGAGGCTCAGGCGACGACCTGGAACCCCCAAACCCCCTCTCGCCCCTCTTCGCTAACCAAGGAGAACGAGGAGAAGAAAGAGAGAGAGGGAGAGAGAGAGAGGAAAAAAAGGAAATATATGTAAATGCAAAGCAAAAGGAAACGGTGGGATGGTTTGAGGATGAACAAGCCGGGGAACGGCTTCCGGATCCATCCCCGTTTTCCTATTTCTATTGTCATATTTTAACAGGGTTGCCACCCTTCCCTGTTGTAAGAGAAACCCTAATATTATTTATTTTAACCATATTTTATACACTCCGACCACGGATTCGGGATGTAATGTGGTAATGTCCTTTACTATAGCAATATTATGCCGAAGAAATAACCAGTGTGTATTAAATAGTGTGGAAATTATAATAACGTCTCACTTACAACATGGATATTTAGTATTTCCACCATTTTACGCCAGAAACACTCCCCTATGGCCGCCTCTCCTTGAAATCCTTGAAAATATGGAAAACTTTTTTATACTGCTACTTCCCATAGATCCTGGAATTCTCCTCGATTTTATCATATATCTGGAATTTCTCCTTGATTTTCCCCTATTTTATAATGACACGGAATATTGCCGGTGTTATTGAACAAAATCACCATATTGGTCCCTTAAAAGTTAAAGGTCTTGAGAGCTGGGGGCCTCATTAATGTTTATTTCTTATCACACCCTAATATTAGTTATTTTTGGTTATTCTGGCGTATTACCATCTCAGTTTTTATTCTATATAATTCATTTATTATAGGGAGGCAGGCATCAATGTCACAACAACATAGCATTTCATGGTAAAGAGAAACGGGAAAACTTTTTTTGATATTTTCTGGTGGAGGTTTATTCAGTTCTTCTATTCTCTTTTTTAAATATCTTTTTTTACTTTCAAGATGTTGAAATCAGCGCACTTGAGTGCATATCGACGGCGATGAATGGAACGATGTGCCATTTTGTACCCTGTCGGTTGGTAGTTTCCTTCAGGCATTCAATAGTCACGGCCGAATGTTTAGTGTTTTACGAAATCGTTCAAAGTACCGTATTAAAAATGCAATATTTTTAATGGATGCAAGAGTTTGGTACTTTTTAACAGATTTTATTTGAATCATCGGTGGAAAAGTCCCAAATTCTTACTTTAATTCCATGGTGAACTTTTACAGATTACCGCCTGAATCCGAGAAAAATATTTTTGCCGATAAGTAATTAAGAACTTTACTATAATAATGTTTGACGTCTTTGATGAAAACATTGGCATCAACAGCAATCGTGGGTGCAATTATATAAGTTATTCTTCACTAAGCTCTCTTCTTGTACAAGTTTTCAAGCGCTCTCATTCGCACATTAACTCGGATCTAGGTCTGTTTTGAAGTGCGCTCTGTCTAAAACGAATGGAAAGCGAAGTTGTGTTGCGAAGAGAGAAGCGCACTAGAGCAAATGGAAAGTTCGCCATAATTAGTTGAGTTAGAATATAAAAAATTCCCAGGTGTTTCAGGGAGATTAAGAAATGAATAAGAGAATAGTTTGGGCATGTCAGTAACCGACCCAGCAATGGAAGCTCCAGGAAAACCTGGACCAGCCTTGATTTTGCAAATAGAAATCCGGTTGGCTCCCTGTTTTAGGCCCTTTCCTCCAGACATCTCAGGGTGCGTAGGAGGGTCTGTTTGTGTGTGCGATATGCTCTCTCCATAGTTCCTTTGATCCCGTATCCGAGCCAGAACCCTCGTTGAGTGCTGTTTTTTCCTCCTCAAAACTCCTTAAATCAACCTCCTTCAGACGTCAAGGACTTCCTCCTCTTCGCAACATGAGTTGCAGGTGAACGCTGCAGAGCGTTAGCAAAAATACACGGTGGTGATGACGTCCTTTTTGTGATGGCGAAAAAAGTGCTGCAAAACTTGAGCTCCTGTAAGTTTCACGGTGGTGACCGAAGAAACAAGCATTCTACCGAATGAACAGAATTATCTGCTTTATTACGGGTTTAATGATAGTAGAATGGAGGAATAATTATATTTTTTCGGGGCAAAATTGACACTATATACATCCCCTTAGTCAAGTTGCCCATCGTCAAAAACAATTTAAATTATTTTTTTTACAAAATATGATTAGGTAGTTATTAAAAACTTAGTCCATAAAATTTTAAGAAAAATAGTGAGCTAGAAAGATATGTACACTCGTGATAAAAACTTAAGGATGGCATAAGTTTTTATTGTTTATTTATTCAGTGATTCACTTACATAAATCATTCTACTAACTTTTATATTGAAATTCAAAGTACCTCTGAGCTGTAATTCTGTTAAGTAATTCTGAACTGGCTGTGACATTAAGTGGGAGAGGGGAGTAACCTATTGAGGATAATTGTGTCAAATATCGCTATGAAATTACAGTGTGGCCACCCCTCCTTGGAGTCAGGAAATTCTCCCTTTATTTTTCCCGACATTTATTACGTTACAAATTAATTCCGGGTGATTTTGCAAAAGTAGATACTTGGTCTTGCATAAAGTTATGAGAGCATTATCTCTTTCTCGTCAAAGAATGAAATACTACTTTGACCTGCTTCTGACCACTTTCCAGAAGAATCTATATAATTACTTGTCAAACTCCGTTGTCTCAGGCGTGATTTGATGTTATTTGCTTAGCATTGTGAATGAGAAGCAGTAACTTTGTAATTCCACATGTATTTACTAGAAACGACCTTGGTTTCGACGTTGCACGTCGTCATCAGACCTGACGTGATGCATGCCTGCGGAAGACCTTATGATGACGTGCAACGTCGAATCCTAGGTCATTTCTAATAAATATAAATGTGGAATTACAAAGATACTGCTTCTCATTCACAATAATTCCCTGTTTTTATAATAGGGACCCCTGACTACTCACACTTCGCTCGCTCCGCTGCCAATCCCGCTAAGTAATTAAATAATGATACTTCTATAAAACTAAACAGTATTTTTCCGAATAATAGTTTTTCATAACATTCTTAAGGTGGCTCTATACCGGGGCTAAGAAGCTCGTTTCAGACGTTTTCCTCTAACCCAGTAACGGCTTTCCCGTAACAGCTGGATATTTGCAATTTTTGTCTTCCATAGATGAAGAGTCATTTGTTGATTTATGTGTAGTAACTTTATCATGAAGTGGTTGTGTTTTTTCATAAAAAAATATCAAAACTATGTTTTTTACGACATGTTTTGTTAATATTTCGGGGCACGTTGCGAAGGCTAGATTCCGAAATGAGGATTTTCAGCCCACTTAAATCAATGAATCATCTTTCATGTATGCAAACAATTAACAACCACATTGTTTCGATAAAGTTTCCTCGCGGAGTTTCTCACGCAGAGGCTGGCCTCCGTGACGCAAAAACGTGTATCGATGCCGAGTTGGCGGTGTAATAAAACCTGATACCATATTCAGGAATTTTCTTGACTCGAAAATGGTGGAATTTGGACGTTGCAACCTCTAAAAATTCCAATTATTCAATTTATTAGAAAATTCCGTTAATGCCATATTTGAGATGTGTCGTGGATGTGACGTCACTTACAGGACATTGGCGGGGTCTTGTCCTTTCTCGGATAGAACCCACGGTCTTATGTTAATTTTCTTTATAGGGACTCAATTGCTTCAGAATTTACTCCGTGAAATATATCTATAAAATCAACGAACACAACGTACTTTTAATGTTATAGATTTCTTTGTTGTGATCTTCAAAGTTTTCTTTCCTCATGATTATATATCTCCAATTCATATTAAATTGAATTATTCGTATAGAACACCTCGCCAAAATGGAGCCAAGACGCCAGGGGTTACTTTAGCTAAAGCACTCGGTATACATCTGGTAGATATGGATTCGAATGAGTTTTTCAACGTTTATTTCGCCAATTCATGATGTTCGGCTGTTGAATTCTAAGCCGGGATAATTTAGGCGAAATGTTCAATTCCCACGATCTTGCTTCTTTGTTACATTTTCATTTTCAACGCACGAGCAAATGAGAAAACTCTTGGAGGAAAACACTAATTCAGGAGATTCTCGGCACAACGTCGCTGGAAAAATTGAGTTTGCAGATTTGCATGAAAATCCTTTTTAAAGTCAGCTTGGATTGGAAAACAGATCTGTAATAACTAACCTCGTGTATTTTAAAGTTCTCTTGTTGCGCTAGTGCATGGCTCAATTCTCAACCTTGCTTAATTCACCATATCCCAGTTCTAAAAATAAGAATGTTTTCCTCAGTCATAGCTCGAGTTGGAATATTAATGGTGATATTTACTTTTTCTGTATAAGAACTCGCGTGTGTGTTAGGATAGATTCGAATTTTTTCGTTCATATCTTGTTTCCTTCGCTCAGAACGAGATTATCTTTGGACCAGTATAGGATAAAATTTGCTTATTTTTTTTTAGTTTCGAGTGACATATTTTGTTGGTTTCAAGCATTGGGTATCTGCTTTACTTTTAGCAGAGACAGCGTCTTTTAGCAGAGACAGTGTTAACTTTACGGCGAAGCTGCACTGCGTCAATAGCAGCATGGCTCGTTGAGGACATGATGTTAATTGTAATGGTGGAATTTTTGTCAGTGTGAACCCTTTACAATCTTTTCGCCTCTTTATTACAGTCTACCGATTCTGGAGTAGTTTTTTTATTTAGAAAGCAGTAACTTTCCAGAGCTTACATGGCTTTTTTTTAAAGAGATCCAGGTTAACACAAGGCTGGAGAAAGTGAAGCTTTGATATTCTTGAAACCGATTTGGGATCTTAGCCGTAATGATTTATTTTCAAATGTTTAGTGCCTTGAATATGAACTTGACCAATCATTTGCTGGCTATTTAATTATAGGGATAGGGTAGCATTTAAATGCACGATACGATATTAACACAGTTGTAAACCTTTTACTCTCCTCTTTAAATGTCACCTAAAGCCGTGATGAAGCTTGAAGCATAAAAAGGCGAAACGTTGGCGAATTTGTGATTTTTTAATCTAAATAAATAATAGACCAAAGCTCCAGAATAAAAATTCAATCATAATTAATTGGTGAAGATTATATATATATACAAATTATAATTAGAACATGTCGAAAGTTAGCGAAATACGTAAATAGCCTGAAAATGTTAACTCTTTTTGATGAATAGAATCTGTCAGAATTGAAAGTGTCAGTGTGCATCAATTTTTAGCCGGTCTGGGGGGTTATTTTGTAATCTCACCTTTTTAACAACTCTTTACGGGAAGGCGGGAGACCCGTTTCGCTCTCTTAATGACCAGCTCATGATCGGCCAAGTTCCGACGGTGGCTCCATTTCACGTTGCTTACGACAGGTGAGATGGAACTAATGAAAGACGGAGGCAAATGAAACGGATCGATAGTTGAAAGATACGGATCAAGAGTCGAAAGAGCGGGTGAGTCAAATGAAAGACCAGTAGATCACCACACGAGAGCCGAAAATGGTCTTGCCCCATGGGTGGCGAAGTGGAACTACGAAATATTACATAATTTTCCGTTTTTTTATGACGTATTCTCACTTAATTGAGATTACAAAATAACCCCCCCTGATTCCATCAGGCATTCCTGTTTGAAAATGGGCTTTGACCTCTTTCCCAATAGGTAACGTGGAATCCCGTCGAAATCCCATAGATGGGATCCCGAAATTCATCGAATGCAACAGTTCTTTTATTCCGCGGCCAATCGGATTCGTTTTCGCTCAATCTCCATGTCCCACTTGCATAAAACGGGCTCATCTTTTACGAATTCCTCCTGGGATTCCATTCGCAGAGAGTTGCACCCGTGTGACGACGAACGCATCGTACCCAGGCCCATTTCGAGCGCGGTCCACGCGGCCCGCGGAAAGCTGTACCCTTGCAGATATTATTGCGGCGCAGATGGGTGGGATGGGGGAAGAGACCGTTTTTCTCACGAAACCCCGGGACTCGAATAAAACTGGGAAAAAAGAACGGCCTTTCCATTTATTGACGTTAGCGTATAAAAAAATCACTTCTTCACCCCTCTTCTTTTTTTATTAATATTAACCCGTGTACGCATTGAAGCTTTTATTAATACCTTTATCAGTTCAGGGCTTCGCAATATTCTGATCCAAATACTGCCTTGCTACATAATGAGTATCTATATAGATTTATCGACTTCTGTATAACCTGAAAATTTCTCTTTTCAAATTGCAATATACTGTATAATATTTTCGGTAATGATTTTGTGTAATACCGCATGGTGTAAGAGTATAATACAATTTATTTGCTAAGCAATCTGGTACATTTTCATAGTAAATGACTCCATTTCATTTTTGGCGGTTAGGTATTGCATTGCGATGTTTTATCGTAGTTTCAGTTGCAGTTCTCCTGCGTTGACAACTATTTCTCTCAAGTTAAATGAGTCTTATAGGCCAAAGAGGCATTCCATGGTTATTTACGAGTATATGTTTGTAGTCACTTGGTGGCCAGCGCTTTCTGATGGTTGGAGCCGTTGAACATTTTCTTTCATTTTGTGATAAATTTGTTGAAATCCTCCTGAAATTCACTTGGTGGCATTATTTCGATAGTCTCTTAAATTATTCCCTGAGAAGGATTTTTTCTCCATTGAACTCTCTCTTGTAATTCTTTGAATGCTCTCTGTGTTCTAATTATGGTACTTTCCGGATCTGTGTAGCTTTTTGGACCTAACCAGGTATGCTCCGCAATGAATAAGGATGAACGTAATTGTTCATTCTGTAGAGTCATCTATCTGTACTTTAATCCGACATTGTGTCGCTCTGTCTGTCTTAAACGCACTATCCCGTATGACCGATCCTTCGCAGATTCGCGTGTATGTTTCGAAAGACTGTCCTTTCAGGTCTCGTTGGTATGTCTCCGGTCTTTTTCGTTCTTTATATCGTCCCGATTTTCCGTGAATATCGATCATCGCTGTCGATTAGTCGCGGTATATCTATCCGGTTCTTCTTCGATACCCCGTTTTCCCAAAACTCGTCATCGTGTCCATTCTTTTTCCTCACCAAGGATTCCTGGAACTGGGATTGTTCAGTGTCACAGGGGAGTGGAGCTGGAGGGGGGGGGGGGTGGGAGGGGTGCCAGATCACTCATCAACGGTTTCTCTAGGCCCCATCTTGCTTTTCAGCTCAGTTCCACGCACCGCCCCGAGGGAGGGTAAGCGCAATAGAAATGTAAATTTTCGAGCCGAGTTTTTATCCTTTTTATAGAATCCTTTCACCCGAGCGATTCCTGGAACCCAAAGCTGAAGGGCACAAGGTCAACACGTCATCGCTGGTGGAAGATGTGTGATCAGACGCTGATCCGGAAGATGGGATGGGAAACGAATGGCGTGCCCAGGCTAGAGGACCATGCGCATGACATCAAATCGCTCACTCACGCCTCCAGAACTAACTCACTCGCGCCACTCCTGCGACGGTTATACCGAATGTCGGCTGATACGCGCCCAGACTACCAGGAACCAGCAGGGTGATCAATGGGAGCATAAAACTTCTCTGAAAGACAACCTTTAACCTTTTCCTTCTTGCGGTGTTCGGGGAACCCTTTCTCGGAGGAGTTTTTCTTCTCTTTCCGTTCTCTATCTGCTTGCAATAGTATATGCCGATTTTCCGTCAATAGGGTTTACCAACTGAAACATTTACATTCCATTTACTCCCCATAGGAGAGTCTCAGCGCAGTATTGATTATGTTACATGTTTCCCGCTTGATTAACTACGTTTATGTGTATTTAGATCATTATATTGTTGAAATAAAAATCTAAAGGAAATAGATTGCCTGAATAAACAAATGCGGAATAAAGAAACTATACGGTGTCGCATAATTGATTCTACAATTATTTTTTTACTTAGAACTTTGGGCTAGGACAATATTGTTCTGTAGTAAAGATCTGGTAACTGAATCATATTAGTGCAAGCAACGTGGCCAAATTGTCAGTCATTTGATTAATTTATAATGATGTGCTCCCGGCTAGAACTTGAAAATACGTTTTTTCCTACGCCATTTTTCCGGGAATGTGCAAGAGCACTTGTCCTAGCACAGCAATGGAAGGGATTTGCTCGTAATCTTATTGATCAGTGGGCTCAGGGCCTGGAGGATATGCTCGGAGTACTTAACGGGAGAGTGGATGACTGTATTCCCGATTCATCAAACAGAAAGCTAACGGTTGATAGTACAAGAATTGGAGGTGGCTCGCAAATAATTCAAATGGGCGAGTTGAGTGGCGGGTGAATTTGTGGGAACGCAGGTTTTGCAGCACTGGGTAAAAATGGGAATCGAGTTGTTCTTTTTGTTTTTGTCTGAGGATTTCGCGGGGAAATGTGCCCACGTGCGAATGGTCTTTCCTGTTTTCGTCCCGGTGGTCTCTGCGACGGAAAAAAAGAACAAACTATTTCCCCAGCATGCAGTGCAGTGGCAACAATTTCGAAGCGTTCTCTCTTTTTCTTCTTCTTTTCCTGCGCTTGGCGCCCCTTATTGCGCCAACTTGTGATTCCATGCCGTTACACTTGTGCCGCTGGTCGTTCCGCCGTTGCCCGGGCCTAGTTGAGTTGTGGGTGAAGTGGGGCAGGGAGGACCTGGGTGTAACACAGGTCTGCTCTACGCGATCTTTTCAGACTTTTCTCTAGGTTTGCCACCTAACGAGTTTCTCATTCTGGGAGTTTTCTAATTTAAGTGTAGGGAGGGTATTCGCCATTAAAAAATACTAACATGGCTTGTCCGCGATACTACTGGAGGTTTTTTTATATCACGCGATACGTCTTCTCGCGATTATCGAAAAAAATCAATCTCAATCGATTGTGGTCGATTCAGTTGTTGACAATTAATTGAAGTCATTCAATCGCTCAATAAATTGACATAAACCAATTAATTGACATCGAAATGGGTGTCAAGTTGTTGTCATTATACAAGATGGTTGAAGGGTTGACTTTGTGGAATTTAGAGATGATGCAATAATTAAATCTTTGTAATATTCCACACTTGTTTTTATTATTTGTTCAAGCCTGATCGGTTTCAATGTTAACACATCAACGTCAGAGGCCAAAATTGCAGCGTACAGAGGTGGTGGCTTGATATATATACTGGGTAAGGAGGAGGAGGTTTGGATGTAAGGAGGAGGAGATTGGGATGGGGGGGAAGAAAGATATTAGTAAAGAGGCGGGTGTTAACGGGGCAAGGTCACGGGAAATTTAAAACCAACAGCGTCAAGAGTTAAAAGAGGGAGGGAGAGGCACAGTAAAAAAGGACAATTTGGCCGGAATAAAATCATTTAAGACCCTATGACTAGATTTTTTAAAAGCCAAAACAATTTCAAAATTTTCTTAAAAAGCCAATTTGACACCTTTGTCGCAAAAATATAAAATATTGGGGTTAAAATTAGAAATGTGACTGTGGTCGAACAAATGCTTAGCAAACACAGATCTGTTGTCATGATTTAAAAAACATTTCAAATGTTCGGATATTCTTGTTTTAAATTTGCGGCCAGTTTGACCGACGTAAAAACAGTTGCATCCGGGAGAATCACACTTCAGGGAGTACACACCACTTCTCTCCAAATAGTCATAGGGATCTTTAGAGTTCAAAAGGAGTTTACCGATAGTCACAGGATTATAAAAACACAATTTAAAATTGTCCTTAGGCAGCACTCGGCTAAGTTTGTCACTTAGTGGGTTGGTGAAAGGTAGCTTACACCATCTCCTAGGTTTGTCCGGGGGAATGGGGGTGAGGAGAGTGGAACTCGATCTGGCTTTTTTATGTAAATGACGCAATAACAACTTTTCAATAAGATCCTCTTTGTAGCCATTCCGTGAGGCGATACGTATGATGACATTGAGTTCATTTGAAAACTCACGGTCACTTAGGGGGATGTTGGTGAGACGGTGTAGGAGAGAATGGAATGCCGTGAGTTTCGCTTTGCACACAACAAAACTATTTCGATTTTAACGGGTCCTTTTACAGCCAAACACTTGGCTTATCTATGGGCTCCCCATTATCGCCTATTCTGGCTAATATTTTCATGGATAACTTAGAGAAAAAATTATTTTCCACAAATGTCCCACTATTAAAGGACATATTTTATTGTGGATGATGTTATTTGCCTCTGGACTGGGACAGAGCGCCAATTAGATAAGTTCCTTGTGTTGCTAAACTCCCTCCATCCCTCAATTTCCTTTTCTGTGGAAAAAGGTGGACCATCTCCATTTCGGAGAATAATCACTCATTTTCCATTTTCAGAAAACAGTCCTTCAGCGATGTTATCATCCCCAGTGATTCTAACCACCACCATCGCCATAAACTCGCGGCATTCCATTCTCTTAGCCTTACCTTACCCGTGAAGAAAACGTTTTACACCAATATATATCTTCTATTGACCGGGATTCGAACCCAGATCTCTCGCTGGCATTGGTAGCGGTGGGATCCTTTCCTGCTAGCCCAAGGTCTCAGACTCGAATCCTGCCAGGTTCTTTTTTTTTACCTCCAAGGGTCCTCCTCCATGATTATATGCATTCCCTAATAAATATTACTTTTTTTGCAGCTGTAGTCAATATGATAATGATGATTATTACCTTGCAATTGCCAGCTAGGTTTGTCAACCAGTCCATACACTCGGCCATCTTCAGTCAAAACGAATGCCCATTTGGAAAATTTCATTGAAATAGGACGGATTCGTTCCTGTGTGCGTGAATTCGTAGAATATCACTTATTCAATTATTGCAATGACTGAGTTTAGGAATTCCGAAAGATTTTCTTTCGGTCAACAAAATATAAAGCTAATCAATACATTTCAATTATTTTTATTACTAATAAGCTATCATCAATTTGGATTAAATGTATCTGCCTCAATAAACTTTTAAGGTTCAACTCGATTATCATACTTATTTATAAATTCTGAGATATTTCAACTTATCTCTCTCTAGGTAAAGGCTAAAGGAGCAAAATTCCAGTGTTATATGTAATTCGTGTAGTTTTAGCAAAGAGTAAGGCTTAAAACCAATTAGGTGCACACCGAGGGGGATCTTGTAAAACACGCCCACGGTTTCAGCAAAAGCGAGGGCGGCAGTCGTAAGTGTTTACGCTGATAGACTATCAAAAGGAAGCAAATGAAATATGATAGTCCCCAAAAACAAAGAAAAATGAGCGCCCACGAAACTGTGAGCAAAGCAATCTTCATCTTTTCAGTACCTAGTCTCATAGAAAACATGTCCATCCTCTTAGGGCAGTCCATTTTTAGCAAGACTATTGTGATATAATCCGTAGAAAAATTGGTAAAATGTAGCTTTCATGTAAAATTTGGAAAATTTATTTTTAAACATATCAATCTGCGGTTAGATTTTACAATCTGATATTCACGCAATTATTATCTTTTAATCTCAGGAATAACATAAATAAGAATACTTTTTGAATGCTTTGAGCCGATGATCGACCTCCTTCACTAAATGTTAAAATGGAGCCGAGGCTTGTGGTCCTAGGATATCTCAAATTTTAAATCTATGTCGTGGATCTTGAAATTGAAATGGTTAAATTACAGAAGTCCTTTGCATTTAAGAAAGAAGGTATTGGTACCCAACAAGTGTGGACGTTGAATGGTCGTCGATGTGATGTTTGCTGACCTTGGTGTTGGAAGAGACTAACCAAGTACGTAGTTGTCCTGGGGAGTGGGACCTGGGAAGTTATTTTCCCTCCGCAGAGAATCGAGGGTCGTAAAGGTTCCAACGGCCGTGGGGTATAAGGTTGGCGAGATACGTCACGTGTTGAACGCGTAATGGTTCAGGGTTCATTTCTGCGGATGCCGAGCGATATGGGGTAGTCGTCGATAATGGAAGCGGAAGGGGGCCTTAAAGAGAAGACGGTCGTTACCAGCCGTGCGCGCTCAAGTATTCTGGTGCTCGAAGCGAGTAGACTTAGTGAGGTGTGGCCGATATCGTTTCTCATGGTTGGTCGACCCCATGGACTTCTTTCAATCCCATTCCAAGGATTTTGTACGCAACTGTCTTTATCTTTTTGCCGGAAAGAATAGAGGCAGAATTTAACTATTTTGAGATTAGATGTACAAATGACAAAAGACGAATTTAGTTATTTATACTTACACTCGTGCTTCATCCATTGTAGACTTCGCAATACTTGCGCCCGACTAATAGGTGAGGTGATCTTAGTATTGAGTTTTATTTGAACTACATTCAGAATAGCGAGTCTTTATTTACCTTAAAGTAATAAACTTCGGAGTAAGTTGAATGAACTTAGTGCTAACGTTTAAAAGTACACTACCAGTACCAGTTTTGCCCGTTGTACCATCTACTCATTTAAGCATTTTTACGCTTCACAAATTTACCCATTCATTTTTATCTGTTTGCAAAGCACTCGACTTTTCCAGATTTTAAATGGTCACTTTTTTCTATAATGTGCTTTATGCCTTTAACCGACTTTGAAAAGTCAAACAATGGTAGAAGCAATCTCAAGTTCTATAGGCATAGATAAAATATTATGGAATACTGAGTGAGTTGTAATCTAAAAAAAAATAACATTCAAAGTAGATTACTTGAAAATAGCGTTGAATGAAGTAATTTGTTTTTTTTTCATTCTCATCAGCTATCGTATGTATAATTGATAGTAGGTTACAGTCCTTCTATCGAGAAAAGGATTAAAGGCAATGGTGAGAAAATAAATTTTTCGGGTATCGAAACTGATTTCATGGAATTTATTGATTATTTACTTTTATATTCAACAGGATTATCGTAATAAATTAGTCACTAAAAAACTATAACTATAATAGTGAGGACTAGCAAATAAACTAGCACATGTTACTAGTACTATTTTATTTTTACCGACCTTCTCATAATTTGAGACTTAGTATAAGCTGGGCTGAACTGCTGCGTGCTGATGAGAGAGAGATACACAAGAGAGAATTGGGTCCATCTAATCTGACAATGGAGAAGGGCCTCCATATTCTTTTTTCTCTCCGTGCAAATAAAACGTGAGCATTTGCACAATGGGAGCTCGGTAGGAGGCTATTCCACTGCAACGGCTCTTCTGAACTTCGGCGATCTTAATTCAGTGTGAATCGTCCGGCGGGTTGGATAATTGGACGGCAGCCGTAAAAAAGAGGAGATGGATTAAGCGCGGTGAAAAGGAAGCTCATGAGAGGCAGAAAGATAAAGGGAAAAGTTTTATGGGTGCAAGAAAGGGGAAGGAAATGAAGATGAAACTGGGGGTCGAAAGTAAGGAAAGGTAAAGGCAGACAAAGAGAAAGAGCTGGTGGAGAAAGAGAGAAAACTGACCAAAACGCTCCTCTTTCTAGATTTCTCTCATTGGATTCCTGGGACGCATCAAAGAGTATTCGTGAACGAACTTGAGGGCATTAAATACATTGTTGAAAGAGGCGACTGCGTTAATGTGGGACTACCATTGGGTTTGTGGATTCCTTCGGTCTTTAATATTTGATGTATGCTTCTACAGCGATTTTATCAAGCGAAACTGTGGAATGCTCTGCTTTAATTTAACCCACCAATGGATGGTAGTATATGTAATGTCTCCGAAAGAATGATGTAAGATAAGTCATGCGATGCTTATTAACCGTTGGACCGTAATTGTATATGACTGTAACTCCAGATGCTGCTAGGAATTGAACGAAATTCCTACGTTGGTTCAAACGAATTAACGATAAAAAAGCAGAATTTAAATGCTCTTTTCTCTTTGAGAAGAAACGAAAGGAGAGAAGCATCTTGAGGAAGCTTTATTTTTTAGACTATCAGGGAAAAGAGTAAAGGAAAATTGCTATGGAGACATATGCTGGAATGAAGCACCCGAAGAAAGAAAATTATAATGGGAGATGTGGAATAAAGGAAGGCATAGGCATAAAAGTTACAGGGCGAAGAAATAACTTGGAAATTGCCCTATTTGTGAATTGGTCAATTTGTAGCGTTGTAAACTGGTTCACTCCTACTTCATTACTTAGCAGCTTGCGGGAATACCTTTTTTACCTGCTTAGTTTTTCATAAGAAAGTTTGTGAGTTACGTTTCATGAACTACTGAATGTGCATATTTCTGCCTTAGTCAAAGAATAAAGTAAAAAATATTGAAGTATTATTTTGAAATTTTCAACTAATAGTCAGGAAACTTAATAAATTGAATTTCCTTGGGTCAGTACCCGATAAAACTGTAAGGAGAATTGAACCAAATAAATAATTGCCTTTTACTCTTCTACACCCTTCTCCTCTTATTCATGTGACGCTAATAAGCAATAGTTTAAAATGAGGAACAAATAGGGATTTTTATTCCTAGAAAGGGGTTTGCTATAGCTGAATGCATGGTTATGGTGAAGTTGGCCTGGGATGACAGGAAAGTTATGCTTTTAGTTATCATCGTAAAAACCCACGAAGGGAAATTCCGGGTAGGAGGAAAGCTTCCAGGAATCGAGTGTAAGCGGAGTATCGCGGACGAAGATTAAAAAGTTGATATATGAGGTGGATTCTAACTGATAGTAAAGCGCTTAGTAGGGTTGAATCATTTTTAGATCGTTCATGGCGATGAACCTGAAGTGATGAGAAAAAATAGCTTTAATGCGCGTATGAGGGATTTATATACAAATAAAAATGAAAAGGATGTGGAGTCGAAAGGAAAGTACAACAACTTATTCCTCGTTCTCCTCTCAATATATTATGCTAATATAAAATAAATAAATACCCCTGTTTGTATCAAATCTCACACCTAATGTTTCTCTTAATCTTTTGGAGATCATATATATTTAAGGAGCCTTTATTTTTTATTCCAGCTGATTTCTCAAATTTGAGTAAAATGTATTCAGTAATTCCGATTGTTATGGATGTATGAGTCATAAATGAATTTGACACCGCATGTGTCAAAGTTTGTCATGATTTTCTCGATGACTGTGATTAATATATAACTATTGTCAACGTGTAATAATTAATCTGAATTTAAATTAGCATAAAGGGAAAATGAAAAAGAGATCATAGAAATGTATTTTTATTTTTAATATTTTGCTTTGCCTCTTGTTTGAAGTATATTTTTATCTTTTAACAATCTATAGCTGGAATAGCAGCTAAGTCTGGATCACCAAATCTGGAAGGTACTGTATGTCAATTATAAAATTCTGTTTCCTTAACTAATAACATGGATTATCATTAATAAATATACAAGTTAGATACATTTTCCTGCTCATTTTACTGAGTTTGATATTACTCCGTTTATCTGGACTTGACGCAGAGCTTCCGGGCATTTAAGTCACAGTCTAATAGCTATTCCATCAATTTCAGGTTAGTTCTCGGAGCGGCGACTGAGGAAATTATTCCGTCAAGATGAGAAAGCTCGCAAGGCGTAAAAATACAATAAAACGTGCGTCATTCAGCGCAATATAGCGCCGCTATACTAATTTTAACTCCCATTCATGCAGTAAGAGTCTTCATCGGTACTTGGGTCAAACTTTAAGCAAGTGAAAAGCTAGATTAAACATCCTCAATTCTAACAGGGTCGTTACCCCTCCATGAAAGTGAGATCAGCTTCCTTATGCACCAATAAACGCGCCCTCAAGGATGATGCGAAAATCGATTCGGAATTACGTCGCCGACGGGGACTCTGATACTTCCCCCATATGCTCCTCACTCCGCTCTAAAATTCACATGACTTTGCGTTGCCAGTACAAAGCAAAAGAATGGAATGCGATGAGACGAGGTGGAGGAAACAGAGAGGGCAACTGGAAAAGAGAAACATATACCGAAGGAAAGTCTGGAGGAAAGTGGCGGGAGATGGGAGGAGAGATGAGAGGTGGAGAGGGCTGGAAGAGTTGGGTTACTCTGGTGGACTTGGGGGAATGCGTGACACGTTTGGCGCCTGCGTGGATTGGTGAGGTGGCAGGGGCTGTGTAACAGTGGTTTAACCCTTTCTATACTAAGAGGGCACATTTTCCCAAGCGAATGCATCCGATGTACATGACTGGCGCACACAGTAGGAACGAAAAATCACAGAAAATTTACTCGTATTATTTCTAGCATGCCAAGCAAAAAAATCGGTCTTTGAGTGGTTAGATTGGTTTCATCTCGTCCGAAAAAACGGCGAAGACATGCGTATAAATTATCTCAAAATCCACCCGGACCAGAAATCAACCACGGTCCTTTGCTCTGCCGGGCCAATTTGCAGACAACACACTACCTAGGACTTGAGGTAATTTTTGTGGCTTGTATTAAGGATTTAAGGAAACTAGATGTTACGCTCGTGGTCCATCGAGGATGAAAATTTAAGGGCAAAAGGACTTTAGTGAAGTCACAAACTTTGCGTTTGGTTGAATCCTATACCAGTACTTATGACGACCTTAGGTACATATACAAATATGCGTAGAAGGTTCTTGAATCCTCAAAACTGGCTCCGAGACTAAGAAGCCTAAGTTGTGACACGTAGTTTGACCTCCGATCCAGTGAGATATTCCCGTGGAAATTTGTACGTGAGTGGTTTAGGAGTTTTGGATCGGATGGCAGTTGTGATGTGATGGATTCGCTGGGCTTCCAAACGGATCAGGTTATCTATCTCCGCTGTCGTTTCGATGGAAGACTTGTCCATCGTCTTCATGTTGATGAGCAGCAACAGCCCTGAGGACGATGGGAATGTCCTCCATCGAAACGTTGGCGGAAATGGAGAACTTGACTTGGTCGGAATCCCGAAGGAATTCCACTTAAATTATTAGCCGTGAAAGCACCCAAACCTACATAAGTGTAAAAGTGATCAGAATCCAAGCGATGAGATTAAATGAGACTGGTTAGATGGTTAATGGATTAATATAGAAGTATCTGGTGAGATCTAAAGATTTGCAACTTTTTTCATGGCGCACGAAATGTTTCACGCGTTTTAAATCACGCTTAACTGAGTAATTAAACGCTAAATTTCAATTTTAATCTCAAACTTACAGATAATTAATAACTGATTCGCCAGTCAATTGGGAAAAGCACCGAGAGAATTTAAATGAAGGGAGGAGGGGAGACAGAGAGACAAGACAACCTCATCCGCTTGGGATTAGCGTCTTTTATTTCCTTCTCCCATCGGAGCAGGCGATTGGAAGGAGGAGGAGGAGCAGAGGACTAAGGGGGGGGGGGGTAAAAGACATACGACACGGTGAGATGCCGTGGGCCGCTGGGGTGTTTGCCGTGAGCGTGCACGGTACACTTAAGCGTTGTAGGAGTGATTCACGAACGGGAAGAGATATGGGGAGGCACGGCATCTCCTCCTCTTCGTCCCGACCTACTCCCGCTCTTAACTCGGCCAATCAGGAGCGAATAAATAGGGGGCGCTACCAGAGACCCCCTCGGGCATTCGGAGAGGTAGGTGCGCAGAATGGAGCGGCATGCTATAACCACTAGCTTCAGTTCACATTGAGCGTGAGAAGATAACTTGAGATCAGGCTGTAATCGTCCGTATTTCTAACTAAGCAACGAGCGCTCTTCTACCTTTCCTTAACCATTCGCCCCATCGTCAAAATACTCTCTTATAAATTCCGTCTAATTAGTAAATCTGTCAAAACATTTGATCTGAACGCGGAACACGTCCGTCAAATATTGGTGCAGATTGTACACAATTCTGCAATCTATCTGTCACCTGCTGTCGTTGTCGACTCACTCGCAGCGCATTGAATTGTTAGCATACGAGGGATAGCAAACTTCATGTGTAAACATTGGATCAAGCAAGCAAGTTCTCCAGCGTTGAAGAAGCCGAGCTACTCATTTCTACGCTTCTATCATGTGCAGATGTTATTAAATATTTACAAAGTAATGAAGCCGAGGAAAAACGTAATTGAACCAAAACACTTAAACATCACGTTGATGGGATCGGAATGTTTAGAAGTGAATGTTTTGGATTTATGTTCTCCGTCATCGGTGTTTTGTTCTATAGAATTAGGATAGTAAATATACAGTTTATTAAATTATGTTTTCTTTAAATCTTCAAAGATTTGGTCGAATTTAATTTTCTTCAAATTCTGTCTGTCACGCGATACTCACACCATTTAGCTCAAATGCTTTGTCAACAATGTTTATAGTGTCACATCGGCTTACCAATGGGAGTTTTTCCATTTTGTGACAATACCCGAGAGTGGTTCTAAATTCAGGCCATGAATCGGCTTTCTTTCTGAATTTTCTTTACAATTAATTAGATTTTGCTTTGTACAAATGTGGTCTCTCACGAACCATCAGAATGGTAAGCGACTCCATCTTGAACAACTTTTGCTTCAACCTGTATTTCACTTCCTCGTCGCTGGTGGCGCATGGCTCCGAGATGGCGTCTTATTGGTCAACTCGAGTAATCACTCTTCTTCTTGATTGGTGAACTTAATATAAATTTCACTTGTCTAAGAAATGTTCTAAATCGTGTGAACACTAGAAAGTGACTGCTTTGAAGTTTTATTGCTGGGCCAGTTCCGCAGTTCTTTGAGAAATTGCGTTCTCAAGTTGAGTTGATATGTCCAATAAAGTCGTGATTCACACTTATAATCCCGGCCTTGGTGTGGACAGTATCTGTCGTTATCAAGGATTATTATAATAAATCAAGGATTGTTATACATTAGCTTCATAATATTCACTGTTGTCTAAGCAGTATTCGGCAATGAAAGAGTGCGGAAAAGACAACACAGGAATGTATTGAGCGACGTATATGATTTCAAGAACGTTAAGCTGGAAACCTCCGACTTGACATGTCCAATGTGTACCCCCGGTCTTAGCAAGGAGAAATCCAGGAAGCGTAAATACGGGGACGCTTTCTCTCTGACAGGGTGCCGACCCCCTCCCTCCCCTAGGGCAAGGGTTGGTGAGTGGAATGGGAGGACATGCGCCAACCATTAGCCACCTTCTTTCTCTACCCGCGAGGATGGTGGCGCGGAGGAGAAATGTGCTCTGTCGAGAGAGGCGATGTTTAAGGTCGTAATCACACTGGCGTTCGGCGGAGCGGTTAGCGGGTGTCGGTTCTTCCAATCACACTGTGCGATCCGGTTGTCCGTTGGCCGTCACAGCATTGGTCGCATTTCAATGAGATCACCCACAAAAAAACTTCTTCACGTGAAAACAAACCTTCGTCCTTTTTCAGCCCTGTTTAATATTCTTTCATCTTAATGTGGATGGATTTATCTAGATTATATCTCAATTAAATATTTATTTCAGAGTCAGAGATTACACACTTTAATACCGATCGTGTCAAAAATGCAATACAAAGAATAAATAAACTTCTAACATATAAACAAACAGTGTGTTGCTAATTAATCTAATGCATGAAACAGGCCTCATGTTTTGTTTCACTCATCAACTATGGCTGCGAGAAAAACAAAAACAAAACAAATACGCGTGCTTGGACAGCAGAGTCACGTGATTGAATCCGAGTCCGTGATTGGCTGCGGTTGCGATTCTCGGTCAGAAAAATAGACGGTCGGCTATTCTCGCACCCGCCCACGCCAGCCGCTGCCCCCTCCTATTGGGTTGACGAGTTAACCGCTCCCGCTAACCGCTCCGACGACGAACGCTAGTGTGACACGGCATTTTTGGGGCACGTAACTAATATGTTTAATTCTTTTAAAGAGAAAAGTTTTACAAAATTATTTTTCTTGACAAATACTCATTTCATCAATTATTGTTGTTGTTCGCATATAAAATGAAATCAATTTCCTAACCTAACTTGAAATCGAAGTATTTTTTAAATAGTCGTGGTTATCATAGAAAAATATTTTTTGTCAGATATGGACGACAATTTCCTACGTACCTTCACAATTTTAACTTTAAGCTACATGTTCTGAAACACGATGGAAACACAGTACAACAACCTTCGTTAGCCCTTTTATTTCAGCTTTTATAGGATTCCTGTATAACTTACAAATTAATTCAATAAATTTATTTACAATCAAATGGTATGCAATTTCTTCATCAGTAATGCTGATTGGCGTATTTTTGAAATGTGCGAGGTCTCAGTACAGAGGCAAGACAAGGAGAACTCCGACAAAGAAAAGTGGAATGATGTGTGAGGAGGAAGTGAGAAGGTGCACTTAATTGTTACTGGGCGAGGCTCGTGAGAGTGGACTTCTTGACGACTGAGCCGTGTCAGAGACTTAGAATGGTCGGCCACGTTTATAAAAGGACAGGGGGACACTTTTCTTTTTTTATATATGTTAAAATTGATGAAAGGATTTACGAGGGAGCCAGTGCAGTAGTTTCTGGATTATAAATTGTTTAAAAATCATGAATAAAAATATTCAAATTGTCTCAATGATTCTCACACTATGATTCTTTCACTGACTGCGGAATATCTACTTAGTCGACCGTGTCACGATAAAAATTAAAAAAATCATAAATATCAGACTAAGTTTAAGATTTGGAGGCTAGAATATTACACCTTTATTATTTTTTCGCTTATGAAATGATAGTGCGCCCATGGTAACTTTTTTTAAAAAGATGAATTTGGCATTAAATTATTGCTTAGCTTGTTTTAAGCAAGATAGGTTTCAAGAACGAATGATGATATAGATAGTTCTAACTCAGGCTCAAAGTGCAGATTAATGGGGATGGTAGTCATTAACTTGTCAATGTAAACCAGATGTTAGTTCGGAAATGATGTTGAGCATGCAAGTTAAATTCTGTGTCCTGAAATTATTAAAAGATATATAGCCTAATATCAAGCCTTAAATTGGGCTTCTGATTGTTAACTAGATCCCCAGAAAACCGCAATCATCAGTACTAATTATATCAGTGTCAGCTTACTTAGTATTGGTTGAAAAATCAGCAGTTGATTCGGAAAGCGATAATAAAATAACACCAATGTTTTTAAAATATTAAATGTTAATTACTTTAACTGGTGGATCTCTTATCAATATATGTGTCACAGTGATGCTGTAAGAAAACGTATATTTTATATATACTAATAAGTTATGGCCGTGGCCGAAAACGAAACGCTTTTGAGTTCTATTGCTTGAACGAACTATTTTCTCTTTATTTGCCCCTGCGATTTCGCACATTGAAGATTATCGCGGAAACTAAAAGCGTACTCCAGCATCGCAGGTTATCTCAGGTTCTGATTCACATTGATGCATGAACCCAATAAAGTTCAGAAGGACGACCTTGATCTTCTGAGAGTGATTCTGAGTAATTTAGTTTCGCCGGAGCATCGTAATTAAAATCTCAGTGTTAGTAAACCACCACGTGCCAAGTCGGTGAGATGCCAAGCCGTGATAAAATGGGAGAGGGATCTGAAATTGCCTCGGGAGGAAGAAGCGATGAGAAAATTATGGAAACGGATGCAATCAAAACATGGCTTTATTTAAAGTCGAGGGCTTTAAATAAAGCCATGACGTTTGGCGGTGGTTGGGTTTTTGTCGAAAATCATCTTCGGATTTCCATAGTGGAGTGCTTTACGAAAAGGAATTACTATTAAAAATGACTGAAGTTAGTCAAATAGATAGCTTTTGCAACAGCTAGAGAGTTTCGTATCAATAATTAATTTTGCAAGATAATTGTGTCCAACATTAATTAGGTTAAATTAACCATGGCGTTATATCATGTGATAGCATATTAATACTGGTGAAACATTACACTGTCGAGATATGCTTTTTATGTTATTGTCATCGTATTTCATCCCTCTTTTTACCTCATCATTTTACTGTAAATCAGTATTTTGAATTTTTATAGCTTGTGATAGTGCTCGATCTGAAGTTCTTTTAGGATTTATCCGTAAGATTTGGCGTTTAAAAAAAACGTCATTACGCCTTAAACACTCGAAAACGAAAATATAAGTATATGGTATTTCTCCTAGAATGAACCGATTCTTTGCCCCAAATCATACTTAGATGAATCAAAGGCGTAACGTTCACAGATGCTCTCTATGACTTGTTTATAAACTGCTCACAATAATTTTCGTAATAACTATTTAATTGGCAATTTGAATTTCTAAGTTACATTATTACTTAATTCATCCCATTCCAAGAGTACTACGAGAGTTTTTTTATAATGAGACTCTTTTGATTTTTTTCAAAAGGTGTTGGAAATTTTCAGGGGGTCTGCTTACATTTCAGGGTAAACACAGGACTGAGGAGATGAGATCTAAATGATAATTCGTGAGCGCTCGTGTTTCGATTGGGGAAAACGTAGGAAAATGTGACGCGAGTGCTATTTTCGGAGGCGAGGGGTTGGAGAACGTGTGGCGGTGGAAGATTTGAATCCTCATCCGATTAAATCTTGTCGATTTTGGAGATGACTGGGAGATTATCGATTCCGCTCTACTCTGTTCTATTATTTTACTCATGGGGATTTTCTGGTTGCTTATCACTTAAAAAAATACAAATAAATGCTCTGTTGAATTTTATTTGGGTGTGTGAAAATAATGTAGAGAATTCAAGTTCTTCCTTAAAATTTTTAAGCTTTTAAAATAGTTCAGTCATCATCGCACTTATATATGATAATAAAGGTATATAATAATAATAATAATATGGTCCACGAATTCTGGACACACAGGAAAATGTATACCTATTACCTATAAATGAAATATGTCAATTTCATTTGTAATAATTATAAATTTATCTATTACATTAATAAATATGAAATTATCAATTGAATATGTGTATAATATTTATTGATCATCAATAATATGGTGAAGGTAAATATAATTAATGAAATTTCCTATTTTTATAGACTTTAAGGACACCTTATTCAGATATATAAACATAGATGAAATATTAAGTGCAAAGCAAAGGACGGGCACATTTATATAAAGGTCGTTTATTAGGTTTCGGCTGTCGTTCGGCCATGGCTATCGTAAATATTCAAGGAAAACGCTGCCATGGGGTGGGAATTCTTGTGGCCTTTTTATTCATGGTCTTTAAGTTATTTCCATAGCATGAAAAAAGCAAGCCTGATGGTTATAAAGATAGCATGAAATTATCAGTATTTAGTCAAGAATTTTTCTTTTTACTGCTGGGGACACAACGAATTTCATGTCTCCAACAGGACGCGAATTATCGTTTCTGAGGGTATGGGAGATATGCCTAAGCCTTGAGAATTAAACTGGAGATATGGATCATAACTTTTCGATGAATGGCCCTGCTGAGCGAACGTGGAAAAAAATTGGTCGCTCGGCAAGAATCATTTGCAGAAGAAGGGACGGAGGCATGGAGGATGCAATGCCGCAAAAACTTAAGAATAACAATTAATGGCTTGTATAGATCATTGAACTACCCACCAAAACTTAAAGAAGCAAACTGTAGCACAAGCTGAATGAAAGCAACTCAAGTAAAGCTTAAGATAATGAAGGAAGCAATTTTAAGGGACTTATGGAAATACGAAGAGAAAACTGTTCTAAGAAAACGTTTCGAAGAAAAGGAGATGGAAAATGAATGGAATCTGAGAGGAATAATGGCATTAATATCGTGGGTTTAGTTCAGAACAGCCTCGGTTACTCCACAGAATGGGATGTCCACAGCATATCAGATGTAAGGAATGCTTCAACAAATGTCACGACATTTTGGAACGCATGGTTATCGTAAAAACCGCGAGGAAACTCTTCGTCAGTGATTTGTCATGTTTGTGCACGTCAACGCAAGCATACATTTTGGAATGAAAAAATAACTCCTCGAATCTTGTATTCTAATCGATGGCTCGATATACGCATCTTTACCTATTATATATCCTTTCATAAGGATCGATATTCAACGTAAACTGTTGCTTCCGCATTCTTGGTCTTTAATGGGGTCATTGATATCATATGCCATCAAAATAAAATAATTTATCCATAGAAAATGACTTCAGTCGTAGCCAGTTTTTTATAGTACGATATGGTTTTCCTTGTAGCCATGGAATTCCAGTTGGAGTGACATTAAACACAGCATGGCCTTTTTTAAAAGCAAATTTATTATTTAAAAACCATTCAATCAGCCCGGAGCATGATTGGATTTTCAGTAAATATTTCGATGAACTGTTTGTTTTATTATCAGCTGTCATATTTTGGTCTCAGTATTTGCTATTGACAAAATAACAAAACGTGCTATTTTCCACGGTATAAAATTTACTAACGACCCGGATATCAATGCTTATACGTCATCTTCAGGAGATGATGTGTTAACCCATTCATGCGCAGTACCTACATTCTTAGGCACCTCAATTATTAAGACGTAGGAGGCATCCGCACGTAGTTTTCGCAATTATAACTTCTTACAAGTTAGTGTGGTCTAGTGAGTCAGCATGTTTTTGATAACGTCACTCGGCCAGCTTGGCGCTCTTCAGTCGTGTTTTTTTAGTGACCAATAAATTAGCTCAGCGTTCACCGTGCAACGCTTTATAGGGTGAGTAACTTTCATTAGTTTGCTTTTGAAACTTGTACTGAAATTGAATCAAAATCCCTTAAAGGGTTCAACCTTTTTAGTGCTCGTGAAGTTTGTGTGATTTTTTTAGTTTGTAATGGACTAGTCACGTTGTGAACAAGAGTGCCTACATGTGTAAGCAGTGGTCGCGAGCGGGTAGGGAGATTCCCCATGCACATCATCAATGGCGCTTCTGTCAGCAGACAGGTGTCAACAGTAGCGTTGTCTCCACAGCATTCTGTCCTGGGCCTCTCTCTTCATCTCTGCGTAACTCCTTCCTTCTTCTATATCCCTCAGCATTCCGTGCCTCCTCCTTCCTCTTCCTCACTTCCCTTCTATTATTAATTTCTGTAGGCTGTTATTCCTTAAAATATGTCCAATCCATTTTGCCTTGCTCTTTTTAATTTCTCTCAGTGTACTTCATTCTTCTCCAATCCTCCTTAGCACTTCTTCATTCGTCATCTTATCTTTCCATCCAATCTTCTCCATTCGTCGTCATAGCCACATTTCAAAGCTTTCTAAGTGCTTTTATTCTCTCTTCTTCAACGTCCACGTTTCGCATCCATTCACAATGCTCCATATGAAGCATTTTGCAAATATTTTCCTAATATCCATCTTGATGTTTCTTGCTGTCACCAGTTCCTTAATCTTGCTAAATTCTACTTTTCCATGCTCAATTCTGCTTTTAATTTCTTCAGTACAGTTGCCATTCTGTGTAACTATACTTCCCAGGTACTTGAAAGAGCTTACTTGTTTTAATTTTTCTTCCTCCAGCCATATATTTAAAAGGGCCCTTCTGTCTTCGCTATTCTCATTACCTTAGTTTTATTGCTATTTATTCTCATTCCGTAGTCTTCACTCTTCTTCCTAATTCTTTCCATCATTTTCTGGAGTTCATCTTCATTCTCTGCTATGGTCTAGCCTGGTCATCAGCATATTTGATGGATTTTATTCTCTCACCTCCCACTTTTATCCCCCCGATGTCTTCTAAAGCTACTTCCAGCAGTTTGTCAGCATACAAGTTAAAGGAAATGGTGACAGACAGACTGCCTGACTCCCCTTCCTATTGTGGTTGTCTTTGTTTCCTCATCCCTAACTCTTACCGCAACTTTCTGATGGATGTACATCTGCTTTATTAATCTTCTGTCCTTCCAATAGTATCGCTAGTTTCCTTTGTAGATCACAAAAACAGCTGTCTGCGACTGAAATCATTGCTTCTTTGAAAGAGAATGATTATCTAATGGACGCTTGTCTATCTTCATCCCCCATCTAATCATTGTGCGAGCGATGAGGACAGCGATTCTGAATACCCAGTGGCTGTCACTTGTCCGTGAATCAGCTGCGGGGGAATTCAGAACTTTTAGTGAAAAAAATTGACATGGGGGTACTGACTGGGTACATTGTTGGTGTTGACGAAGGTGAATCCGATGATGATCCGGCATGATCTAAGTGAGTCTTCTAGAGAAAGTGGCTTTAGAGAAAACTCAGATGAAGTTATCGAACATTCTCGTCGTCTCACTTGTTGAGGGACGAGGGCCACGACGCCACGGAGCCACTCTACCGCCAACCGAGTGGAAAATGCACCACGCGCTGAGATTAACATCATGAAGAAGTTGTCTTGAGGTCTTACGAACAAGTAACTGACAAGAAAATAAAAATCACTATAGTCCGTTACAATGACAATAAACTCGTCACATTCGCTTCAACTTGTACGGGCGTCGAACCAAAGGGTATCGCTAAGCATTGGAGTAACCACGATAAGAAATATAATTTGTGGAACAGGGTTCTCCAATAATATAAATTCATGGGTGGAGTTGACAGGATGGACCAAAACACTGCACAATAATAAAAAAAGTGGGTACATTCCCGTGGTTAGATTTCTCCTAAATGTTACAATGGCAAATGCATGGCAGCTTCTTTGCCTCACGCCACGGGGGAAGGAAACAGTACTTGACTTGTTGGGGTTCATTCGTAGAGTTGTGATGTCATGCCTAGCTCGTCATAAGTCAGTTCGCTTGTGACCTGAACGTTCTTCTCTTCGTGTGAAACGGCAAGTCCCTGGCAGTGTGCGATCAGCAGGTCGGTTCTCCATTCGTTAGAAACTTGCAACACTCAGCGCAGATGTGGATTCTGTGGCAAAAATGCTCGCCAGTTTTGCGTTGTGTGTGATGTCGGGTGCTACATCCAGTTTTTGAGGGATTCAGTGCTTGAAATTAGAATTAGTTAATACTTTTCAAGTTAATTAGCAAATCTTACATTTTATATGATCTGAGCATGAATTACTCTGTGTGTTTTCCACTAGTCTCTACTCCTTGAAGTGTTGCCTTAATTATTACAAACTGGCGATTAAGGCTGCCCGAAATAGTTTCTGTCTATTTAATTTATTATTAAACATTTTCAAGATAATTATTTTTTTCAAAGCACCCACTCATTCCCAGTGCCTACATTTGGGGACATCTCATATTTGACAAATGCGCAATGGAAATTTAAAAAAAGTTGTTTCCGTATTTAAAATGAAAAAAAAACTATATAAATAAAAATCACGACACCTTTTCAACTTTTTTAAGTCTGGGCACCAATGGGTTAACATTGAAACATAGGTTGTTATTAAATTTTATAATGTGGAAAATTACACGTTTAGTTTTTTCATCATGTATAAATTTCACAAGAATCTTATGATTTCACAGAATTGCTATTGCTATAGATCCCTAACATTTTTGTCGTATTTTTTACTATGTAGTTACTTTCGATATGAATTCGAAGTTGATATCCAAATATTCCTTGAAATGATATCCAATTAAGTTTTAAGAAGACTTCATGGAAATATTCCTAGTATGCATGGGTGAAGGTACCAACTTCGGCTCCCATATTTTATCCCTGTACCAGAATTGGTTTTTGAAACTCAATACCGCCATAGTTAACTAAAAAATGAAGTTATTTTATCAGTAAAACTGATTTCACGAATTTAATGGCTTTCTTTGGGTTGCGTGCTCGTTTAAAGTCATAGAAATTATTTCATTTTTTGTGATATTGAAAGGAATTACGATAGAAATATTTTAAAAGTAAATTGTAAGTACCTGCTTGTCCGATATGCCATGTTCTTAACATTAAATTAAAATTTATATTTTTTTTAGTGTGAGCCAGATAGAGCACACACATTTTCAAGAAAGTCTGTCAGACAGCAGACCATATGTTTTGATTCAGAAATACTTCAAAGCAAAGAATTTAGGTCCAGCATAAATTTTGCAAAGCAAAGAGTTGAGAGTATTGGGTATGATGTTACCGATGCCTCGATCCTTCCGCTGAAAAACTGGCATTGCTCCATCCAGAGTTTAATTACACAAATTGTTTTTCTTTCGTCGATATTGAGAAAGCGGCGGCTTTTCTCAAAATATATTCGGAAAAGAGACGTGTTATTGGACGGGATACGGAAACTTGGAAAGGAAAACACTCTGAAATCGACGGGAGTATTAAATGAAACTGCATTCTGAATTGTAATTAGTGAAAACTGGGCAGCGTGAGACATTTTCGGAACAGCAGGCTCGTAAAAAAAACACCCAAGCAATTTAAGCGTACTTATTGCTTGGAGCAAGAGAGGAGGGAAAATACAGTGTGTGGTGTTGGTAAGAGAGTGGAATAGAGCGTGCGAAGAGAGTCTCGCCGTGTGGAGTGGGTAAAGTAAGTGGGCGGTCCGCCCCCTTTCCGCCGAAAGGGTACAGGGATATAAAAAAACGAAGTAAAGAAAATAGGCCTCCCGAGTTAGGCGAACCCGGGAACGTGTGGGGGTGGGGTTTTTCGGGATTAATGGGCGCCAGATGCAAATGAGCCTTCGAGGAGATTCGTGAGGCCTCGTCCTGAAGCAGGGGGGGCTGGGGTCTCGTGGGCGTGGAGGGGATACCAGGGTGCGGTGTGTGGGAGTTCGCGTGCAAGGTTGAGAAAAAGGGGGTTGCGGGGTAAGTGTTCGATGCCTTCCTCAACCCTTTCCCTCCCTGACAGGTCCCTCGCCCACGCCAATGGGGCAAGGGACCTGTTATCGCGGAGCGGGCGGCCTCATGCGTCAAGGACTTCTCTCCCTGCGGGCCTACCCCTTTCGGCTCCCTTGCCGTGGAGGGAAAAGAGGTTGGTCGGGAGATTGGTCAGTGGGGAATTGTGGGATAAAATATCCTCCCCTACCACATTCCTCCCACGAAATCTTTTTCCCCTCCTCTCTCCCTTTCACCGCATGCGTTATAAAGACTCGAAGAAAAAAATAAAGTTCAACCCGTCTCCCGCTAACCCTTTTTTGTCACAAACTTTCATCTCTCGAGGGAATATTTTCGACCTTTAGAGCAAAATCGCTTGTATCTGAGAGTTTTCGAAGGAGCTCGGAACAATGGTCGATTGCATGCGAGGCCCCTATTAGTCTATTACCCCTTGGAGTTTATGGAAGTCTTCATTTTTTAGTTGGCAGCAGATCATATTTTTATATCTTCCAAAGAAAATGCAATTTCGTACGTCATCACGCTGCTCTTCGCGGTGAAATCAAATTAACGTGCTCAATTTAATCAACGTTACTCTCTCGCCATCCAAGTCAGTGGCTAGAGTGACAGTAAAATTTAATTAAAACTTTACAGTTATCGATTTTGGCCTTGTCGAATTAACGTAAAGATTAGCGTGCTTATCATTCGTATTATACTAAATTATTTCTAAAAATGTATTATTAAAAGGCAAAGACAACATTTTTTCTACTTAATTTCACTTTTATTGTCAATAATTCTTACTTTTGTTCGTCATACCGTCTTATTTTAATCTTTTCCCTCCATCCTCTATTATACATTACTAATCTACCTTAAATCTTGTAGTTGATTATTCCGTAATAAATGTTGATCTGAGAAACATATTTTCTATCAGTATCACTGTTCACCGGAGATCTCTGCGGATGAGTAATTTTAAGTAATTTAAGAGAAAATAAGGGAATAGCGAGCACTTATGTCATTCTAGTGACATTGTGGATTTATAGCCTTTTTTCAGCTAAATGTGAATGCTTTTTGCTAACTGTAAACGAAAAACTTATTTTGGCGTTTCTTATCCAAAGTACATCGTGGGAGAAGGTGAGGAAATTGCATCTCACTTCGCTAAGAAGTACCTACGCATCATCGTGTGCCCCCCCCCCCCCCCGCGAAGACCTTATTCAGGAGTATGCTAATGTCCAGGAGTCGGGATCGTCTCTTACTTACCTTCTGACACATTCATTCCTCTCGCATTCTTCTTGCAAGTTAAGGTACCTCCTTCCAGTTACCCCCATCTCTCCTCTAGACGTTATCGTAATGCAGCATGATGAGTTGATTACCTGCGGTTATTCAGTTGGAATTCTTTTTCATATCTTATTGGTTTATCCTCTATTTTCCAGATGGATTTTTCTTTCAATTTCGGCGTTAGTATTCATCAGCAAAGGTATTTTAATAATATTTTTGGGCTTAGTGACATTTCATTTCTTCATTCCTATCCCCAACATTTGCATTCTATTAGAATTTTATTTTATTCATACATGAGAAGTTTGACAAGTCGGAGTGCCTCGGGACGTAAAAGAAGCTTTTTTGAAAGAAGAAATAAGAGAAAATAAGAAATTTCGAGATTGGGAAAAAATATACAGGGCATTTATTCGACAATGAACAGAATATTGATGACTTTCAGTTTGGTATATATTTTTCAACTCATGATAATGTATTTCGAATAGTAATATTGCTTAAAAATATGCATATTATTTATAAAATGCAATCTTAGTCCAAATTAATTGGACCAAATAGTTTCACGAAGCACAGGAAAGCCTCTGGTAACGGTGTCACCAAAAAGTAAAATCAATGAATCAATAATGAAAAACAAATCAAAATAGCTGAAAGTAAAAGATGCCTACTTTATAACGGGATACATTTAAATTGGACTCTCCGAATCCCATGGTTTTAAAACAGAAATATTTTTATGCTTCTTGCTTTCCCACTGCCGTCTTTCATTCTCCATTTCATCCCTTTCTTCCACAGCCCCTTATTACCTCTCATTACACCCTAAAACCGCTTCTTTTGTCTCCTTCGACTTCCCTAAACTTAACTCCATTCCTTCTCTAATACATTTACCACATATTCCATCGTCTTCCTTCTGTCTAACGAAGTTTCTTCATCCTTATTCAAACTCATATCTCGATAGTCTCCAATCTGCACTCGTCCGCTTTCATACAAGACCAACTTGCAACCTGGTAGGAACTTGCATTACACTTTTCAACGATTTTAGAAAATAATCACAGGTAAAAATAATAATTCTGTTTGAGGAATCGGGTGGCTATGAAATTATAATTATTATCTAATGAAAAATTGATGAAACTAAGTCGTTTATGATAATCACTTCATTTTTCGCGTTGAAGAGAGAGAGGACTGGGATCAAATGGCGATTTATATCGCTTCTTAGTTTTCAGCATTAGATTGGCACTGGGTAAGAGGATAGTATATTTAAGATAAAGAAAGTTCATGGAGACAGGTCCATTTCTGGAGCGATTTCATAAAATTTTCGCCATTTCTGAGGATTTCTCTCGGATCCAGTTGGTCGTCAAACCTTGGATTGAGATATTCTTCTCTTGACGGGATAATCCAAATAAAGCCGTTAGAAGAGATAAGCGCTCAGCGTTGTATGCTTCTATCTATGGAGCTAGAGAAGGATCAGATTTTATTCCTCCCATAATTCTCTCTCGTGGTTCTCCCGCAGTCGCGAGGATTACGCCCCCCCCCCACGCTCGCTCAAAGGCAGCTTCCGTCATGGGAGTGCATTTCAGCGAAGGAGGAGAGAGGTTGGGCTCCTTGTTCCCCCTTAACTTCTCTCATATTCCATTCCGCGTTACAATACATCCTAATTTCTCTCGCCTATTCCCGCCGGCGAGATCTCAGCGAAGGATGGCTCGTATAGAACATAAGAACATAACGTAAGGGCATAATGCAGCATAAGCTTCAGGCTGCAATCGACCTTGTCTTCAAAACAACCATTGAGAAAATGTTCTTTTCTTAAGTTAACCAATTGTACCTATTCTTCCATCATGACTGGGAATGGTTCCAATTCCATCGCGTAACATTTGGAAGTTATTGCTATCCATTTTGTTGTACAGATGCAGACTTTTGCGAGAAGAAACTCCGTATTAAATGGCGTGTGTTTACTTCTATATTTAATATTAACATCGCTGGTAGTCCATTTCTACCCGGAAAGGCAGCTTCAGTTTGACCAGCTTATCAGCAAAGATTATTTGAGACAAATCTCCTTCGTTGAAGTACCTATGTTCTTAATGCGCGTTCTGAACTCTCTCTGCGACTCATGTTTTTTAAATGAAACTCCGTTTAAGTAACGGTCTTAAGTTGTGTTCTAAATTTCAATGTGAAGCGATCTTAACGCAGCTGCCAATCTCACGGCATAGAACCACTTTGGAAGTACCGAATTAAAGTTTTATTATATTTATTCTTTGCTGAAACGGCCTAATTTACTGACCTTAGGTGCAGTTCCGGTTATTGCGTTCTCCTCTCCACCTACGTGTCGTGCGTTACTGATCTTCGTTCCCTTTTTTCTGTGCAGTAACATTTTCGGCGATGCAGAATACGTCTACGCGGCGAGGTTCATGCGGATACCGAAAATATCAGACGGCCGGATCTCTAGGGCTCATGCTCGGTTGAAAATTATAAATGGGCGCCGTTTCAAAGCTCCATTTCCATGTCCCTTCACTCCTCATGCATTCGCCTGATTCTGAAGATTGCCTTCCAAAAGCTTTGTCCTGGACTGTCCCGGAAATTAAAAAAATAAAGCTGTATTAATGATATGGTTTAAGGGGATTGTTTTTTTCTTACCTCGATTATCTCGTGGTGATATTTAGCCTGTGCTGTGCCTGCAATAATGGCCCAATTAGAAACATAAAGTATTCTTTATTATGAAAAAGCTATTCTATAAATCATAGGAAGAATATACATTTTGTGCATTCAACCTTATTTTATCTAGAATGAAGTTATTTCTATTATACTTGGTGAAAGTCGTCAGAAAATCTTCCGGTTCTCTTTCTACTGCTAACGCCGCGTAGAACTACCGTAAATGGGTGTTATTGTGCGGAGTATTTCATATTACCGGCCACGATATTAAATTAGATTAAATGGATCAAGAAATAGAAACATATTGTGTCCTCAATGTTCAATGTGAATCCACAGATGTATGTTTTGCAGTACCAGCTGTTCGTGCTGGGGTGTTAAGTATTTAGTATATATCTCGGTACAACTACTTAAGCTTTAGTGAAACAAGGAAAACATACACTTAATTTTTCCCGAGAGTTTATTTTGAATCCGTTATTATCTAAAGTTAAATTTGTGCTCTGATTGCAAATCTCTGCATTATATGATTTTCATAGGCATTTACACATTTTTCGAAGTAAGAGAAAGCCTCATTTCCGCGATGTTCAGGTAACCTTTTTTCCCTTTGAGATGTATTTCACATTAGTATTTAATCAGAATATCCATGAATGGAAGGGCTGCACGAACTTGCGTTAAGTTTCTCTGATTAAAACAATTTTGCCTTTAAGTTTTAGCGTATGCTTTCCAGTGTAGACGCAAACGTTACGTTGCCAACGTATCCACTGTGTAAGAACCTGGAGCAACTCTACGAGATGAAACATAGAATCATGCTGGTTTGTCGATCTACTTGCCTTGGAAGTAATTTTGACTAAACAACTGGGATATGATGTTAGTTTTGACAACTTCTTCTCCGTGTTGATCAACGGAGAAGGTGGAGCGAAATATTGGTGGCACGGGAGTCATTGAAGAAGACACTAAAATGCCATCACAATTTTGCGATCAATGCTTTAACCGTTTCTTTATTTCATCCGTGAGAACGTTTCCCAAGGCTGCTGTGTGTGCCCTATGGGTTTATTGATTGCATACACTCACAAATATAATGAGAAAAAAAGAACAGAAAATTGGAATCTAACTTAGGATCAAACGACGAAGCATCTACAAAGGGTGAGTTTCCGGGTGAGATATCCAGTTCTCAGTTTCCTTATTCTCTACAATGCACATGCGAAAAAAGCCTCAATTATTCGCAATAAAGAACCGTTGAGATGAAATTGCTGATAATATCGTTGAATGTTGTGAGCAATGTTTGTTCAACAGATGGGAAAAGTCCCTGAAAACCCAACTGCGAAATTCGAGGAAAAGTGATAGGGAAAATGCTTCATTCGATTATTTAGATAGTTGGAACGCGAAAGGGAGTATAATTTTGTGGAAACTGCCAAATAAGTCAGTGATATAACGGTCAAGTCATTTAATTCAAAGGAGAAGTGTGGTGTATTCCATTAAAAGTGAAAATCCCTGAAAAAAATTTAATGGCGAAGAGGAGGAGTAAATCCGAGTTATAGAGGCAAATTGAATTGGCAGTATAATGATTAAATGTATTTAGTTTGTTTGTATCATATTGCGGAAGCCTTCCATATCCATATAAGCTTATATTTGACGTATTTTCCACATAAATGATAGGTACTGAAAATCTTGTGAGGGCGATAAAACTGCTAGTGCTATCGTAAATCATCTAATGGAGTGCGAGAGGAAAAGTTGAGGAGAGTATAATAATTATGAGATGGTGTTTCTGCGTGGAGTATAATGAGTGATGTGGCGTAAGAAACCCCTTCAGTGATCACGATTTCAGGTTCCACGGTAAATTTAAAAATTATCCTTCACAACTATCTTAGAATAGTCACAAGTTACTGAAAGACTTGATAACTCCTTGCATTATATTTGGCTGTGGAATTAGGGTGATTAGGATTAAGAATGGTCGGAAAAAAGTAATGAGTGTCACCCATTACGTCTTCTTGGTTGAATATTTTCATTTCTCGATAGAGATACATTTTTTCTTGGAGTATCGATTCATTTTAAACTTCACAAGCTTTCTCATCATTCATTTGGTTCATCGAATCGTTATTCCTAATACTCTCGCCAAAGTACGAATATTACTGAAGTTGAAGGGTTCTATACTAATTGTAAGAGTAATTCTTGTACCGGTGTCTTGGAGAACACCGTAAGCAGTCACACACGAGAATAAATGTATAGGGGAATGACCCCATTGAATAATTTCAATAGATCATTTCTATTTGAACCCGTGTAGCTTAGCTGTCGGTAGGTTTTCTTCTTACAAAATGTTTGCATCGTAGCTTAAAATGTTAAATTATCTAATTTGCAAAGTTACCTATTTCATGTACTACAATTTCGAAATGCGCCTTAATTCTAGGTGGCTTTGTGATGCAAATAAAAACTCGCGAGCTGCTTTTATTTAGAGCTGGATAAATATTATTGAGCCGAAAAGAGTGTGAAATTTATTTTTCACCGAGAAAATACCATTTTCAGCTGTTTATACTTTTTATTTATTGAGACTTGCTTTAGTTGACGATTAAAAGTCTGAAGCTTTCATGAATTAAGGCCCCTGACTGGTAACTGTAGGTTCAATGCCCGAACATAACCTTATAACTTGATTTGTGTACTTAGGTTTCCTTATGATGGATTTATAATGATTACCATGCAGTAAAGTTTATCCCTGAGCTAATTTGAGTCATTCATATTCGTCATAATTCAGTGTTTTTGATGTAATTTTAAAGACTGTCAATGGCATAAATTCAGTTTATTAATTTGACTATCAGTCTTTTTTTTAAACATATTATCTCAAAGATTATAGGTCACTGCAAAGAGTTTCATTGTTTAGCTGCGAAGTAAAGTCAACCGTCGGATATTGATCAGATCTTTATTGATTAACAATTTAAGATAAATATTATATAGCTATTCATTACTATCCCTTGGTATCTTTTGTTTATATCTCTGTGTGCTCTTAGCGTTTTCAGCAATTTAAACTACTGTCGGATTTTGTATTATAGATACTCGAGTTTCGGCTTTAATTACAGACGAACCAATAGGCCTGTTGGAAAAATAGTAGCACCAATATTTTCCTGGTTTAAATCTACGTTACGCGATATAAGAAAATGTTTTTGAAGTTCAATAATAATTTTTTTTGTTTGGCGTAAGTACAAATGTCCAGGTTTTTGGCTTCTTCTCTAGGAACTGCTTACTTTAATGATTTATTGCTGAAAAATTATTTGTTTGATGCTAATATGGATGGATACGATTAGCGAGCCTTCGCAGCGGGAGAGGTTAATAATACATGCTTCGAAGTCTTACTAATCGCACAAAACCTCGCATCAATATTAATACTCATAAAATCGCTGTCACACTGCACGTTTGCAGTGTTTGTAGTTTTCTGATAACCACGATTGACAGCTTTATAACAAGTATAAGTTTTCTGTTGTACTTTTTATCCTGGGCTGAGAAAAAGTTACTTTAGAAAAACGATAAGAACGTTTATTTGGGTAATTAAATAACTGTGTAACTTGGTTATTACTCTACAAACATATTTGCCTATAAAGTACAAAAATGTCATTGCAATCAAAAGTACATTTTCAGCTATGATATATGTAGTTCCTAGGGAAGAAGCCAATAACTTGGACATTTTTTACTATAGCCACACAAAAAAATTATTATTGAACTCCAAAAAAATTTGTCTTCTATAACCTAGCGTAGAATTTAAGACAAATAATGGTGTAACTCGTTTTGCCATAGGTCCATTGGCTCGTTTAAAATTGAAGCCAAAACTCGAGTACCCTTCATAAAAAAACTGACAGCAAGTGTGTGCAATGCGAAATGAAAGAACGCATATGGCTCTTGTAATAGAGAGGTGCTTCTTGCACCCCACATTGGGACGATCGACCAATTTTCCCGAGTGCATGTAACTGTCATAAGAATGCTAATTCCTCCCCACTTACACCGCGCGGTAAAGACACTCATTTTATCCTCGCCGAGACTCGAATGCGAGTCACTGACTCTCGAAATGCCAAAGGTCGCCAGTGGGCACATGAATTATTCTCGCCCTCTCAAGCGGTGAACGGGAGACCGAGGGCAAAGGAAGGTTCCTTCATTCGGCGAGGGAGGCAGGGGACGCCGCCGTCCTCTCGCTCGACCGGCAGTGGATTGACCTCTTCCGAAGGCCATGTTCCCCGGATCGAATGGCGTGTCAGCGGCAATACTCTCCACACTCGGGAGCAGGGACAACGTCCGGCGGCGCTCGGCGGGTTGTGCATATCTTGGACGAAAGAAAGGCAGATCTGCCTGTTGCATGGACGATCTGTTATTGGATCCCAATTTGATGATGTTGCTTTGCGACGCATTTTGACCTGAAACGTCTTAAAAATTGGTACGTTTAGGGAGTTTCTATGGCTAACCGCAATGCAAAAAGTTATAAAAATAAAACATTTCATCATAACTTGTAAATTATAAGAAAGATCCATCCATGTCATATACCATTCGAAGAGGAAGGTTAGAAGAGTAAATAAATTACCTTCTTGGAATCGATGATATCTTCATACAAATGAAAATGTCTGTAAAAATACTGTAGGTTGAGTCGAAATTGTGCGAGTTTGGAATTTATATTTGAATGCGTTTAGGTATTTCTAAGGAATTATGCCTAGGAGCAAAGTGAATTCTTGGATGTTTAAAAATAAGGTTTAATTTGTGTGGTATTGAAAAAATTTACATTTCAGGAAAGGTATCTTAATATCACCGAATTCGCTCCTACAGAAAGAGGTTACAGGATGAAAGAGCATTGAATTCTCATCAAAGAAGACCGAAATTTCATTCACGGAACGTTCATTTCATTTATTTATTTCAACTCACACGCATCCCAGGCTCACTTGAAGACGTTTCAAGGAATAATTATCAAAGGTAGTCGAGGGAAAATCTATTTCACAGACAAATCTAAGAGTCATTTCAACTGATTTAAACGAGGAAGTGTGTTCCTTGAAAAGGTCATTTCTTTATTTCTGTTTCTTTTGGCCCATCTGTGGGTAATTATCCTATTGATATGGTTCCGTATAATAACTTGATGAATGGTGGAATATTTCCATGGATAAACCTATAATTTCTCGATGCATACTGTGCATTTGTTTCTCAGCTGTTGTATGTTTTCCACCTGTTTTTTTAAAATTGTGATAAAGAAGTTATTACAGATTTTTAATTTTTTGTAATAAAGTATCCACGGTGATATTCTCTGCTGATAATTTCTTTTTCAAATCCATCATGTTTACCGTTTATTTCTCTTTCAGTTTTTCTGCTTTTTTGCTTTATTCGTTATATTTTTCATGCACATTTTTGACAAATATTCAACCAAGCTACGGTTATTTTCTCATCTTGAAAATTTTCAATAATTTTTTTATAGATTATTTGCCTTGGTTTGACGATTCTTGCCAGCAAGGCAGAGAGGAGGTCGAGTTTTGCATATCTTGGACGAGAGAGAATGGCGGAGAATGGCCTGTTGCTCGGACGATCATTGATTGGCTCCCAATCCTCAGTCGCTATATCGTGAGGTTTTCTTTTTTTTTTCAAGTTCCGCGGTTGGTTATTATTACCGCATCAATATCCTTCCGTGTGATAACTTGAGATGAATGATGAACATTTCCGTACTTCCAAGGATGACAGAAAACTCATGTTTGACATTCCCGATTCGTTTATCTGTTTCTGTTTACCTTATATTCAATCATAAGAGTCGTGATAAAGATAGATTAAGAACTTAATGTTTAGAGACGCCGTGGTGGTTAATATACAATTGTTGTGTGGGATGGTCAAGTAGACGATAAGACTATTAAACGTAAAATTATTTTTATACTATAAATTTGAGTTTATTGAATTAATGCAACCGTGCACATGTAAGACTCGAACTTAAAGCTATCAGCCGTTGTTTTTTTATTGACCGACCGACATTTAATTGTTTCGTTGTTAACCTTGGTTACGTAGGTCGGACATTCATACCATAACTTGGACATGTATTATCTATTACAATTATGGATTTTTGTGTCAAACCCATTTCTTTTTCACCGATTGTTAGGATGTCTACTCTTGTGTTTGCTTGCGTAAGCGTATCTTTCACGCTCAATTTCTGATTAAGATTATATCTTACGTATATTTTCTCGCCTTTCCCCCGCTCAAAAGAATGTTAGTATTTAAAGAGTATTCAACAAGCAATATGTCTAAGACGATATTTTCTAGAATACCTACCTTGATTTTAAGACTCTCCTCCGCGAGTTGTCGGGTGTGGATAAGTAAACTTTGGCCTTTTATTTTTAGGAGTTGTGAATATTTTCCTCAATTCCAACCTTAATTGTCAAAAATCATAAATAGTTTGTTTTGCTTTAAAATTTGTGTTTATGCAATTAAGAAGTGTATATTCCCTTAATAATATTATCTTAAAACCTACGATATATATTTTTTCACTAATCTTTCTCCGTCTCAAAGAGGTTAAGAGTATTCAAATAAACTTTTAAGATACATTTTTTCGGCTATCTATCGTAGAGTAGATGCATTGGATTAGTGATTCCTCTTAGCAAGTAATAAAGAACTGCTACCACACACAGTACCTTAGCTACCTGATATAATCCCTTGTATTTTGAGATCGATTGTTTTGCTTGCTACATTCATGAATATGTTTGGAGATTAGAGCAATGCATTGCAGAAATTTCTTCTCGATTGGTCGTGGTAACTGGAAACTGCTACCTCATGAAAAAAAATACTACAGATTCATTTTAATGAAATACCAGTACACTATGAAATTAGACATAGGTACAGCATTCATGTCAATAATTATCTTTATCCAAGATGTTTCCTTACCGTAGGGTTGACTATATCCCAAGGGGGTTAATGGCATAGCGTAAAAATGTCGTTTAATATTTTTGCAATTTGATTTTTGGTAAACAAAGCATCATTTTTAGAATCAGTCGTTGTCATTAAAGAGTGACTTCTTGTCAGGCATGAATCGATAAACGATTGCACAGCTAATGCAATGATGAAGCTGACAGTATCCATCATTCTAATGCCTAAAATTTATAATTGGGCATTAATTGAAATTATATGAGCTCCATGGCCTGAACATTAACAAAATATACGTAGGATGCGTACGCTCAATGAACGTATTTATTTAATACCAAAAGTGTAAAATATGAATTATGGGAAGTGATTTGCGGGAATATTTAGTGCCATGTCAGGCAGAGAAGCGTTAACTTCAACTTTCTGCAATGTGAAGATCATACACAATTTAAAAAAAATCCATTGTGAAATGGAGGTTTCGCTAAACCGTTCCAGAAAATCATTTCTTGATTCCAGCCCTTACTGTTGCTAGGATTTTTTCTGCGGTATTCAGATAAAATAAGAAAATGAAGTTAATTACGTGGTGAATAAATTGGAAAGAAACTTTCTTCGAACCCTATCTGAAAGAAAAAAAAGCGATAAAATGCTTTATTTTTAGGTTAATATTCTGATATGTTTGCACCTTATGAAATTAGGGCTTGCTTTCTTTTCAAAGTCTGTGGTTGACCCACCTGCTGTGAGGAGAAGTTGGCGTTGTGGATGGAGCAACTAATCTGAAGCATTTGAGACCCGTGCTTTATGTACCCAACTCTTAAATATCTGCCTATTCGAAAGGGGGATTTACTGTGTGCCTTTCAATGAGCAGGACTAGAGCAGATAAGTTCCTACGCTGCTAGTATTTCAGTATTTTAAGCTTTAAAATAGTTCACAGGGTTAAAATGTGGACACAGCAATAGCTGACATTTCTTTGCAATTTGCAATTAAATGTAACATTTTTGTCTTCATTCATGTCCTTTTAACTAGCAACAAAAAGTTATCTGAAAACAAAAAATTAATGGATCATAATAAACTAGGCTCATGTAATACGACAGTTTTTTCAGATAAAAAATTTATTTCGGGAAAATTAGAAATTCTTCGAGACAATAGTAACGTGTAACTGAGTAAAGCATGGAAAGCTATTTAGCCAAATGAATGAGAATGAGTTCAAAAACCATTGAGGCCATATAATGCGATCCTAGATACGCTTTCTATTCTAAATACGCTTCAGCGTTTTCAAGGTTTAGAATCAATGCATCGTGACGACAGAATAATATCTCAAAATCATGTTTGAAAGAGAAAGGCTAAAATCGATTGTATATTATCAAGAGGGTCTTCCGGTTAAACGACCGCCTCATTGCTCTGTTATATGGAGAAGAGTCGTTTATAACATATCGCAGAATGAAATCTGCTGGGGCCATTGGTATTTCTTTTACATTTTAATATTGCGGAATCGCTATGTGATCTAGCTAGAAATCCATTATAAAGAATTCAAAAAGATATGGTACTTTTTCACAGATTTTTATTTCAAGTCGACCGGTTTCGTCGCATAGGCGACATCATCAGGTCCATGCCTGATGATGTCGCCTATGCGACGCAACCGGTCGACTTGAAATAAAAATCTGTGAAAAAAGTACCATATCTTTTTGAATTCTTTATAATGGATTTTCACAAAGTTAAGCCTGAAACCATCGAGTTTATAGAAATACATTGATAGAATATGATAAAAATGAAAATTTAGGAAACTGCATATTTTATAATTTTCATGTTTCCCTGGGGATTCCAAAATATTCACTTGAACGTATGAATGAAGCATTGATCAATTATTTAGGAAAAAGGGGCAATTAATTACCACTCTGATATATTATAGTCGTCAATATCGAGAAGGAAGACCCAGATTTATGTTTTGCTTGAAACAATATTGGCATGATTATGCCCTAATATTGGCGCTCCATGTATATTCTTTAAATTTTACATGTAAATTTCCCTATTTTTCTACACACATTTTCAACTGTAAATTAGTACAGCAGTTGTGAGTTATTCGTCGTATCATCAGGTATATGTTGGCAACGTTCTGTCTCAAATACATAAGGAGTGTACGCATTTCCAAGAGGAGTCTTTTGTGAGGGACGCCAATTTCTCCAAAAGGATATTGATTCGCGTTACTCATCATAATCATTTGACCGAAATCTAATGATTAATATGGGAAAAGCCTAACAAATGCGTCAATTCGGTGAATGGTGCGGGTCGTGCGAACAATCATTCCCACCTAATGAATATTCTACGCTCGTACACAAGAGAGTTGATATTGAAAAATCAGGATTGCTGGGTTAATTCCAATAAATACCAGTTGGGTGGTAAAGGCTTACTTGCAGGAAAGTTAAAAGTTGTATAATATGTTTGAATATATTTTGATTTCTTCGTCAATGGGAAATTAACCAAACGCTTATTTTTTCAGTGTCTCCTATTTCTCGATTCCTATTTGAGTTAAGGAATGGATTTTAAATTCGCCATTTTTTCTCGGCTTGGAGTTTTACATGCGACGGTAAATATTGGAGAATATAAAAGAAAAAGACTCTTGTTATATTTCTACTTCTAAAATAATCCAATCTTTTATTGAAAGGCGATAGTTTACTTCATATGATTCCCTCTTTGGTGGTTGTATTTCAACATAAGCTGGTTCCTACATAAAATGATGTAAGTGGCGGTAAATTCAAATAATGGTTACTTATGGACAAACATGTCCATAGGTGACAACATTTTAGCTTTCCTCGCTATGTTATTCGCAAATCGATCTTGAAATTACATTGTATTTAACCAATACCGATTTCACGCGTAACTGTTGAAATTGAGTAAAAATAAAAGCGCCAAACCATGCAATTTTTTTATTTATTGGGAAAATACTGCAATACTTGGAGTCAAAATGCATTAATTCGATGGAAATAGCGCTTAAATCGGCTCTTGCTGCTGGAAATGTGTCCATTTAAATATATATATGTCGAAAATTCTGCTTCTTCTGGATTTATTTTCAAAGATAAGACATGTCATCAGTGAAGTGAGTTTTTTTTAAGAAAGGAAAATAAAAAGGAGGAATTTACTTTTTGACTTTACCACTTGAATAGGAGTTGACTTGCATATTCTCAATGGAACCTTCCTAAGTCACTCGGCCCAATGTTGAGCGTCTTGCTTTTTCTTTCACTTTCCATCTGCTCTATTTTTTATAAAAATCCACTACCTCGTCGATTCATTTTGTTGTTGTGTCGTCGTAATTCCTTGTGTGGCGTAGTTCTGGAATTTGTCAAGTGAAAGCGAAAGTCCTTCTTATTCCAACCCTTTCTTTACTCCTTGTAGCGTGTGTATCCTTTTTTCGTCTCCGTGCACAGGATCACTCCAGAGAGTGTGAAAGGAAAATATTATTTTTTTCGGGGAAAGTCTGCGCGTATAAGTGACGTGTCGATGGAATTGTGCAAACAATTTTTTATTCTCTGATGTGCCTATAAAATAAAAGTTTTTTTTAGACATCTTTTGTCGCTACAAATGGGATTTATCGATTTATCTGAGGTCTCCAGCCGCATTCTAGTCATCAGCTTATAATGTATGTCGCGGGCGAGAGCTGTTGTCAAATCGAAATGTCAATTCCCAGGATTCTAAAGGACGAGGAGCTGGCTCACCTAATGCATTGAGACGAAAACTCACTTCGGAGAACGACGCCTCCCTCGTGAGGAGAACTTGGCGAATGTTTTAAATCTTCACTCAAATTCAAGTGTGCCTTTATGAGTGTCCGTTTCAAGTGTTAATATTTCTCCTCCGACTGCGCTGTGAAATTTCAAGAGATGATAGACGACTGGGAGGATAGTATAATGGTTACTTTAATTGTGAATATCTCTCTCTATGATACATAAAATCGGGTAAAAATATATTTTGACCTAATTGAGACATTCACGATTTCTCAATGATTTAATTCTTTGCCTTTATTTGACAAAAGCACACCTATTAAAGCGGGAACAGTCCAGTAGTGAACAGTAAATTGATAGATAGGTATACAATTACTTCGGCATCTGGTCGTATTTTACATTTTACTATTGAGATTATTAACGATATTTGTTTCGATGATTTCACTTTTATCCTAGTAACCCTTTGCATTGTTTTTCCATCAGTGCGAGATATTTGTTTCGATTGGCCATTGTGAGAACGCATACATTGATATTTGACAATTATGTGGCTACGTGTGAACAAAAAAGGCCAAACGTGCCAATCGATATTTTTTTTGTTCGTGAGAATGTTGGAAATCGTAATCGTTTTTAATTAATGCGAAATAAATAAATGACAAGGTACGCAGTTACGCGTTCAGGGTGCATTGACATACTAACCAAAGGGATGAAAGTCACTAATGAAAAAGCATTTGGAATCCCGGTTAAGTAAAATGACGAATGGCGAATTTCATCCCTTTGGCATACATCTTAAAATCTTATCTAGTGTTTAGATATTTTATCCCACACTCCGAAATTTTTGTTTAAGTTTTTCATAGATGCGGTTGCATGAATGCGGTTGCATAGATGCGGTTGCGGCTCGGGGCGCGTTGGTGAAAGGGGTTTGTACTCCAGTTCGAGGGAATTTTTTTTCTCTGTGAATTTTACACTTTTGTACACGAATGAATTCTCAGTAGTCACATCCATGATTTTAAACATTTGTATGAACAGACATTATTTCTGTTAAATAAGGGATTTTATTGTAAATTCAAGCATTTGTCTTTATGAATAAATTAAATCATTATGACAAATGTCTGAATTGTAAAGCCGATGGCTTATTTAGAGAAATTTGAAGTTTAAGGCGAATTTATTTTTTCTTAGTTAAATTATGGTTTACCAGGGCCATAGTCATCGGAGGCCCCTCTCCAACTATATGGTTTCACAGAATTTCGACCAAAATTCTTAGTATCTATGCATGAAGGAAATTTCAGAACAGAGCTTTAGAGATTTGACATATTTTCGTCTGAATTCAATGAGGTGAAAAATGTTAAAAATTAATAATTTGACTTCAACGATAACGGGCTCTCTAAATACCTCTTGTGATAATGGCATTTGATAGGCTTTCAACACGTACATTTTCTGGCATTAGGGATTCATATATTGTTCGGCAACTACATCTCATCGGTTCCATTAAGCACTGGACTTCTTAGTTCAGCTCTATAGAATTCGTTTTAACCAAACTTTGACTTTCATCGACTACGCCAACCTTATGAGCATAGCACAATTTTGAGTATAACCTGCAACTTCGCCATGATTCATTCGGCAGGCCAATCTAGCTCCCCCGTTTCGAGGCTTAACGGCAAGCCGTAAAGCTAGAAAGGGATTCGCAAGAATGAGGGGAGAGGAAATTGCTGCACCCCTGGCAGCTGAAAAATAATAGTTCTGACCTCATTTTCCTTGCGGGTCAAAGCTTAACACAAAGAACCCCATCCTTCTCCCTATGTGCGTGCAGAGAAATTCTTTCTTCGCCTTATTCTTTTGCGCCTTATTCTCCATTCTGCCCCCCTCCCAATGGATACGCATTGACTTCACGCAAGAAGGCACGCAAATCCTGCCCTCCAGAAAGCCTCCTCCTCCATCCAGTAAACTTCCTTAGGGTCTTAGTGGAGCAGGCAGGTGGGTCGGCCGTTTGTGTGGGGGGTAGGGCAATCAATTGGACTTCCTCACCTACCTTTTAAAATACTCCTACCTGCGTGTCCGACAGTGGCGTGACGTAACGACCCCCTCCCCCACGACCACCTCCCCTCCACCAATCCCCCTAAACTCCCCCCACATTTCTCCACCACCTTCTCCTTTGACCCCTCGTCCCCCACCACCTCCTACCACCGGCCATCGACGCCTTTAACTTCCCACGCCCATCGGCGCCTGTTTATGCTTTGCCCTGGAACCTTTGCCATTCTTCCGTGCTTCACGACGCTGTAAAGGTGCCGCAGGCCATTCGCGGGGAATGAGTGAGTGAGTCCTGGCGGGGACTGGGAAGGATTGACGACGGGACGAGAGAGTGTGGGATAGCCGTCGTTTCCCACATGCCTTCCCGGCCAATTCAGCCGCGTCTCGCACAAGCCAAGTTCGGCCGTCAACAAGCACCCCACGGTGTTCCAGGCCTTACGCAGAAAACAGCCGGAAAGTCTTCCTATCGGGTCGTCCAGTGTTTTGATTTCTCACGTGTCCGATGGAGGTCTCGAATAGTATCCTTCTGATCACTGGCCCCCAGAGGGAATAGGTCTCTTTGAGTTCGACGGGACCGAGTTACCATTGTGAAAAAAAAATATATATACATACCCAGCTCCCCGGATGTTGTTGCGGACACGAAAAATAAGTCTTCCTGGTGTATCATTCAATTCCGTTCGCCGCTTTCATCCGGAGACGTGCTTTTGTGTGCTTCGCGGTGAACGCAATGTTGTGTGCATGTTAATGTGATTGGTGTGAAAGGGTTATTTTCGGTCCTGCCCTTTTCAAGGAGGCAGGTGAGGTGTGGGGGGGAAGGATCGGCGGTGTCACGCATGGTCTTGTAGTTCTGTGCGCTGCCGTCGAAAAAAAAACGTATTGCGCATGTGCGGAAAGTGGCCTTTCCAGTGCAGGGCGGCCGTGGCAGCTGCGACCAAGGCCGCTTGCTGCTACGCCTGCTGCCTCCGGTGCAAGGGTTGCGCGGATTTCGGTGGCAAGGGCCATCGGGAGTCCAAGAAGAAGGGTCTCAATTCGGTGGCCCCCGTGGTGGGGACGGGCGCCGCCCCGTTTTTGGTGTCTGCGAACGGCAAGGAGGTGGTGGTGGCCAAGAGTGCGATCAAGAAGAAGGAGGGTGGTAAGGAGGAGGATAGGAGGTGGAGAGAGCGGAAAAGGAGAGATGTCATGGGCAGCCAGTACTCCAACACTCCTGTCGTCCGGTTCAAGTTGGACGAGTACGTATTCAACCGAAAGATGATGACCTTTTATGACAGGAATCATCTAAGGGAACATCCCTTAGATATTGGTGATTCAGGATACGTTATGTGGTATGACTAACTCAGTTAAACGTTCATCAACAGCTAAGGTCATATTGTACTTACCCTCTTCCAGAGCCATCTACATGCCGTCGCAAAAGTCTTGATTACTGCTGTGGTGGGATGTAGATGACTACTGACTACTATTGGCATAGAGCAGTTCGATATTTTTTGCTCTATCGATATCAGTCGTGGGAGAAACACGATCGAGATATCGAAAAATTAAGGGTGTTGTCTGGGCAAGGTCCCAGCCACATTGACACACTGGTTCCCGTAAGATCACTGAAGTTAAGCAATGTTGGGCCCGGACGGCGGTGGAATGGGTGACCATACATACCTTCACCGTGGCGCTCTTGTCCCTTGTCTGCATGTGGCAGACAGGCATGGGGTTGGCACAATAGACCAAGAAGGTCTAATAGCCCGGGCTCATGTCGAAGGCCCACCTTACAAACAATATATCTAACAATCTAAGGGTGCTGGCAACAAGGGGCGTAAGCATAAAGGTCGAAAATGGTCGATCTACCATTCGAATATGAAATGACCCTAACGATGATTATCTTCCATGATCGAACGCGAGCCGGGTTTCCATCGTCTTTGGTAGTTTCTGTAAAATACTTTCTGCCTGTTGAGAGTCAGTTGATGTTGTGTCAGAACCAGCGCGGTACTATTCTGGATGGATTTTCATCAGATGGATAAGCGTTATCAAAGATCATTGGATCATCTAGCATCTGGGGTCATAGCTAAGTTGTGGCTTGCTAGCCAACACCAGTGAGTGAAGGGTTATTAAGTCTCTTCCACCAAATGGTATGTAATCTCTTGGTCATGCTATCTGGTGTAGGAGATAATCTTAAATGTGCCAGTGACCAATCCCCTCAACTGCGCTGCATTGGACACTGGGGAGTGGGAATTTGTGAACGATTCCTCTACAACACTATAGACACATTAGACACAGCGACCTTGCTCTACGAGTTCAAAATATGCTTAAATTTGTTGGAAAGTAAAGTAATTGGTCTCGTCCCTCTTAAATTCCAGTGTTGCTTTTGGTATGGATCGTGGTATACCTTATTTTTCGCTAAAAGATTCCATTTTGGATCCGAACGGGACATGGGTTTCGTAAATTTTCTAAAGATATTAATATCAGATTTATCCGCTTATCGATGCTTATAAACCCACTGGTGTGGTCAAATTGGAAATCATTCACTGGGATACTATGGAGATAACCCTTCAATGCTTCAGATTAATATGCATCTAAACATATGATGAAAGTGTTTTGAATAGTATTTGTTCAACTTCATATTATGTCCTGACAATTTCAAAGAATTCTTCTTTAAGATTCATGTTTAACTATTGCTTTTTTATGTTTATAACCTTATCCAGCAGTCTTTTTATAAGCCTGTTTCTTGAATTTTTACCCAGAATTCCATTAAACTATTCATTACAGCAGTAGATGTCCTGTTTCCTAGTTAATTTCGATCCGTTCTTGCTAAAGCCATTTGGAGTAGTTCTGCATTTCACGACATTGCATGAATATGATTGTATATGTATAAAATGAATCAAATTTCAGAATTTATTACTCAAATAGAATAATTTTTGTTTCTTTCGGCTCATGATTCAACAGATGTTGTAGAAATATTGAAGTACCTATGTTAAATTTTCCCACTAAAGTAAATAGTGTGTATCCATTAATATATTTGGTCTTTTCATGTGCATACTTAATTATTTTTATTTAATTGTTGATAACTGAGAGGAAATAGAAAAATAGCTTTTAATTTGAGTAGAAATATTTTGAACTGGAAATAATGCTTCCTTTTACTCTATCATATTTTATCAATGGACATTTACTTACTTACTGCTAGTCTAAATTTGTTTATTATGGTCGAATTGGGGGAAGGCTAATATTTGTTCCTTATGGATCAAATTGTTTACGCGCCAGTGGTGAAAATTTTCATGCTAAGCCGAACAAACGAGACTTTTTAATAGACAAACACTATATGTGAATTTTGAAGGAAATATAATCCGCATATATAATTGAATTAGCTCGAGCAAATATTGACGCTTAATGAATTTAGTTTAGCATATAATTTAAAATGTAGAAAAATGTGCTATCTGAAGGATGTAATTACTAACTAAATTGAATGGACGCTAATGGAACAGATAAACCGACCTGGTGACTTAGGGAGGAAAATTGTCGTCTACTTATCTCATAAACCACAGTGTGCAGCCCCATGATGGTTGATGTAATAGGTAAATGTTGATCTCGTACCGATACCACTACACCCAGCAACGGGAGAAATAAATACATCATCATACTTAGGGACCATTTTAAAGGATAAATAGCTTGTTTACCCATATTTAAAATGAGAAAAAATGTAATTATTTACTTTACATTTCAAAGTAATGGTAAGGTATGAATAATATTAAATAAGGTGAATATTAAGTGGGTTATTTTTGAAGCAATCAAAACTAAAAATATTAAAAAGATTTCAGCAAAAGCCTTCTTGAATGAAAATAGTCTTGAGATGACTAATTTTATTCGCTTTGAGAATATTTCTTCTTTTAAGTGACTAATCAACCTTTCACTGAAAAAATATAATGGCAATAATAACGTTCCCATTACGGTGTCGTCTTGAAAGCTAAACGGTGGTAATGTTAGCCAACTCACGTTTTGAAATTGACTCTTCCGATCTTTTAGTCATCTTAAATGCTCTCATTCATCCAACCATTTTTCAAGAAAAGAGGTGAAAGCTGGAAGGTTATATGTGTATTTTATCACTCTGGTTGATTCACGTACGGACTTTCAAAATATATCTTGCAACAAGCAACGAACTGACTTTTTTACTCCTCAGCGCTAGTTACTGATGAATAATCAGCGTTGATTATTTCTGTAATACTCTCATTTAAATTGTTTCACTACGCTGCATTTGTTCTAATAAGTCATGAGCTTTTGTTCTGACGTGAAACATATTTGCGTATGTCTCGAGATGGTTGTATGCTTACTAGCCTTAAAAAATGCTTGGCAGTATGCCATACCGCGACTTGCATGGCTTAAAAAAATTCATTAATTCCTGTCTTTGACAGAACACATATTCCATAAAAGAATATTTTTTTAATATCTTATTTTGAAAATAAATTTTATTTTGAGAAATCGAATTTCCGATTCAGAACAAAATACGAATGTTTACATTCGCGATTTACGGTTCTCATATAATTCCCATGCAAGGATGTGAAAGTGAAGTATTTGAGAATATAGATTCAGATTATTATAGAGTATATATGTTATATGAATGGAGAAATTTCAGCAAAGTTGGCCTAACATTTGAATGGAGATTGAGTTAATTTTCTGCAATTTCTGGATAAATTAGTTAACGACAATGATACTTAAAGTTCTTCTTGAAATTAATGTTATCCAATTCTTTATAATCCTGTAACGCGATAGTTTCATATTATTAATGTCTGTATAAACATGTATAGCAATTTCCATGGCGAATACTGGTACGCTTATTTCTCTTTTGTAAATTTCCGCTTTCAAAAATCAATGTAATTTCAGGAAAATGTGATCACATGGTAACCTGAATGGTTTAGCGAAGATCTGGTGTGCAAGCACTTATTTATGCTATCTTGACCGTTATACTGATCGCAGAACCGGTTATTTATACGCGGCATGAAAAGAACGATTAAACCATATCCACAGAACAACGGTATGTTTACATTTTGAAATATTATAAATTGTATTTTAATGCTGCCATGATTGTTTTTGTCGTAATTCAATAGTCGTACGTCCTGTCGTAATTCACTGTTGGCAGGAAGATGTAAAAGCAACGTAACGAATTCATGTGATATTTTGATGAGATTCCATACTAATTCATTACTGTCAAGATTAGGATTTCATCTTTGACCATTTGTTATATTGTTTATGAGTGTTTCTTTGGGGAAATTTATTGTTGAATAGTTTTCATTTACCACGTATCTTGTAATTAGTAAGATGCATACATTTTTCCGTAAATAACAGCTTCGCAATTTAAAGCATTTCATCTCAAACCGTCCTATTTGCTTTAAATACCACATTGGACGCATTAATAAATATTTAAGGCATTGAGATTTATTCATCATGCATCACACTCGAATGAAATATTTGTTTACGCGAAATTCGGAGGTGGGATGTGGTTTTTAATTGAAAAATTGAAATTGAAAAATTCATATCACAGGTATCCACGCTTATTAACATCGCTTGCATTAACGATCCACTTCTTTCTTGAATCAGCGTGCCCGGAAGTCAGCGACAATGTTCTTGTTGAGGGTTGGAAGTGGACGAAAGGCAACCCTCGCCCATCTCTTTCGAGCAAAAAGAAATCAATCAATATCACGTGACGCAGTGGAAACAGGATGTTTATGGAAGCGGTCATTGGTCTAGATATTTTATTCAAATTAGCGCCGATTTATTTTCGAGCCGACGGCGATATCATGCGATAAGGGGACATACCCGGCGCGAGGACTGCCTCGCCTACTTCCTGGTCCAATTGAGGTCACCTGGTCTCCATCAAGGGGTTTTAAGTCTTCCCCGCCACCCCTTAAAACGCCACTCGTTGAGGGCCACAGCCAATGGGGAATCGAATAGGTTCGGTTACTATAGGGATTTGGGGTTCAATTCTGAGGGTCCAGGTTTAAATCGCGGCAGTAAAGGATATTTTTCATTAGAATACCAGACACTACTTGGGTCGCATGACGAGAACACCTGAAGTTAATTTAAATCACAATTACAGGCGGGACTTCAACCCCCGACTTCGGGTTGCCCGGTCGGTGCAATATATTTCTGTAAACACTCAAATTTGGTGTTCCTAGATATATTTTTGTAACAATAAGCGGAAATTGGCGAGACTTTAATGAAGGCAGCGAGAGGACTGTAGGTTAGTTGTTATTCAACTTTTTGAAGAGGGACTAGGGGTACATGTCCAAATACCGGAAGTGATTTATAATTTTTAATGGAATTATCCCGATCTTCATTTGGATAAAATGTTTGGAGTACTTCAAGTGAATATTCCTTCCATTGCACATGGACATAAAAAAGTGTAGTTTTTCGTTAAAGGAAAGCTAGTGCCGACGCCGGGTGTCTCTCCATTACGCAAATAATCCCTCCCTTATTAGGATAGGTGGCCTACCCACCTATCCTTAATGGTGCTTATGACCTCACTTGTCGGTCGCTTCTCTAAATAACCAATGGGCTTCGGCCAAGGGGTCGCTCCATCCAACAGCCCAGCACACCTTCAGTCCGACCAATTGGCTTGCCGAATGAATCATGGAAGAAGGAAGACCTCCCTGCGAGGGGTTAAGGACGATAGCCCCAATTGAGCGATTTGTTGAAAGATTCAGGCGGTCTTTTATTTCATGTCGACGTTTGTCTTCGTGACTCGGTTGGCCAATTGGCATGGGTCGTCGTCAATGATTAAATTTTCCGCAATCGTTTTACCGTTTATATATATGAGTGGTGTCCAGAGGGTGTCCAGAGAACCACGCTGAGCTTATTAGTTCTAAAGGAGAAGTACACCATGTGTTTTTACAGGTTTGTCACATTTCTCTTAAATAAAGACTGATATGCTTCACTAGGAATAATATCGGCAGGATAAAAGATTTTTTATCATAATTTATTGTTTTTTGTTAAGGTTAAGTTAATAGTTAAGAATTCAGTGCTGCTTGTTTGGCTCTTATTTGTGCATATGATAGTACTCTCATACTCAGCTCTTATTTATGGACTCAATACAGGAGTGTGTTCAAAGTAAATCTTGTTCCTTGTTTGATTTGGATTCATATGCATAGCATTAAATTAGAGCTACGATCAATTTTCGGGGAAAGTTTATTTAGATCCTACAGCCATCTCTCCGAAGAAACGGTCACGTAATTCATAGTTGGTATATAAATATAGCTAGTTATGTGATCGTTAAACCACGTTTATACCCTCCTCCCGTCTTTCGTTGATGCCGGAACAACTGAAATGAATATGAAACTAACTACCTTCACATTATTCTCTCTGTATTCATTAGCGAATAGTCTTAATCAATCCGTAGTCACGCGATGGTTTTGTGAACGCATCATATAGTTTGGATGATCGTATTAATACGAGCTGATAAGCGCGAGGAAAATTATAATTAAAAAAAGCTTCTAATTATCCCACGGGATTTGAAAATTTAAATTTTTTGAAATGGGTTCAACTTTTCTTTAAACGGTCGATTCAATATCTCTTACTTGAATCTTTTTTGCATGAGAACATTATATCTCGATGAGTGAAGTATTTCATGGACAAAAAGGTCTCCTCGTGAAAAACTATGAAATGTTCTATGGACTATAGTATTTTTTATCTTAGGACAGAATAATGTGTACCATTACGTAGCCAATGATATTTTTCTACCATTGGTTATCCTTTCTCATGATACGATAAAAAATTGCATATAGTACAGATTTTTGCAATTTTAATCATAACGTGAGTTATTAATTTGTTACTCACTTCAATAATGAAATTGTAATTTTATAAGTATTGAGTCTCTCATTATCTAACTAACCTTTATAATACGTACGCATGTATGTATTTATGTACGCATTCAGTATGTGTATTTCAAACTTGGTTTCACATAGTCCATCCCATTTGAAAATATACTTCTATCCTCGAACGGAGAATCACAAAGGTATGAAAGTGAAATAGATACTAAAATAAATTCGGAAAAAATCCAATTACCGAGTGAAAATGTGTTATAGCCTCGTAATAAGAATTTGTCTTCGTAATAAGAATAAACTCGCATGTTTTAGACAAGCTGGGTAAAATGCGCTAATTTCGACATTACGACCTCATTTTGTAAATAATGACAATACCAACTATATTTAAATCCACAGAGTTTTTTATTGGTCCAACTAGTTTCAGCGCTATGGCGTCATCATCAGGTACCGTACCGTTTTTCAAATAATGACAATACCAACTATTGGTATTGTCATTATTTGAAATGGACTTCCTCAAAGTTACTCCTGAAAGGATTGAATTCACCTCATTTTGTCTTAATTACTAATTGCGCGCGTATGCTCATTTCGCAAGTATTACCAAGTGTCCAAGATTGGAGAGTGATTTCGTTCCTTTTCTATGCCTATTGAGGGGGATGATCGGTATTTCATATATGAGCAATAAGTTGTCCATATTTTTGCTATTTTAAAAATTATATTGCTTTTTCCTTTAATGGTCATCCGTCTATATCCTTAATTTGATTTAAAATATCTTTGTCATCGAAATACCTGAATGTTTATGAGCTAATTTAACTTTTTTATTGTGAGTGAAAACTGATGGATTATAAGAGGGACAATTTACTTTATAGGTAGTCTCTCTCTTATTTGATTTTAATGCATTTCTGCTGACTGAATTTACCATCCTTAAACCCTTAGTCCCTCGAACTTGGAGCTTAATTGGAGAGCTTTAGTTTTCCGAAATATCATTGTCTGGCATAACTTCTCCATTTTACATCCCGTCTATTTTCTTTACAAGACTCTGGACTCTTTATGTTTGCTATTTTGTTTCATTTTTCCCGCTAAAATAACTTATCATGTTAAAAATTACTTACAAAATATCAGATTACTTTTTCGCTATGTTTTCCTCTCACTCAAGGAATTGTCACTGTCATGGAAAAAATTAGAGTGCATGTTGGAAATTACTAGAGATAAAATCATTTCCTTCACTGGGAATTGAGTCGTGGAGCATTGGTTTTCTGGGACAATGTGCCAAAAAATGACCTCTTCGCTGATCTGGCTTCTAATGGTATCCTGGCAACCGTAATAGGTCTGGGCAACTGGCAACTTCAGGTCCATAGTTTGATTCCCAAACCAGGAAATAAACCTTTATTTCCTCTGGTAATCTCTTAGGCTTTCTTCACGTTCGTCGCGATAGATGAGAAAATATTTTGTAAGAGTTCGTTTTTTATTTGAAGATTGTTGCGTGAGTATTCATTTTCATGGCATTAATAAGTGTCAAGAACATAAAACGAGGCATAAATTGGAATCGCGAGCCTTCCTAACCTTCCACTGCACCAAACTCGTCGACCCTATGGAATCCCCCCCTCCCCTATATGCCATGTTCTCTCTATTTCACTCGCCGTCGTCGTCGTCGTCGCATTTTGCATTCCCGTCTCACTCCTTCCAGCCCAAATTCCAATTTCTACTTCCCATCTCATTACGGGTCCTGCGTTCCCCCATCGAGCTCAGAACGCTCGCTGCTCGTCTCTTGTTTCTTTCGTCCTGTCCTCCCTTTCTTTCTTATTCTCTCCCCCAACACAGCCTCTTCTTTCGCATCGTTTCTTCATCGCTACACCGAACCCCACCTCTCCACTTCCCTCCGAAGAATCTCTATTCCAGTCCTCCACTCTTTTTCTCTCTCTTTCTCCTCGCGAAATTATTTACTTCTCCTCCTCCTCATATTCTCTTGTTGCCCGAAATGTTATTACCAGGCATGGCGCCTTATTCCCGGCGTCTTTCAGGCAACGGTGGCTTTGGGCAGAGGCGGTAGTTGGGGGTGTGGTGGTTCCGCTCCGACGACTGTCTCGTGCACTCACCGTGCGTTTGTCATCGTTTCTCCGGCTCCGGCTCCTCCCCAAAGCCTTTTCTCGCGGTGCCGTGCAACCCGGCCGGAACACCAGCGACTCCCATTTTCGCATTAAGATTGCCGTTTGGAAAGAGAAGAATATATCTTTCTCTATGGTGGCGCCCTGAAGAGGAAGAAGTGCGTAATTCGATCAAGTGCAGGTTTTTTATTTCTCTTCCTTACTTGGATAGAGAAAACCTGTTATAGACTTCGACTGCAGGAATTGAAATGCCGCTCGTCATGGCATTGCTAATGGCGATGTGTTTCGTATTGGCAGATTGGTGCCCATCGTGTTTACCTGTAATACCCAGGGATGAAATTTGCCTGAATGAGAATTTGAGTTAATTTATCGGTTGGCGTTGTGGTGTCTCTGTGATCGAAGCATTTGGATCTGATTTCCCATGTTCACTTCCAGCAGCAACATCGCTTTGCGATATTTGGATTTTCTCTCTTTTCGGAAAAGCATTAGCTGATTTCCTTTTTCTTGCAGTATTAATTAGAAAAGCCTTATAAAGTTTGGTGCCACGTACGGTCTATCCTGTTTAATTGAACGGGTCTTCAGCCTTGAGTTAAAGACTTGGGGTTCGAATTTCAATTTGATTGCACAGTTCAATACAAAATGTTCTCAAAGGACTCCTTGACGCGTTCTGGCGCTACAGAATACCCTAGATTTGAGCAATTTTACTATGAAAAATTTTTTGATTGAACGGAATTCGAACCAGGATCTTCAGGTTACCAGTCAACTGTGGTAATACGCCATGTTAATCTACTTACTGCATCCAGGAAATATTGATTGCTACTTATTCGAATGACTGGGTAAATGTCTTTGAAGGTAATTGCTGTAAAGATAACGGACGAATGAGCTATAGGAGTCCCATTTCTAATTGTATTACTTACTAGTCTGATAAAGTTTATCTGTTCACTTAAGGCTTTGAATAAGTGCATTATGCCAAAGCGTCACTGCAAAGTTAGGAATTGAATTGGGAATGCTGCAGTTTAGCAGTATGTTTCCCCCTTCGAGGAGAGGTTGTCATCAATTTCCGACGACGAAGCCTTGTTCATGTTCCGCCAATATAATGGTTAATTCTGGAGGCAGTGAGTAAAACAAATATTGATGATGAGGATTGTGCCATCATTAGTGCATATCGTTGCCAAAAAAGCAATTGTTACGAATGTACGAAAGAGTGTAATACTATTTTGAGGGGAAAATGCCAAAAACAATTCGTAATTGTATGACTGATGCAAAAGAGCCTTCAATCAGTCTCTAATTTGATGGTCGTCACCGATAAACCGTGGTCTGAAAATTAGGAGGCAACAAAACCTAATTTTTCTTCTGTTCTAATTTCAAAGCCTTAACATTAATTTCAATTTATTGATCAAGCATTAGGACGCAGTCGGTTATTGTTTATAGAGCTTACCTTGTCCATTAGTACTCTACTAGTGGGTAATAATCAGCGATTGGTTGAATTGCCAGATGCATATTTAGATAAATATATGACAGCAGTAAATGTTATCGTTATGAGGCTAGAAGAGCTTTCCAGTTCATTTCCTTTGCTCTCAGACTGGATACTTCACTTCTTCATGATTTGTTGGCCATTTGATCATCAGAATTGAAGATGAGGTATGGCTGTCCGCTTCTATGAGATATGCATGCTCAAATGATTGAAATGGCCAAAGCTTTTGCAGACCTTGCTTTATCTATTACGGTTAATGAATTGTGTTTATGGCAAACGGAAGAGTTTTGTGACGATGTTGGGGAAATGAGTTCGACTTTATGGGATCACATGGAATTGACTAGCGTTGAATGTCCCGTAGGAGTTGAGCGTACTAATGTCTGGAGGTCGATCGGTTTATAATTTTTCTTCTTTAGGGCGATTTCACGAAAATGTTCACGCGTATTTATTAATTTAAGTTTTGGAAACCTCACAGTCGTTAAGAACCAAATTTCTCTAAACCAAAGTTTTCCAGACACAAAAATGTTCACATCTCTGACTACAGCATATGTCATCCTTTTCCGTACATAAATAGACTACAACGCCTGTAACTATGGTTCTCATCTTGAAAATGGGGGTAAAACACCAAAATAGTGTGTTTGATCTAATTTATTTAAATTTATAGAGCAGTAAGTCAGAATTTAACGCTAGAAAAAGTAAAATTCAAACTTTCTCACGTGATTTAGTTCAAGTCTCATCGTTTTAAGTGTGTTTTATTACAATTTAAAGTCGTTAAATAATATACTATAACTTGAAGTCCCCATTGATTCCCATGATTTGGCCCGGAAATCTATTCCAATATGCGTAAATTATTTTACATGTGTACGATTATCACTCGTTTAAGAGAATGGGATAAGATATAGCGTCATAGGATATAATTTATGGTTAAGATATGTAACTTGTATGACAACTTATATTTATGATAGCCGTATGCATAGAAAGTATTCTCATGTTTCTGAATTGAAAGTATTTACGGGTCAATACATACTCGTTTTCCAAGATATCAATGAATCTATGGATACTGAGAAGCATATGTTTGGTAGAGAAGAGTTTGGAGAAGATGGTAGAAGCATATGCTTGTTTATTCGCATGGTAACAGTTGACCGAGATATAAAAAGCAGTAGCTTCGTAAATACACATTTAAAAGTACTTCGTTTTATAAAGATGGTACTAGATGAAAAGGCCATTCGGTTATCTGCCATCCGCAGTGTAAATTTCACATATTCATGTATAACATCGTCGAACTTGTATGCAAGACTAGTAGTGGTAATACTACTCGAAGGATTACAGTATTAAATATGCTGTTTCCTTGATCGCTATGGCAACCCGAAAATCACAGCTTTATTTTGACTGGGGATTTTCCAATTTTCTAGAGTTTGCCAATTCGTTTTTACCATATTTCAACCTGAGACCCTTCCGTCATGTAAACTGACCATCTGTCTGGGAAATTATGCAAGTAAAATAAGCAACTGTAAATAAATAAAATATGTAAAATGTAAAATGATAATGCAACGATAAATGGAAAAATAAATACAATGGGGATCTAACCAAGAGCTATTGAAGCACCTACTTACCTTTGAAGCTCAAATTCATTAGAACATTTTCCTTTACCAATTGCCTTCTTCAATCATAAATTGGAGTCTTCTTCATTGCCCCTCTCATATGGGATTAAGAATTAGTCGGTGATCCTGGCACCCGAATACACGTAAGTAACTACACGTACACAGGGATGCAGATGCTAAAAAAAGTATTCTCGGAAGTTTTGTAATAATTAAAGTAGCAAACTATGCAAAGTCGAATTAACCCTATTATTATATACTTCTTACGTTTTTAGTGTTATTAGTATCATCAAAAGATTTTTTCCCTACGGCAAATATTTTCTCTTGCAGCCTCCTTCCGAAACAATTAAACATTTCAATTTCACTTACACTACAAGAATGCCTCTTCCGTCTATGTTTAAGCAATTTTTAGTTTCATGCCATAAATACCTGGAGATTGGTTTACCTTCATGAGGAATAAATATTGTAAATATTTTGAATGGAATATGTTAGAAAATGAAAGAGAAATACTTGAGTTAATGTTCTACGATGAAGAGGTAATATGGAGACCTAATACGCTCGTGCTGTTTTTTCCTCTAGATTTATTGGTTTATTATAGGGTGTTGTATACAGCGTACTAATACCCTCGCATCCTCTATAATTAATTCTTTAATACATGCTTTTATTCTACTTAACGTTGCGGAGTAGTGTTTTATAACGCATGCGAGGTAAAAGTTATTGATTAGTTGCTGTATTAACGGGAAAAATTGAATATTAATGGCATTTAGAGTGCATTAAATCTATGAATAACACGATCGGTCTTCCGAAGTTGACACCTGTCTCCAGTGCTTCTGTGGTTTCCGAGTGCCTTGTCACTCACCGTCTTAATTCAAGCTCTCAGCATTTTACTTAATTTTTAACTTGAGGTTTAGGAGTGCTCATTTACTCTCTACAGATCAAAACGCTCGTTTCAATGAACATGTAATGGCGCTGGAATATTTTGGCACAGCATTCGGAATTGGATGACTTAATTCGTGTAATCCTTTCCATAAATTGCTTTCCAAAAGTTTTTCCTTTGGAATTCTCTATCTGGTATCCATTTTTCTTAAAATAAGAGGTTGTGGTCAATATTTATGATTTTATCATAATAAGCTTTCGTTAATCGGTAAATTTTCTAGAATTTATTTTGCCTGCCGTATTTATACTTTGTGATAGTAGCCTTTGTTCAAGGCTTGGATAAAATTTAGTAGCACAATCTTAAAGTAAACGTCGTCACATACCAGCTATCTCATTTGAAGCGTGGTAATTAGCTATTATGCTGTAGTCGATAACGTATGAAAATATCGTATTTTACCTATGTTCTGTTCAATACTATTTGGTTAAGAAATGTATACTTTGCATAAAATAATGTCATTTATTGTATAAAAATGGCACTTGTAAGTCTGCGCCTGGATATGTTTAAGATAGATGTGAGAGATCTAAGAGGGAAAATATTGAGTAGCAGCTAGCTGTTAGCTCTAGCTGCGAGCATCAAAGAGCTGTTGAATGATTTTAAGAGTTTCCAACTGATATTAAATTTTAATTAATTTCGAATGGCGGCCCTCCAGCAGGGTATAAATTCATGGGAACGAGGTATAAAAATACAATGCCCTTTATTGACGTTTTTCAAAATTACTCATTTTGCGTACGTAAAAAGTATTGAACGTTTTTGTCATGTTAAACAGCGCTATATGAATGCGTAAATTGGAACTTTCAATTGAGCAGAGAAAGAAAGGGAGTGAAATATTCCATCGCATACACCGTGGCGTCGTGTTGCCATTTTCCTCTCACGCTTGCTTCCATATTCCATGCTATGGCTGAAGCTCTTTCTAAGTGCACGGTCGTTTTGAGGCCTCTTCATGTTCGATCTTGACCTTGAGAAATCGCTAAAGGTCGTGGGGAAAGTCTTTAGAATGGCGGGTGGGTGTTTGAGAAATCGCCGGCCATGGGAAAGGCCGCTCTAAAGGATTTCGGTGAAACCTCAGCCTCGATTTGCATGCTTTGAGATGGAGCCAATGGGGTTTTATCTGCTCTAAAATATCCAAGAATGGTTCTAATACCACGCCATTCCTTTTGGCATATTGGATATCTCATCCATTTTGCTGTAAAAAATTTGGTCGGTCGTGAACTACCTATATCAAAGAATTAATTAATTACTCGTGTTTACTCCTGTATTTCACTCTTTATTTGCTGATAGCGCATGTGTATCCGCAAAGATGCCTCCTGATTGGTTATGTTAACGGAAAAACTGAAGATATTGACCATCTTCTGTGTTGTGAACGCTCTCTTATATGTATCACCTGCTCAAATCCCTTGTTCTTGAGTTACTTACTTAATTACTCCCTCGGGCAATTTATGTCCAAGTTAGAAGGTATTTGGCGTCGCCATAAAGTTGCCTCAGTTTCTTTCGGTCTTGTGAATTGTCTCCTTGGCAATCCTCATCTTGTTCATGTCCTGCCTTTTCATAGTTTTCTTAGGTTTCCTGGAGGTCTTCATCCTTCTGAGGTTTGATTCCAGATTTGTTTTACCAAGCCCCCTTTCAGACTCCTTGATGACGCTGCCCATTCTTCTCCATCTATTACTTTGAGATTCTGCCACTGTATCAGGTGCTATGTAAAAAAAACGCCATTTCTCTGTTATGTTTATTGATATTACTTTGCTGAATTCCCAATATTTAGCTTCCTGTTGAGTGAAAATGTGGTCGTTTCTTTATCTGCTTTTGTGAGCCCAAATTATTGACAGTCATAACTTATATCTTATGCATAAACTTCGAGTCTACTTTGGGCTAATTTGGAAAGGATTCTGTATATTTTATTGAGAAGTGATATTACTCAATAATGTTTCGGTCTTAATTTATGTTCATAAGTTATGCTATTTATCTTTTAAAGTTAAGTTCTTCTGTGCAACGTGAACCAGCCTTCAGAATTTCCCATATGCACGATGCGTCAGCACTATAGGACTTGAATAAATGACTAGATTTCCCGAATGGATAACGAGCATCGGTCGTGAATTTTAGCCCGGGGTGCTAAATGCGCCCGTCCGGGTAAATTTTGTCGCAGCGTGACGTCACATAACTTTCGCCCCCGTCCCATCCATTATGTATACAAAGCGCGAGATTGTTTTCCGAAGGAGAGCGCTTCAAAGCCGCGACGCGATGGTTTGTTGTTTTTCGTGCCACGCTTGTGTTCCTCGGGGGGTAAGACTTTTTCGCGATGGGGGGGATTTAAGTGTCTCCGTGTGTGTGTGCGAACGGGTGTTTATATTTGCATCGCCGCGCTCTCATCGATTTCACATTTCCCTCCGCCGTCGTCGGAGCGAACGGCGGTGGGAGGGAGGGGGGGGGTGTGTGGGGCGCGGGGGGGAGGGATAAGGGGAAGGATGCGTGGGAGGGCGACATCTAAGGAAACAAAGAGTGCATCGACTGGGGTGTGAATTTGCGGGTGGAAGCAAAACATGTTCGACTAACTTCAATGATTTATCCACATTTTATTCGAAAACTGTAGTCTGGACTTTAATGATTAAAATGTAGCGCTTAGCAAGCATCATGATTGAGATTATTACTGTAGAAAGGGAATACTTTTTTCGGAAAGGAACACTGAAGAACCAGAGCAGTTAGTCATTGGAGCCCAAGTGGTGGGCGTTTTACCACGAATAAGTTAAACATTCGACTTCCTCCGGGAATGGCTTCTTAGTGAATTTCAGAAAACTTACAATCAATGAAAAGTTATGTCATTAAAATTCGCGATTCGTTTGGTGTTGTGGCTAGAGTGCTGGCTTCTCTTAATCAGGGTTCGTGTCATATCCCGGAAGTGGCGGTGATTTTTAGGTAGAGTACCGGCCATACTGCCTGGGTCACTTTAGTTTTGTGTGTAGAGCACTTTTAAAGTACGGTACTGCATGTTTTGGATATGAAGTAAAACTTTGTTCCTCTTGGCGCCATTTACTAAGAGGGGAAGAATGCCGGCGCCGAGTTTCCATCCACGGCTCTTTATTTTTAAAATAACCCTTTCTCACCATAATACCCAATTATCCTTAATGCCACAAATATCTTCAGTTGCGTGGTAATAGCAGCAAAATAGAAATAATCCTGGATAGGGTATTGAACCACATACCTATTGCTAAATTAGCTAATTATGTGGCGTGTTTGGCTATTTTAGCGTGTAATTTTCTACGTATTTCTTGGTCATATATTCTGCAGGATGAAAGTATTCATATTCTCAGTTTCTAGCCACCTCCCCTAGCTACAACAATAGTTGTACTTCAACCTACCCTGTAAGAAGGGTAGCATTCCATAACCCCTAATTAGGCAGCCCATTCTCCTTACCATTTATTGAATCTATCCTCGCATGGAGATGTAGGATGAATGAGCAAAACAACAATGCATTATTTAAAGTTGTTAACCCCTGATTCGATTACTTCCTTACGTTTTCCTGATCTGATGATTCCTCAAATCTCGCTCAAAGGTTCCCATACACGATCTACCCTTCGACCCCATAAACCCTTCGACGTTACTTACATAAATTGTGAGAACGAAGTGGTGCCGTGAATATTCACGTTCTTTACCGGCCGTACTAATCAATGACTGCAGAACATGGTAATTGCTCCGAATTTAATTCATGAGCGGTGGGGGCAACAAATGTTTCCATCAATTTATCAGCCAGAAGAGACGCACTCACTTCATTGTTTAAAACTGCACAAGTAGGTAAGGCTTGGTGGTGAGTCTACCAATTATCGTTCATACTTTGCATATCGTCGCTCCGTCAATTATTTGGTCGTGAAAGTCATCGAAAATTGCCAGAGGCTGGTTTGGTGAACCGGGAATGTCAACCACAAGTCTCTGCTGTGGCTTGCGTGTGGAATCTCTCCTCATTCATTTGCAGAGCACTTGAAGTGCGTCTTCACTTCTTCCGTCGGATGAGCCTTAAACTGCTGACCCCTCGGCACTTTTCCTCAACTAATGCCAACGTCTGGTTTCTCAACACTCTTCCTGAGTTTCCAAAATGATACCTCCCTCACCAATCTATCCATCTATCCGTAATAACGCAAATGACCTCAGTTGTCCATTTTATTCCCCCCAAAATAAAACTGTTAACAAACTCAGAGTGCCCAATTCCAAAGATAGTTTTCTTAAAAGGCCTGTAGGAATTAATAGCTGTCGTGAACTTACATGGTCCACCAAATGTGGACGTCGGAAGGCCGAGTCTTGCTATAAGAAAATCACTGTCCTCGAGGATTGCCTGAATCATCTGCCTTATTGAGTGAATAACTAACCAATTGGATGCAAGAGATTTCTCTGCTTCCGCGATGAAAGACATAGAATACATTTATGATCTCTGAGAGATTTCCTCGCCCGCGAATCGAAGCGCGGACCATCGGTTTTCCAGGCCAATGCTCAGATCAATGGCTTCCTTAGAGCAAGACGGCCTTACAAGTGCCTTCCTTGATGGATCTTAAAGGCTCACATTAGGTAGAATCTTTAACGAAAATTTTCTTTTATAACTTATGTGCCTCTTTCTGTTTTCAACGCATTATATACCTAATTTACGAAATTCTCAGGGAAAAAACTCATTCATCTAAGCTAGTTAAAGATATTTAGTCTGGCAGATGACCTTGTGTCTAAGAATTTCGACATGCTTGTGGGTCTCTTATCCGAGGAAGCTTATACTTTACTGCTTTGATTTTCATCATGAATAAATTCTTGCGTGTTTAAAGTTGTATGAGCGAGATATAACTAAATATAACATTGATTGAATTTGACCTTTTTATGAGAAAAATATTTCATTTTTCTAATGGTGCCCAAACATCAGCCTCGTATCAAACTTCATTTGGAGACATTTTCTAAAAAGTAGAAACCGTTTCCCATGATCCCATAGATTTCCATGATTGTGGTGTGGCACAAAAAAGCGTCAGTTGTGAAAGCGTTGTACGGCGTGAAACAAATAAGTCAAGTTACAACCTAAATATATGTGTGTGTTTAGATAATTACTGAGATGTTAAGCCGTAAAAAGAAAGTTTTACCTTCATATATATTATCAGATCCAATTCATGCTTCCTACAAATGCTTGAGTTTTTAAATAAAATTCGAATATAGACGCTAACATGACTGGAGGAGAATCCCGCTCAGACTACCTAAGAACTAGCCTTAACCTAGTGGGCTCACGAATACTTCACTACTTAACATTAAATTCTTAGTGCTTCGCAAAAACCTCTAGATCCGTCAAGGTCTCTCAGTGGAGGAGAACTAAAGGGGAGCTAAACTTGGTTTTAAGTCTCGGCGAATGATTTTTTCGCTGTGAATTTCGCACATTCGTGAGTCTCATCTGTGGGTGATGTCCACTGAAGTTTTGCTGCTTTGAAATGCTTTGTTTGCCTTCATTCGCGGCAGATAAGAGAATAACTGCCTGGGAGCCAGGGTAAGAAAGTTTTCCTGCAGCCGTCTGCCACATGGACCTGGCCTTCTCATTCCTCACTTCCCTTCAATTTCCATCCGCCTTGCGTCTGTTAATATCTTACCCTCTTTTTCCAAATCGAATCAGTCTTATTTTTGCAAGCAACTTTCCTTGTTTTTGTTGGGCTTAATCATTCTCTGCTGAATATACCGGTCGGGAAGATTAAGGGTTCAGACAGTCGTAGGAGTCTCAACGAATCCACTCTCCAAACTTTCCCTTCCTGATATTTCCAATCGATATATATATGCTTATATTGATCCACTGACCTAGACCGTATTTTCCTCACCCAAAGTTGATTTCCTTATTCACAGCAGTAGGCATTAATGAAAGCCCAAGTGGTATTTTTTGTTATTTTCAATGTCGGGAAAATGTAGTTAACACTGTGCTTATAAAATATTGATGGCGACTTACTCTGGTTTCAAAATCTGTTCCGTTGTTATGCATTACCGACACGCAGCGTATGCTATTTGTTTTTGTAAAATACATAATATTGCAATAATGTATGAATGATGTTCTAATCGAAGATAATATAATTGGTTACTCCATGAGGAATATCAGATTTACCGCTTTATAAGGAACCCTTTTTGTCATACTCTACTCTTTGTATATCCTTGTATTTTTTATCCAAAAATAGCACTTTCAAGCGCAATTTCTACCTTCAAATTTATACGTACCTTCGGAAAATCTTAACCCTTTTACCTCCTAATACGATAGAAGTGTAAAACTCCTGAATTAACTTGATTTGATGAAACATGATTTCTTTAGACTTATTCGTGATTGCAATTTAGTCGCAATATTTAGGGTTGGTGCTATAAATCTTCGTGCAGTCTACGACTTGTGCCTTACGGGAAAACGAATGGGAGTGTGCAATTTAAAATGCAATTTGCAATCTGCAACTAAGGACCCCAAAATCGTCCAACATTAGGGACGCCGCCAAAAGTCGCAGCCATCCTTGATTGACGCATTTAACGACCGCACAAAGTGAATGAAATCCAGCCTTTCGGCATCCATCTGGGTCGCTCGGCTTACTCGGAGACTCTGCGAAGCACCGCCGGAAAAAAAAGGTTCGTTCAGAATTCTGAGCGTCAAAGCACCGAAATAACTCCCGGAGGATGAATTAGTGTGTGGGTGAACTCGTACACGGCTCCCCTATGGCCACTTATCACGTGAAAAAGGATTCGGATGAGGTGTAGTGGGTGTGGGAGTTGAATCCGGGTCATTACTGGGCGTATCCCGATTCCGGGCGATTGATGCGTGTAGGAAATTTAAGTGCAATCCGGGCAGTTCATGGGGGGGAGGTTCCAATACGGCCCACTTTCATCCATTAGCGGAGCTGATGTATTTTGGATGCCAGCCAGGAAATCAAACGGGAGGGCTCGTCATAATATTAATGTTAGCTCCTCAGATCTCTTGGAGTGTGTGTGTGTGGCTATGCTTAATACTTACGACAATTTGGGTGAAATTTCATTCGGAGTGAAAACCTTTGGGGATGGGAAATTTCTCATGGGGAGAGTTTTCTTTCGGAGAAATTTATGTGAGCGCTCTTCCCTGATATGTGATTCATCGCTCGTTTTGCTGATTCCGCTTCCATGCTTCCGTCGTAAATCTTTCGGAGGTCGAAAGATCATTGCCGGGATATTTCGTGAATTATGGTCCCGATTCCTGTCGTTAGCAATTTTGTTAACACAACGGTCGATCTAATTTAAAGTGGGGAAATAATTTCGGAAGGAGGCTATAAAGGAATGAATAACGAAACCAATTGAAATATGAATCGAATTAACTTAAGAGCTGGCTGAAACGACAGCTCTATTAGCTTGAACGCGTTGACATCTACGGCTAATTTGAATAATAAAATGCCTGATGAATGGAATGAAATTCATTTTTTATTACTGATATGTCGATGGTGATTCTTAGCACAAAGGAGGCACATAACGGATTTGAAAACGACGCTTTTTTGACCTTAAAGAGTGGAACTACTTTATTGTTTCAGGTGAAGAACACAGTGAATGTGAGATTTTGGCGAATAAATCTATTAGAGGCGAAATGATTACGTTTGTTTCATGATGCCATCAGTCAAGTGCGAAATTTCGCAGAGGAAAAATCATTCGCCTTGACCGGGACTCGAACCCGGATCCCTCGATATTGCGGCAAGTACTTTAGCCTGTTAAGCTACCGCGGCGTCCTCCTCCTCCCCTATAGATCGTGGCACCCTCCTCCCCTGTGGATTGTTTGAGGGTTATTTAGGAACAAATTATTCAAGACTGGCGAATGATTTTTCCTCTGTGGAATTTTTCACTTATGTGCACTTGCGGGTGGCTCCGTAAAGGTAATACCATTGCTAGTCCCGGTATCCTTAAAATTGATGCTCATTTAATCATCACGGCCATATTTTGTTTATTATAACTTTTTGCTGTCTGATTTTTCGCATTCACGTAAAAAGTATAACATATTTCGTGAAATTTATTGAGTAGACCTTTTCTTTAAGGGATTTTTAAATTTATAGCATAGTACGTTGTATTGACAAGTTCCTATTTTACTACTTAAAATGTTTTGTTAACGAAACTATCCTGAGGAATGTTCCTATTCATAATTAAATGAACTGGTTGTGATATTCTAAAATATTTTAATTACACGACGCGTTTCGCCGATTTCCGGTGTCGTCAGGCACAGAATATGTTTGTTTATTTTGGTTTATTGATGTCGTAGTTACAATGGGAAGGAGAAATAACAAAAGGTTCGGGGAAGAGTGAGCAATGCCAGTAGAAGAACGTGAATCATGGGTTTGGGGGGCGAGAATGGTTATTATTTTAAGCTATTTTTTCCGGAAAAGTGCGAGGAGGGGGAATAAATGTTCGTTGCATGGGTTTGTGGAATGTCTAATAATTTTGATTTGCTCGAGAGGTCTTTTTTAGGACTTTGAGACGGACGTAAAATTTTGGGGGCAAAATCGCTCACATGATTGTTCTAATGTAGGTGTTTTGTAAATAGTGGGGTGGAATCCTTATGTTTTTTATACTTCTGGCGTGTTCTTTGATGTGTTTAATATAAAATTTCTTTTTTTGCCTTATTGCAGCTGCTGCGTGTAATTAGGTAAAACCTGACTTGAGGAGTCTATCCTATGTGTCTTTGCTGTTGACTGGTAGTTTGGAAAAGGTCAGGGGAGTGTAAAATGCTGCTTTAAGGGAATAATTCTGATTTAATTATGTGCACGAATTTTTATAGCTCCAACGAAGGCCTGTCATAGTAAAGTTTATCCTATTGAATTTCGTAGGCAGGCTCGTCGTGAAATATCTTGTATTTCAAAGGTTATGAGCATAAGAGAATATGAAAGATCTATTAACGTGGAACAACTTTTAGTCCTTTAATTTAGAATATCCTCAACATTTTCTGAATCCTGAGGGAATCGCGTGTTTTTCCCTCGTAAATATCGATCTAGAACTCTAATTGCTCTTTGTTTTTTACCACGGGCTGTGAAAATAGATGAGCAAGCTGGCCGTTAATTTTTTAAGGAGCTTTGCTGAGTTTTTACACGAAATAAGTGCATGTCCCCCCTTGCTCGCCAGGCCTGTGACTCATTAGAATAGTGATGGTTGCTGTTTATTCGCTGGAGCGTCTGACAGATCCGAAGAAGATTTATATCCGCACTCTCTGCCACTATCTAGCATTAGCAGTAAATATGGATTTCGGAAGATGGATATCATTGCTGCACGGTTGCCATATAGCGCTGTCATTGCTTAGCCACATGTTCTTACCGGTGTAGACACTAGATATCTCACGATTCGATACTTTAATTTTTAATAATTAATAGATATCTCACGTTTCATTGGCGAATATTAAATCCGTTGAATTTATTGTCGAGATTAACACTGGTGTCTGGTAGTCTGATGTCGCGATGCTTTCGCTGCCAAATTTCAACAACATGCAGTAGTAAAAATATTCAACAGGCGCAGTTATTAACGTTTAATGTTTTATTTGTCGTTTTTGCAGTAATGCTTTCGCTGCAACAAATTTAAACCCAAAATTGCCGCCGTCAAATTTTTGTCGGATGCTGTTTGCTTAATGCTTTATTTTCTAATTTGTGGTTCCTACAGAAATGATTTTACTTCAAAAAATTAAACTCAACACTCAGGCGTAAACTTTTTGACAGACGCAGTTATAAACTATCTGAACAGCTTTCGCTTCATAAAATTGCTCATGTGAAATGTATTTTCGCGAAAAATTAGTGAAATATATTTAAGTAGCGTCAATTTCCAAAGAGAAGTTTACCTTAATATAATTTTACTTAATGAAAATATAACACTTATATGTCTTATCCCTTCTCTTGGACTACAACCTTGTCGTGGTTGAAGGGCTTGCGTGCTCCGATGACCCCTAGAGCTGCACTGGCGGGAGCATTGCTCCTGGTAGGGTCACCCATGCCAGATTGGTCGAAGGTTAGGAGACAGACGAATGGTAGTCCGCGCAGCGTCTGTACCTCAGTGAGGCGGCTGCAAAAGGCGTCTGACCCCAGTGGGGCGGCCTCTGAAGTGATGGTGTCACGTAAAAAACACTATTGAGTAAGGCCAAGGAATACTACCTCAATTAAAACAAAAACCTTGAAATTATGGACAGTTCTCAATTGATAATGAATCCTGGCAACTACGGGACTCGGCCAAGAGGGCCGGGTGTCGTGCCCGGCAGCGGTGGGAGCAAGGCCCCTGCGGTCGTCATCACACGAAATCCTTGCTCAGACGAAGCAGCAGCAGAGGAAAAGAAGATTAAGAAGAGGAACGAAACTATAAGAATAGGCACTTGGAATGTTAGGACTATGCTGAGGGCGGGGAAGCTAGAGAATATAAAGCAAGAAATGGAGAGGGTGGGTGTAGACATCATGGGTCTGGGTGAAGTAAGATGGAAGGATGACGGGCATTACTGGAGCGGCGACTATAGAGTAATTTATAGTGGAGGGAATGAAAGTCAGCGCGGGGTTGCATTCGTAATGAATAGGAAACTTGGTAGAAAAGTAGTGCATGCAGAACAAGTGAGTGATAGGATAATAGTCGTGGAACTAAAAGCAGAACCAACGAATTTAGTTATAATCCAGGTTTATATGCCTACCTCTAATCATAAAGAGGAGGAGGTAGATGGGGTGTACGATCAGCTAGAGGAAATAATTGGTAGGATACCAGGAAGTAAGCACCTGGTAGTAATGGGGGATTGGAACGCGGTGGTGGGTGAAGGAAGAGATGGGCGGGAGGTGGGCGATTACGGGCTAGGAAGAAGAAATGACCGGGGCGAGAAAGCTGTGGAGTTTTGCCGCAGAAATAACCTAGTAATTACAAATACATGGTTCAGACATCATCCTCGACGTAGGTACACTTGGAAAAAGCCGGGAGACACAGACAGGTTCCAGATAGATTATATAATGGTACGTCACAGATACAGGAATAGTGCTAAAAACTCGCATACTTATCCAGGAGCTGATGCAGACACAGACCACAACTTATTAGTCATGAAATGTCGGGTAAAACTGAAAAAGATAAGAATGGGAAGGAGGGTACGTAAGTGGAATACGGAGGCATTAACTGGGGCAATGAAGAAGAAGTATCGGGAGAAGGTGGATGAGATAATGGGTGAGGATCATGGAGTTAGATCAGTGGAAGATGAATGGGGAATTTTGAAAAATGGAATTATAGAAGCGGCGAAAGCAACGGTAGGCGTAGTGAGTGCAACTAAAATTAGAAAACCGTGGATCACGAAGGAGATGATCAGGGAGATGGAGGAGAGAAGGAAATGGAAGAGTGTAAACTCAGAGCTAGGTAAGAGAAAATACCGAGAATTTAATAACAGGCTTAGAAGAGAAACAAAGAAAGCAAGAGAGGCGTGGTGGAGAGAACAGATCGACGCGTTAGAGAAATACCAAAAAGAGGGAAGAGCAGACGCATTATATAGGAAAGTAAAGGAACTGACGGGTGGTAATAAGGGAAGGGGAATTACAACGATAACAGACAAGACGGGAAAGGTAATCGTAGAACCGAGAGAGATCCAGGAGAGGTGGAAGGAGTATGTTGAAGAGCTGTATGGTAAAGAAATAAGGCCCAATAGGTTAGATATAGAAAGGGAAGACGATATCGACAGAGATGGCATCGGACCAAGTATCCTAGATAGCGAAATCGAAAGAGCTCTACGAGACATGAAAAGGAATAAGGCGGTGGGAATAGATGACATACCTGCAGAGTTTTTAAAGAGCATGGGGAAGAACGGAAGAGGAAAACTTTTTGCGCTAATTCGTAAGATTTATGAGGATGGAGTGTGGCCGGAAGACTTCGCGAAGACTGTACTAATTCCTATACCGAAGAAGAGTAAGGCAAAAACTTGCGAAGACTATAGGACAATAAGCTTAATATCCCACGCGGCCAAAGTAGTTCTGAGGATTCTAAACAGAAGGCTAGAGAAGAAGGCAAATGAATACCTGGGTGACGACCAGTTCGGGTTTAGGAGAGGGACGGGAACGCGAGACGCTATAGCGGTGATGAGGACGCTAGTAGAAAGAAACCTAGAGTATGGGCAGGATGTTTTTGCATGCTTCGTAGATTTCGAGAAGGCGTTCGATCGGGTGGAATGGACGAAATTAATGAGAGTGTTGAAGAAATTAGGGGTCGATTGGAGGGACAGGCGTCTGATTCGAAATTTGTATATGAATCAGACTGCGCAGGTTAGGGTAGCCAATGGAGAATCGGGATGGGCCACGATAGGACGGGGAGTGAGGCAAGGGTGCCCACTATCGCCGTTGCTTTTTAATGTGTATTCAGAAGAAATGGTAAGGGAGGCTTGGGGGGAGGAGGCTGTAGGAATAAAGGTAGGAGGGGAGCTGATAAAATCAGTGAGATTTGCAGATGATCAAGCATTGGTTAGTCAGTCGGCCAAGGGGTTACAGTCAATGGTGAATGCATTAGAGGTGCAGTGCGAAAAGTATGGGATGAAGATCAATCACAAGAAAACGAAAGTAATGAGATTTTCTAGAAGTAAGAAGGCGGGGCTGAATATAAGGGTGGGAGGGCAGAAGATAGAGCAGGTCGAGCAGTTTACGTATCTGGGTAGTATTTTGGAGGCGAATGGGTTTAGTGGTAAGGACATCAGATGCAGAATTGCGCTCGCTAAAGAAGCATTTTCGAAGAGAAGGGAATTGATGAGGGGGGGTCTGAGAAGAGACGTAAAGAAGAGGCTGGTGAAAACTTTAATATGGAGCGTGGCGCTATATGGGTCGGAAACTTGGTCATTGCGAAGGGAGGATGTGCGTAGGCTTGAGGCGTTTGAGATGTGGGTTTGGAGAAGGATGGAGAAGGTTAGCTGGATGGCGAGAAAGACGAACGAGGAGGTATTGGATATGGTCGGAGAGGAGAGGAAGCTTGTGGCAGAGGTTCGGAGAAGGCAGAAGAGATGGATGGAGGAGGTTTTGAGAGGAGAGGGCATGTTGAAGAGAGTGATAGAGGGGAGAACACTGGGGAAGCGTGGGAGAGGAAGGAAGAGGATAGGAATTCTGGACGAAATAAGAGGAGGTAGAAGATATGAAGAATTGAAGAGGGATCTAATAACGGGCCATTCTTAGGAGGGAAAGCGAGACAATGTCTCTGAGGTGGGATGCAGAATGGGGACTGTCCAAGAACCTACCAATCAGCTGGTAGAATACTTGAATGAATATGTCTTATAAATACTTATGTAATTCATAATTTTTTAGACGACTACAAATCGGGTGCTGGTTATTTTATAACATTTAGTTACTTTTCACCTTTTAGCACTCATTGCATGCCTGCCAGGACATTGGATGGAGATTGTTTTTTTTCTGTTTATTCGAGACGGTAGACGCCCTCTCGATGAGGTTCGATTCCTCATTTTTCAGACGCCATAGCGTTATGACCTCCGGATGACTTTAACCGAGAATGTTTTCCCTCTGCCGTATTGCGATGCATGACGGGAGGGACACCACAAACGCTCCAGAGGTTTCAAAATGGCAGGTTGCCTCTCCTGCTAGTGGACCAGCGTCGTATCTCTCGATTACATGCTAGATTTTATAGTAGCTTCTTTGATTGACGTGACTCATTCGCTACCAGCTACATAATTCGAAGAAGTGGTTGAGAAATAATATTCTGTTGGCTTTTACATTTAGATTTCATTTTTTCTGCATCATCACTATTCATAAATATTTAGTAAGGGGTTGAATTTCAACAATTTAAGCTCAGAAAAAGAATTGAATGAAGAATAGATTCTATTATTTTGTTACTATAGTTATGACCGGAAGTTACTAAGTTTTTAAACACGTCTCTGTGACTGAGAAGCTGTGGGTAGCAATTCATTGCAGTTAGCTATATTTAACCGTACTTTTGTATAGGCACATCCTTTAAAGCCATCCTAGTAGACATCTTTTCAATGGTTGTGTGAATCTGCAATATTCATTCGGAAGTGATTTTTTCACCAGTCTTTGGTTATAGTGAGTATGATCAAAAGTTTACATTCTTATTTAAGAGCGATATGTATTGTACTAGCAGGTAGCATGTTTTACATTATGCTATTATTTTTCATAGAAATAAGCGATTTTCCTACTAAAATTGTCACCTTATAGACAGCCCTACACTTGTTCTGCTCTCTAAAAAAGAATCCATAACATCAACAGCTATCCGATGCTGACATATCCGATGATGAAAAGAAAATCCGATGCTGTTGATGTTATTCATTCTTCTTTAGAGAACAGAGCACGCTCTTCTGCTGCCCACCACTTGAAGTGTGTGCTCTTCAGTGGAATCCTCTTGGCTTACATCCTTGTAGCGACCGCTCGAGCTCTCTTATTGCCCGCCAATTCAATGGCCATCGGAATATGCACCGCACAATCTTCTCGTTGACGGCAATTTAACGATGTTCCGCCGACGAAGTAGCGATGTATTTAATGCGCGGCTGACTCCTGGAAGCAGTGAACCAGCCAGGCACTTTAATACTGTTCGTTAATTAATTAATTCACCTTAAGTGCCTCTATTTTCTCACACCCAAGGTGCTTTACATTTTTTACATACTTCCTTTCTTGTGTAGGTGCTCGATTAAATGAAATATGCATAAGCGAATGAGGATCCCCACAATGTTTTTTAGATTGATCAAATCCTTTGGAGAATGAGATCACTGTGTTTAATGGGAACTATTTACCGATGAAATGTAATTAGGCACAAAATTTCGTTCTAGGAAAATGATGAAGAAATTTGTTTACAAAGAGCCGTTAAAAAACTATGCTCAAAATAACTGCAATTATACTGACTCGTTCGGGTTATCGACGGAGCACATTCGTATGTTTCTTTTATTTCGTACATCGTAAGTTATTAAACTATACAACTTAGATTAGTTTTTTGCATGGGATTTCGGAGTAAGATCGTTTAAAAGCTGCTCCGAAATGCACTGATGCGATGGTGCCGGTAAGCCAAATTCGGGGCGCTGAGTCGTGAACGAGTCGAATAAACTTCTCTATTCTCGTCGGAATGGCATACTTTACATTATCAACGAAATTTAGATACGCGAAATCTATTGCCTTTTATTCGCATGTTGGAGTTGCTGTGCTGCATAGTTTGTCCTTTTAAAAACATGGGAATTATCGATTCTTTGAAGATATAAAACGAAGTTTACATGGATTGCAAAGCTTTCCCGGTCTTTTGTGTTAAGATAGTGGATAGCCAAGTTCCACTCACAATCAGATGAGATTGAAATGAGACTTGTAGGGGTTTTCCGGATAAGAGCGAGATATCCCAGTTAAAGTGTGTTTTACAGTTTGCTCTTCTCTAGAAGTGCTAAAAAACGAGATATTCTCTGAAGTTACGCCGTTTTCTTGAGTGTGCGTTTTGAATATATTTTCGCTTAGTACAGTATGTTACATTTATTTATTTGAGCTTGCCCTAAATTTTCTCTGATATGGCGATCTTCGCTACTCTGATTGACTCGGAGGCTGTATTCGGATCTATCTTTTCGAACTTTAATCCCATTAAATGACCTACTCTCTATTATAAAAATACCTACAGTGCTAAAAAAATCAGACACCTCAGCGGAGTAATGCACCCCAGAACGGTAGAGTGGAGCCCGGCACGTAGAGTATGTAGTGAAAGCTGTTCAATTTGTGAATTGTGATTCGAAAAAAATTAATATATACCGCTAAAATTGTCCAACGGCATATCATGAAACACTATGCATCTTTGTAAAAGGTTTGCATTATTTAATGAAGTTATTATGTTGCCAACTCAGTTCTTCAGGTATAACCATAGCCATAGGACCATGAACGATATTAGTAATGAAAACATACAGGCGAATTAATTGAAGTCTTCGTTGTACCATATTGAATTATATATTTTGAGAAATTAATGACTCGTTTATCTCATCCACAAAAATAATTTAAATTCTCAACGGGGTTCCAACTGTTCGGTGATGACCGCAGAGCAGATTTTGGTGTACCTCTTGATAATGACCGAATACAACGAGACCGGTTGAGGTCGTATGATAGCGGAATATTAACAAGCGGTGGAATTTCACCACAAGCATTACCATTCGCTCTTTACTTTACGTCTTACTGCAATTCCAAACCACCATATTTCCTCAGATGTGGAATCGACAAACAATCCCAGGGTTGAAAGAGAGTGGAGGATAGGTAATGGAGGAGAATATATTAGGTACTGATAAATTCCGCATGGCATTGATCTCAAATGAAAGCTTTTATAACAGCAGAAAATGCTACCAACTATCAATCAATCTAATATTAACCTAATTAATCTGGTATTAATAATGTTGAAGACACCGCGAACTATCCTCTGCATTTCCTTTGCGGAGTAATCCGGAAGTGCAAAGGGCCGTCCGCCTTGACCGAGACTTGAACCCGCATTTTTCTTGATATCGCGCCGAGTTTTTAAAGGGCATCAGTCTACCGACGCGTCCTTTTTTACCAATCTACCTGCTTTTGTGAGGGTAGAAAGCCGCGTCTGTAGCTTAACTGGCTAAGGCACCCGGCGTAATATCGAGGGATCCGGGTTCAATCCCCGGTCAAGGCGGATGAAATTTCCTCCATGGAAATTTATGAACTTGGAGAACTTTTATCTGATGTAACCTTAATTTTGTTTGTCCGTCGACAGCGGAGACCCGACCGATGAGGTGGACGGCGCGGCGGCTGGCAGCGCTCTTGGGCCCGCGCTGGCGATCATGTCGGCGGAGGGGAGCCCAGGAGGGACACCGCGGGCCTCAGCACCGGAGGCGCCAGAGGAGGAGAAGAGCGCCACCCCTGGAGACCTGCCCCAGCACCCTTGCGTCCCCGAGGAAACGGAAGTAGTCGAGGCGGCAACAAAAGTAGAGGGGGATGTGGGGAAGGAGGAGGAGGCAAAGGGTTTGGACGTGGAGGCGGGCAAGAAAGGCGAGAAGGAGGCGAACAACGAGATGCTGAAGGAGGTGGGGGGGAAGGGTGAGGGCGGCGCCAAGGAGGAGGGTGAAGGGGAGGAGGAGGTGGGGGGGGCAGATGAGAAGAAGGACGAGGGCAAGGAGAAGGTAGAGGAGGAAGGGGAGGGAGGGGAGGCGAAGGAGGAGGCGGGCGTGGTGGTGGAGGTGGCTGGGCGGGTGGAGGGCGCGGGGAGCGGCGAGGGCTCCAAGGGCGCCGCCGCGGTGGTGCAAGAGGCGCCGCAGACGGACCAAGGCGACGAAGACCTCCGACCCACGCCGGCCAGAAGGGAGAGCAACTGCGGGGGTGCCGCACGTGAGTTGCACCTTATAACCTTTTAGGCCCTGTTTTATAACTTTTCTGCTTAAATATCTTCTCGGTATGAAAACCGATGCTAATGTGTTCTCCCATCGATAATTCAGCTAACTGGCAGTCTGATAAAATGCACAAAACGAACTCTCAGTTGCTATTGAGTTGACGGAAAGGCTATGTCATCTTGCGGCTAATGTTAAACAGACAATGTAAAACCATAGCATATTAAGAAGGGTATATCTGTTGAGGGGAAACTATTTTACCCAAACCTTTTCACTTCTGTTGCCCACATCTTCTTTTCTTTTTGATAGCAACGCTATTATGACCATTTTACGCCTAACTTATCCTAAGTGACTATCCAAAAACTAACAAAATTTGAATTGTACTATTAGCATTTTGCTTTGCATTTTAAAGGAAGTTGAATTCAATGGGCTTGGAACTTGTTTAATAAAAATATTAACGGTACTGATTACAGGAGTTTACCCGTAAAAGAGTTTGAATACGAGGAAAAGTCTTATACTTTTCAATTTTATGTTATAGACTATTCGCGTTAACGTAGTAAACTCAAGAGGAGTCTTTATTTTAAAATAACACTGCCATTCTGTCCAATGTATGTTGGCGTAAACAAAGTAGAGTGTGGCGAAGTTTTATACGAATGTTTATATCGTCTAGTGCGATTTTGTCATTTTTTACCTTTCGAAATAAGATTCAAACTCTTATTATTTGAGAGGACCTATTCCTTTCTGTGCAAAATGTCTACTAGATTATCGCTATTACACGACTTCACACGTAAGCAGATACACATGAAAGATTATCAACTGTAAACGTAGAACTTAACTAACGCTATTTATGCACCAAAGACGGTTCGCACCCTTGTGCGCGTGACTGCGTACCACATCATTTGTGCAATCGCAACGATTGGGAAATCAACTAACGCTATTTTTCCATGAATCGCACTTGGAATTACTTTATATTTTGGACTAGAATGGACGTTGCTCAGTGATAAAAATCATTTATAGTATCCTAGTTATTGTATGCAAATTTATTAAAAACGCGACAGAAAATTTATACACATTTATGAAAACATTAACCAGATAGCCAATTGGCATGATAGTTTTCGATTTAATAGTACAACACACTGACCATTTTTGGCCAAATAAATTACAATGATATTTCACAAAGTTACACAAGAACAAGTTAATATTAAATAAACTGGACTGAAAAAAGCTGTCGCAAACTATACACGCCGATGTATTGTCATATTTTGTGTGTTGATATCACATATGAGACTTATAAATGAATTATCTCTTTACCAGCAAGAATGGGGGAAGGGTGGTATTCTCTCACCAGTTGGACTGCCCCTGTAGTGACTAACTAAACTCACAAACTATACATCGTACAGGAAGGGAAAGAGAAACGGGGCCTAAAAATGCATTCCGATCATAAACATATATCATTGCGTTTTCCCGTGTCCCATTTTCATGGTTTTGTCGTGTCCAATAAGAGTGTTTCGCGGGTATTGCGCACTGCGTTGCTCTCCCTCTTTAATTTATTCGCTCCTTCCGGAGTGATGCTGTCGGCCAGCGTTGTAATTTATCCGACTTCATTTAAAACTTGGGCCGGAATATACATGGGGGGGTTTCATACAGGGAGAGAATTTCATTTCCTGAGTCCATAATGGATAATTCCATATGATTTCTCTTTTTGTGGAATGAACAGAATGTTGGTGTTTATTTTTTAACGATGATTCAGACTCTATCGCTTGAGTTTGCAGAGGAAATATATTTCCTCTGCACGTTTAGAGTAATATGCGGAACATAATATAATGGACAGTAATTTATGAGTTTCCGTTTTGTGTGAATGTAGACGATTGAACCTTTTTCTTCTTCTTCTGACGTCATCAAGGATGAGATCGACCCCCATAAGTTTGTGAACCCTTAATGCATTGTGGCATTTCGCATTTCATTTAAGATTAACCGAAATTACTAGATTCATTAGAATTACCTTACAGAGTGATTATAAATTAATAGCGCCTGTTACCTGATAGCTTTAATTAAAGGGAATAAAGAAATTTGCCAAATTATTTCACAGGAATTTAGGATTTTTGGATTTGTATGTGTATATATTTGAATATGAGTATGAATGTGTATATGTATGTAAATAGGGAGAATGTATATATCTTGGTACAAATGTGATTGTCATATTCTTTATTTGTCGTGGAACCCACTGACAAGTCTTTGGGACAAAGTGGGGCTTAAATTGATGTGTACTTTGAATTAATATGTATTTTGAATAATGAATAATAATAAGAAAAAAATGTTTTTTGCGAGTCTATACAACTTTGATTATTTGAACCACACACTATGCATCATTGAACTAAGAAGCTTAAAATCAGAATCCAAAAAAATTTCAAACAGATCTGATAATTCAATCTTTGCTGTATTATTTGGCTATCCTTTTCATATAAAACTCGATATATATAGTTAAAAAATGAATTTCTTTCTATATATATATATATATATATGCTAGCAACAAGGCGTTGAGGTTGGGGAAGGATAGGAAAGTAAATCAGTGGGTGTCGTCATTGATCATCTGCCTGTGAGTGTCCACTGATTTACTTTCCTATCCTTCCCCAACCTCAACGCCTTGTTGCTAGCATATACTTTTATATTTATTTCCTTTCCTTTTATTATATATATATATATATATATATATATTTAGGCATAGCTTACGTTGTTAGGATTGTCGCCTAGAACTGTTTATAGGTTATTCCCCGATACCTATTTATAACTAATATTTCCGGTATTTGTCACATGTAAATGTGAAATATAAAATGTAAAACAACCAACTATGGTGTATATTTTTTTATTGATCGCTTTTATGAAATTAATATTACCATATGAAATGTCTTAACGTTTGTCTAAACTTCTTTAATTGAGGAATTTGCAGCAGGGAAATAGACTGAAGCAGATATAATTCTTTTTTTACTGAAAACCTCCAGGTTCAGGTTTCACCAAGCGAGGTAATTTTTCTGATGTAAGGCTTTCAGGTCAAACGCAGTTGAAAAAGCAGCGTTCCAGTTTTTGTAAAGTTAGGAAATTTTATTCTCAGGTTTCACAAACTTCATCGTATAAAAGAACTTGACTGAGAAACAGCCGTGCATCCACCGGTGACAAAGAATTATTCTTTCTTAGGAGTTCCCTAAAATGCGGCCCAAGCTGGAGTGAGTTGTCCATTATCCAAAATAACTCCAGATTGGCAAAAAAATATCTTTCCACAGGAAATTCTGGATTTAAGATTCTACTCATATTTGGGAAATAGCGTAATATATTTATGCTAAGAGCATAGTTCTATGGTCGCGATGATTTCTGGTTACTTCATTATCAATTAATGTACTCCTCCAAACCACCTACTTCGACTCTACCAAATATAATCTAAAAATTTCCTTTCCTCTCACAAAATACCAAGTACTACCTCATTGGCCTATGAGGGGAGAAGGGTTGCTTAAGGATGTTAGGTAAGCGGGAAGGGGGAATGAAGAGAATAGGTTTTATGGACGGGATGAAGCAGGGTAGGACTCAAAATATGCTATGATGAATAAAGAAATATTATTGGTAGATACTTACATAAAAATAAAGAGGATTTTTAATGATTTCAATTTAAACTAATCTTTACCGGTAGATTAGGGACTGTCCATAACTGATGTCACACAATTTTGGACCCCCCCCCATTTAATGATGTCACAAAAATGAGAAAAACCTCTACCCCCCACAGTCTGAGTAAAAATAAGCATAATATACAGTGGAAGTGTGTATATTACATGAAGCATAGCCCCCCCCCCCTTCCCCCCTGTCACACATTGTTACAAGGTGGTGACCCCCCCTCCCTCAATCGTGTGGACGTCATTTATGGACAGCCCCTTACCTAATAATAATAATGCTATAGTTACCACGCACGTAGCATGATAAGGTATTCATATTCGTAAATTCCAATTGCATATATCAAACGTTCGCTTGTGGTGATGATCACGTCCCTAAGATTAATTTCGCGGACGGTCGAAGAATTGCAGTGATCGCCTCGGCTGGAATGTTTTTGAATCCCAACCAATCTGTTCTCGCTTCCATAACACGGGCGAGATCCCGCGTACCGAGATCTCCGCAATTTGCTCACCCAATTACCACCAGCACGTGCTGTGGTGGCGCCGCCCTTGACGTGCGCCTCGGTAATTAACGCCTTGGCGGTCTAGAAGGGGCCTCCTGTGCCGCTCGCAGCTCGAGGCACTCGTGAGGCTCCACAAATGGTTCGGACGCGGGACTGCCAGCAGGAAATCGCTAATTCCGTCGATGCAAATGCCATCAATTGCAGTCCCCATTGACCTGTCCGTGGGACTCCTGAGCGTCGTCGATATTGATGAGCAGCTGAGGGAAGCGGGAGAGAAGGGCCTCTCCTTCACCACGCTGCCGCTGGAGATCCCGAACAGCCCGCCGCCGAGGCCCAAGCATCTATCCTGCTCGTACCCCAGCGGGGCCCTGCATCTCTCGCCCGAGGAGCTGCTCCAAGAGGTAATTCTCATCACATTTCCGTCATCAATTCTTCAATCCATTGATTGGGTCACTGCAGACCTACATTCCTTTTCACTCAATCAGGGTGGCCACCCCTCAGTGAAATTCTGCATAAGCTGTGAGAACTCCGTAATGTTTCAATCATCTTGGAAATTCCAAGAACTTTCCTTGATTTTGGAAACATTTGTGAATCCATTCCTGGTTTTACGGATTTTCTATGTAATCATACATTGCTGTTTTTTTTTTTAAATCACAAAGTTGGTCCCGCTTATGTGGTCTCCATGCATATGAGGTAATGCCAGTGTTCCTCTTATGATTAAAAATCGTAACCTAGACCGATATTTGATAAATTGTTCTCGAAACCAATTTATTTTTATTACTTACTTATGTAATCACTTTTACGTGTGCTCTAAGCTGATTTTTAAGTAAAACTTTTCATCGGCGTTCTATACCCAGAAACAGCTCTATGTTCCGTAATAAGATATAGTTGCCATGTCAAGAGTAATCTGTAAAATTGCTACCAATTTTGTCTAAAGATATATAAATAGTGCGAAATAGTATCCTCCTGTTCAAATCTATCTTTGCTTTATCGACTGAGTTTTAACAGAACAACATGCCCCATTTTTTTTAGGGGAGGAAGTTCATTATGTATATATTATTATGTTTCATTATGCATGATCAAATTTATTTTATGTTTATTACAACCTTAATAACTGACAGGTGGACACCATAAGCAAAACAATATTGATGAATTGTATTAACCTACCAAATTTTGCTAGTACACTGGCACTATCTGCAAAAAAGTCTTCTAAAAACTTTTAAACTCTTGAAATATCTTTTTTAATAGTTCAATGCACACTTCTGCGGAATATTTTCTGTTAAATCTAATAAGTCCCAAGTTCCATAATGTTTGGGCTGTCCCAAAAGAATATTTTCATTAAAATATCTTCAGCTACTTTGTCCACTCATTACAAGTTAAGTTTCATTGAATTCTTATTATCTTTGACACACATACCGTAGCCAAAAACTAAGTCTCTTATGAGGATTGTAATCCCTAAAGGATTACATAATCCTGTTATTATGAATTAGTAATTTACCATCAGGAAATAAAAAAAACAATTATTTGTGAACAATAATTTTATATGAAACAATATGTGCACACAATAATCCAGTAGTATACATAAAAAATATTTTTTTCTTGAGGTAAAGCCAAAATAAAACAGGATATCTTCTAATACCGATTGCTTAGTTTTACATATTAAAATCGATTTCTAGATGCTGAAGAAGCTTTCTCTCCTTCAATGTCTAATTTTTGCCTTTTACAGGTACTACACTTAACTAGTAATCTACCTTTACTCTTTTACTGGTATTAAAACGAATATTTGTCAAAACATATTTATGAAAACATTTTTTAACGTTGGCACAGTTAAATAAATTCTTACATTTTCATCAGTAAACATTTTCATGTTATCTCTCAAGTTATCATCCAAAGTATATTCTTTCTCAGGGAAGTATCGAACATTTGGTATTAATTGATAACAAAATTGCTTAATTTTAAGTTATATCAGGATATAGTATATATTTTAAAAGGCTGTCTTTGTTTGCTGAACTAAAATGCGATCGAATTTAATGTACTCATCAAATTATTCACACTGATTTAAAACTTTATTTCACTGTAAATGCAACATAATGTATTGCGTCATCTGTTAGCAAAAGGATAAATATTATAATCCCTGGATTGCAATCCCTACATCAGAGTAAAAGATTTTTTTGTTAGGTATGTAGTTTCTTAGTGTAGAGTAAACTCCTAAATACTAAAGTGTGGAAACCTTAAATATCATCTTTTTTTGCCAAACAATTTTCGCCACGGCTATCATCCATTCCTCGAAGTTGTACTAAATTGCGATAATGCCTAAAATTTTTAAATCGGCGTGTATTATCTCCTTTCTAAGATGGCTAGAAATATTCTTTCATTCTGTCACTTTTGCCGAGCCACCACCATGACGAGAATTTCTGAGTACCTGTTTGATGAAAATGTTCTCCACATTGGTTTTCGACTTTTATCAAACAATAAGACTAATTAAATGATATGGCCAATTGGTAAAGGTGAGCTTTCGTCCCGCACGGTCAACATTTTTTTTTTAAAAACCTAGGAAACTTACGATATTGTATGTGATACCTATGAGTAGAGGAAGGTTGCGCATTTGTAAAAATGTGAGAATCATACCCGTGTGACTAGTAGTTTTTGAGATATAGACGTTTGAAAATGACCGATTTTTCGACTTTTTCGTCCGTTTTCGACGCCATATTTGGAGGTTTTCACGAACAACCGGTAGAGGGATAAGACTAATTTCACTTCTACTATATTCCTATACCCCACCCCCCCAACAAGCTTACGGGCCTATGGAGTGAAACAGGGGTGCTAGGGTGGGACGGTACGCGGGCCCGATTTAGCCATTTTCAAAAGTGAAAAATGCATTTTCGTGAATTAATACAGCGAAAAACGCAGTTTTCGCGGGAATGGTAAAGTGGAAATGGGCATTTCTGGGAGTGGAGGAAATTTCAAAATGCTGATTTGTACTGCATTTCCGTCTTTTGTTAAACCGAAAAACGAATTTCCCTTCCATTCCTTTGCCCTGAACCCACCCCTCCAATAAACTTGGGGGGCGTATTATTTTAAGAATAGAATCCCTCTCGCTCATTGGTGATTATTGGTGGGCATTGGTAGAAGGCTAAAATGTTATTCTGCGTATTATTTTATGAATAGAATCCCTCACGCTTATTGGTGATTTTCGGTGCGCATAGATAGAAGGCTAAAATTTTATTCTGCGTATTATTTTAAGAATAGAATCCCTCTCGTTCATTGGTGATTATTCGTGGGCATTAGTAGAAGGCTAAAATGTTATTCTGCGTATTATTTTAAGAATAGAATCCCTGACGCTTATTGGTGATTATTCGTGGGCATTGGTAGAAGGCTAAAATGTTATTCTGCGTATTCTTTCTGGTACAAAATTCGTCAGATGACAAGGTTATTATAAGTGGGCTTTTGTTAGAGGCTAAGTAAATAGTATTGTTGACGGATTTCTCTCGGGTACTGTGGAAGGGAGAAATTAACTGTCAATAATTGGAAGTTGATTGTTGAAAAGTCAACCGGTATTCATTCGCCAACGAGAGTTGAGAAGCTTGTTGGCGTTAATCATTTTCTGTCTTGCGTGTGTGGTGTACGGTCGGCATGAGTTGCCAATCGTGCACGCACACACAAATTTCTGCGATCCAGACTTTCGTTTTGGCGGAGTCAGCTTGTTATTCCTTGAAAGGCACGGGTGTTTGTTGCCCGGGGATGGACACTCGTGTCCTCGCTGCGGGAACTCGCAATCCTCCATTTAAAGTGAAACGTGAAATGTTATTAGTTCAGTGGAATGAATGCGAGTGATAAGGAAGTGTAAATCCTTCATTTGAAGTGAAATGTGCAATGTTTACTGCGGTGGAATGAATGGAATTGCATTGTAGTAAATGGCTGTTGCGGTGCGAGTTTGAGTGGAAGGCGGGAAGAAATAGTGTAGGAGAGGTGAGCATATGCTAGAGAACCAACTGCTCGATCGCTGCGCCACGTACAGTGGATAAGAGGAAACGGCATTTTTTCACAAGATGGCGGAGAGGAAAAAACGCACTTCTCAGGTTTGAAAGTTTCCCATTCCTAAAGTAGTTGATGCATTGTTGTGTTGAAAGTATTTTACAAATGCGCAAGGTTTGCTTTATAAGTGATGTGAATTTGGTACCGATATCTCTATTGTAAGTGGGTGAAATTTGCGAAAACGCTGGCGGGACGAAAGCTCACCTTTACCGGCCAATTTATCCAGATCGGTTCTCATTCAAACTGCTGGGAATAATTTCTATCATACTATGGGTCGTAGTATATACTTAAACTTGAACTTTTTGTCGGTGGTGAAATTTATGAAAACATTTTGGTATCGAATATAGTGAATCGACGTGAAGCGCGTTCGAGAAAGTTACTAATCGAATATTTCGACTTACTGAGCTGATACCACAAACTGTAATTATTTTTGGAGAGGGGCTGTCCTATTATTCACCCGTACAGTGCTAAGGGTGTCTTCATGAGGGGAGGTAAGGTATGAAAATGGGAACTAAAGACTGGAAATGGGACAGCGGCGTCGCTAAGATTTCCAGGAACTATCTAAAATTGCTTTAAGGGATAAGTAATTACCTTATTCTCAAATCATAACTTATCATCTCCCAGCCTAAATTTCAATCTTTCGTTAACACTGTTACAAACAGGATCATTTGAATATCGCATTTTATCCCTTTGAATTATTTCCTTAGCAAAATACATATACATTATTTTTCTCAATCCGTTGTTGCCAAGGCGCTATCAATAACAACGAATGAGCGTATGTTTTATGATCATATGAGCATTCGTTTTATATGATCATAGGATATGTGACGTAAATTTTAGCTCCTTCATGTCGGTACTGGTGTTTTTCAAAATTTTTTTGATGATGGCTGGATTCGATAAAACGCTGCATGCCGTTATCACCGTGAATAGCATCTTGAATTTACAAATGCTCCTATTTGAACTGTTGCAAAAAATATTAATATGAAAGGTAGGTGTATTTTGTGAATTTTTGTCTGGTACCACATGTTATGATAGAAAAGTCACCATGACTTTAAAAGCATCCATCTTTCGGACGGTGCATGTGGATAAACTAATTTTTCCAAAAAAACCTCTTTATTTTCAGGATCCCATGTCAGCTACGTTCGTCATTCCTCCCTTAAACCATAAAGGAGGCGATGTCACTACTCCAGGTTCCACAGTCCCGAGTGCACCTTATGGATCGAAGTATGGCCAATCAAGAAATGGAAAAATGTGAGTGAATAGATGTGATAAGGATATTTGGCTCAAAACCGGGACCGGGTTTCAACATTGAGTTAAGAGTAAGCCATAAACATTTGCTAGAAGAAAAAAGTGCGTTACCAAGATTTTTTATCTTATGCTGGTAAAGTAGTCAAAATCTTTTGAGAATCTATAAAAAGCCAGACGTAATTTTCAAAACAAGGCTTAGGTTAAACCATTTAGCGCCCTCCTATCATAACGCGAGATAGCAAATTTGAGGAATATTTCAGTCGTAATATCCTGATTCACATATTTTTTCGATTAATGTGCGCTTTTTTACATTTTCCATTAACCTCTCGTTTCGCGCCCCAACTATTGATAATGCCTAAATCGAGCGACCAGTATCAGTAGCAATCCATCGTCATAATATGGTGATACTGCTGACTCCGTTCCCTAGTATGATTCTTTCGAGGTCTGCTCCTAGTGATTTTTATTATTCTGATGACTTAACAAAACATCAGTTAATGTAATACCTAAAGTTAATCAGGGTGATGTAATGCAATCGTAGCAGATGAACTCAAACTTGAATTTACTCATTTTGGTTGCGATTCATAAATATTACTTTTGTCAACTCGCGGTATTTATTTTCACTTATCTGATTACAGTGGGCATTTAGTTCTAGAGAAGTGACTTCCATATGAAGTACCTTAAGATGAAGTAAGCTCTCACTGTGAGAAATTGCTGCGGTTTCGTCAAACCTTCAAGGTTTGCTCGAATCATTTTCTGCATTGCATTTATTGCATCATTATATCATTATTAGACAACGGATAAAGCGACTGATTCTAATATCACCTGTTTTAGAATGGCAGTATTAATGGCATTGCTATTGATGACTGTTGGTTAATGAGTTTTATTCCTTATTTAAATCTAAATTAAATTATTGCACACTGTCATTTTATTTGTCGGAGGTAACGTACAATTGTATTAATGTCTAGTCGCACCCTTGTGTCTGCTGAGTAAATTGTGATATTCCTTCATTCGACTTACCTCGTATTCTAAGTGCACTTAAATAAATTTTATGCTTGATACTGCAGTTAATATTTCTTGAGATTGTCTGGAGGTTCGGGAAGATTTACTTAAATGATAAATGCATTGAAGTAATTGAAGCGCAATATTACACTTCGCATTAAACTGGTCTTAAATAGCAAACTGACCTTTTTAAAAAATGAAAATAGATATTTCACTGTAGGTACAATGGTACATATGAACAATGAAATATCAATTTAAAATATAGCATGAAAAAATGTCACGTATATGTTAATTCTAAGCCATAAAATAGTAAAAGAATAACCCCCTTTTTATGTATATAAATTTCCAATCATAGCATTAAACAAATGATGTGGTACGCAGTCATGCCCAAGGGTGCGAATTCACCGTCTCAGGTGTATAGTTTATATACGTTACAGATATTGACGAATGTTAATTAACACATTAACACTTAATATCATAATTTGAAGAAACCGTTTATAGCTTAAAGAAAAAAACAATGATGAAGATTTAGGATTTGCCCTGTAGTTAAACTGATGTGGTCCATTTTATGCAACAGCACAGAAACTTCAATTTGGTGGTAATAAAAAATGGGATGGCATGGGGATCTGCAACATTAGGAAACATTAAAAATCTAGGGACGTTCCTACATGCTCAGATTGAGATGCATTCTTCTTTAATTAAAATACAATGAAAGATATGTTTCCGGAGAAAGTTATTTAATATTTTTATGATTGATCACTTTATATAGAATGTTGCAGGTAATTGTTAATACAAGTTAAAGTTGTTTGTTATAATCCGAAGCTTACTATCTTTTTTCTTTGAAGCATACTCGTAGAGTTGTGTGCGTTGAAAATTTTAAACATTTAAAAAAGATCTCTTCTCAAACCGAGATGTTGACCGAGTCCAATGACTGATCCGTGCACCCTTGCTGAACCGACTGACCCCTGCACCGCTTTTCCTCGCGCGAAGCAGACAGCAGGCGCAGAGGGAGGGTCGCCGCTCCCTTCCCAACCGGAACGGAGTGTCATCCAAGCAGTCCGTCTCTTCGGTGTCTTCGGCGCCCGCCGTGCACCCGAGCCGCTCCTCCTCCACCTCCACGTCCCTCTTCCCGGAGTCGCTGCCGCCCGTCAAGAACCCGAAGGATGCTCTAAGACAGTCCTTCCAGAACATGGATGACCCCGACTGGTGAGGAGCCCACATTATCTACCAATCACTGTCACTTGACCTTGGCGGGAGCATTTAATCTCACCTCGCGGTCGTGATCTCTTCCTCTAACCTTATGGTAATTTTACCAATGTGAATGTGTTTTATCAACATTCAAAAGAGTTGGCTGGATTGTGCTCAAGTTTTCTCGTATTAGGCCTAAATCTTTCGTACACTCCAGTTAGCGGTAATTTATATGAGGCTTTTTATTCGGCGGACTGCTCAAATGAACTTTTTGTTTGTAAAATGCTTGATTTTTATGGAATGTGTGTGGTTGTTTTTACTTCTAACTAGTGAAGACAGCCGGTGAAAACTTTTTTAACTTTTTGGAATTACTAGAACATAAACATTACGCTCATTGCTACAATGGGTATATTTATATTTGTCTTAAAAGTCGTGTTGGTATGCTTTCTACAAAATTCAAACAAATAATCAGGTAAGGAACACATAATGTTTACGAAGATTTACGAATGCGCTCACATCTCTGCTTGTGTGTACTTACCATGAATACTTGTGATTGCCCTGATGTGGTTATTTATTGCTGGAGATTTCGGTGTTATTTTTCATCAAAAATAATGTGGATGGCATTTAAAGTCTTTTGAGTGCATTTTCACCATAGGTTCATGTATAAATTCATAGTTTTTGTAGGGCCCTTAATTTGAGTTTCCATCTGGAACTTGAGGCGGAAAAAATGGTGAAGCAAAGACGAAAGGAGTTCTAGTGCGCTGTCAAACGGATGTAAAACATTTTATGTAACATTTGAACGAATTAGTGAATAATTTTGTGAGAAAATAATAAATGATGATCTTAAATTGCCAATGGCGGGGTGAGTAGGTATGCTACCAATGGGATCACAGTGTCCTTTTTCCTCCTAGGCGGATTTACGAGGACGTGGAAAATCTATTTCATGATCATTTTCTGGGAAATTCAGCGAGAAGGAAAACGGTTTCAGTTGTGAATGGTTGAATGAACGCCAAGGAAATTTGAGTTCTGAGATCACATATCTAAGCTTTATTTGTATGTCCTGGAAATCACATTGTAGAATTTGGACGGTGTCATATCATCAGCTGATTAGGAAACAGCTAGTCACGTTGGAAATTTTGGACACTAGCTGTCTTTTAACGACGTTTGAAAACAGCTTCCATAATTTTTAACAAAATGTTTGCCTTTGTGCTAAATGTTTTCCTTCATAATTGTACTAGGGAAAACGAATTCTTTGCTGAATACGTTTCTTCATTGCTTGAAAATCCTTTTTTCTATAAATCATGCTACAGTGCTACATAGCCTCTTTCCGAGGTTTCCATTTAGCTTGGCGTGAATGAAAATAAAGGTTGCTCTGTCGATCATCAGGAACAACTGGTTGATGTTGGGAATATAAATAAAAACATAAAACGAAGACGTCTTAATTTTTTTCATTTAGAAAGTTCTCTTAAGTCCACTTTTTATTATCTTGAGTTCTAACAAGTCTAAGACAGTAACCAAGATGGCCTGCCATTCGTAAAATCAATCTAAAACACCAAACAGTCTGGTTTATACTTCAAGGGGTCGTTAATTTTCTCAAGTTTTAGACCAATATTACCGTAATTTTTAACTGGAAACCATTATGAATCAACGTAGAAAGCAAATTTAGTCACTTTTTCCAAATATTAGAGTGATATTTACTAATGATGGTATATAATAATAAATGAGATAATGCAACCTGTTTTGGAAAATAATTTTGAGGATAAGTAAGCCTGCTTTAAATTTGAGAACGTAAAACTTCATAAATGAAATGTTTCTGCAATTATATAGGATATATATATTAGTTGTTATTTATGAGATTTTCTGTTTGAGTTTCACACAAATATTTTCATTAAATTTGAAATTATTAACGAAATTTTATTTTAGGTAATTATTAATAAACTCAAATAACTAATATCAGAGTTGAAAAATGTCTTAATTAATTCCAAAATGTAAGTGCATATATGTTGGGACCCATCAAAGTTAGATAACAATGATATGATGTAGCATTGAGAATGGATGACAATAGAAAAGTCCTGTTGCTCAATTCGCTCCTTACTGTACTCGTATCTTGGGAAAACATTCGAGCACGCATGTTTGTCGTTTAGTACTTTTCTCCTCACTAATTTAGTTCTTCTTATAAACTGAAAGCAAATGAAATTTTTCACATACTGTGACGGGCGGCTTTCGCACGAGATCTCAGGGCGGGGCGATGTAGGAAAACAAGCGGGTTGAATGGGATTAACGGGTCGGCGGTAGGGAAGGAGGAAACCTGTCTTCACAAATTCAAAAATACTGACACATTTGTAATCAAAAGAGTAAGGTTTATTTCATTCAAAGGTTAGTAGGGGCGGCAAATTTACTTTAAAAAACTTAACACTAAATGAACACATGATTTTAAGTAAACACTAAAAAAAAACAAGTCCTCAATAATAAAAAAAATTAAATTTCACTTGCAAATAAACATATCGACACTCTTAACAGGGGATGCACGAAAGTTCGGTCTATCTTGGTGGTTCTGTAGGAGTTGATTCGTTGGTAGGGAAAAATGGGGGGACTCGGGGGGATTTGTCGGAGTAAGTAACACCTCCGGCCTTACTTTTGTTGTCGACACAGTGTTGCAGGCTAAGGGCTTCGTAGAAGGAGAAGACTCGGCCGCTTATCAGACCTCTCTGCTGGGCGACTGGACACAACAGGACCCGTCCTTTGATCTGGCTTCAGGGTTCAACCCGACGCCTTCTGGGGTCAACTGCTTCTGCGTCACCGTCAAGCTCCAGCTTGCTTCTCACACCGCCAAGATCTAGCTTGCTTCTCGTGCTTGCTGCTTGTGTCAAGCTCTCCAGCTTGCTTCTGTCTGTCTGCTTGTGTCAAGCTCTCCAGCTTGATTCTGTCTGTCTGCTGCTTGTGTCACTGTCATGTCGTGGGAAGGGGGAGGGGGGGGGGGAGAACACGTGGTTTGCTCACAGCGCCACCTATTTTGCATTAGTAGTTTGCACTTCAGTGCCACCTATATCACTCGTAATCATCTTTGTGCGGTTGGCGCGCACTTTTGAAACACAGCACTTCCACATTTACAGTCAATAAAAACAACTAATGAACACACTTACAAAAAGAATAAAATACGGGAGAGGAAACTCCGTCCTCTTTCAAATAAAAATAAACTTTCACTTAAATCAAATAAAAAATAACAACAACGCTGGCAAGCAATGCCGCCACAATACATTTGAAAGCATACCAATAGGCAACTCATTACGCTTTAATATTAATGCACCGTCTTGTATTCAAACATATTGAATTCTATTGCGTTATTCTAGTAAAGAGATGAATATGGCATTTAAATCTAATCTTGCAAAACGCGCGAAATATTTTGAAATAAAATTAAACTTTAAAGTAAGGTTAAACTAAAAAGTTTATAAAACGTTACTCAGAGGAGGACTCATTGTTGAATATTTATGTTTATGAAACTGAAGAGAGAACATTAAAGGCTTTTAGCCAAAAGTGTTATTTTTCTACTTTTTCATCGCAGATATGTGCCTCCATTTTGTATTTTTCCACCGCCTGCACTGTATGGAGACTTGGACCTTGGAAGACCCCCACACTAAATCTTTTCCATCTTTTCTGCACCCCATTCCTTTTCTATATCTGGTGTCCTAAGGCTGCGTTTACACTCGAAAGGTATTTCAGTTTGACATTGTGGAGAAAATCATAATGGCATAAAAGTTTTCGAATGTCATATGCACAAGTTGCTTCCAGAAGCGGTTGTTGAGTACTCGTGGAATAACGTTTCACAATCTTATACACTGGCAGTAATTAATACACCACAAATGTTTTATTATTCAGCTCCGCCATGTTTATTTATTAAGCACTTACTTAATTGGCAAGTTGCTTGCAAAACAAGATTGCTCGCCGATTACATTGACAGCAATATGCTTCCGCAAGCGACATGAGGAAGATATTAAAAAAATCTTCAAGAGTCGTATACACCTGTGGGTAACGGCGCAAGTCGTTTGCAGCAAGTAACCCGCGCACTAAACTTCCCAGCCCTTGAGGTGGCTCGCAGTAGTATGAATACCTACCCGTAATTGGTGATGACCTCTTAATTTCCTTTCGCCGCTCCACAGGGAAGTGGCGATGAAGGGCCTGGAGTTGCTCGTGCGCCTCATCCGCCACCACCCGTCCTACGTGCAGTCGGAGTTGACGCGCGTCATCGCCACGCTGGCTCGTCAGATCCGCAACCTGCGCTCCCAGGTGGCGCGTGCGGCGTGCCAGGCGAGCGGTGAGCTGGCCCTGCCGCGCGTCGCCCCCGCGTCCCCCACCTCCCTCGCCTCCGACTCGTCCGTCTCCAGCACCTCGCTGCTGCGGAGGGCCCTGGAGGCCGACCTCGAGGAGGTGGCCGCGCCCCTCTTGCACCGCTCGGCCGACACCAACCGATTCCTGCGCGACGACTGCGTCGCGGCGCTCGACCGATTCGTCGCCGGAGTCGGACCCAGCCGGGTGGTCGGCCCTATCCTGTCCAAGGGAGTCACGTGAGTGCACAACAGAGTGTCTCCGTAGTTGGCATCAATGCTTGCAAAAGCTTGTGGCAGATGCGTAGTGGTAGTAAATAAGTATATTTTCTCCCGAACTGGACTTTCTATAATAAGTATTTTTTCACGATAGCGGGTGACCGAAAATCTCTTAGATAGCGCCTCAAGTGTATTTCAACCTCCTTGGGTATGACTACTATGGTATGATGCGCCTGTAAGATGTCAAATCGGAATCCGAAATATTGACTTTTTTACTTCCTCTTCTCATCTTTCCCCTTCTCACTACCCCTCCCACCACCCAATCCCATCCGTGACTTACCATTCTGCCACCAGCTTATGCAAAAACTTTAGATGAGTAGAAGAATTGAATTGTACCAAGCCACGGAGAGCTGTAAAGTGAAGCTGGATAAGCCATATAGCTGAGTGTAAAGGCTTAGAGTGATAGCAGGGTTCAGAAAGCATTTGAGACAAAAGAAACAAGTCTATCTCACAATGCTTTAAAAATAATTTAAGAGCCATCAATATATTTTATTAAACAAGGAAAACTTCAATAACTTGGTGAAACCTATTCATACTTCAAAAGAAACACTTCAACTTGGAGATTCCTCAAGGTTTGATTTTGAATCACGAGGTCGGGCGTCATCGGGGTCCCCGGTTCACATCGGGTTCACATCATCATACGCCGCCGGTCTTACTTCTCCGACCCGGTTGAGACCAGAGAGGACTCGATTCAGAACATAAGCCGGAAAAGTACCAGATGCCTCCTTAAGTTATAAGATCAATTAAATCTTTATTGAATGAAGAAGAAAATCACTGCCACGTGGAACGAATCCTAAAACATTTTGATAGAAAAACTGTGATCGTTTCTTTTCATTTTCAATTTTGCTTCTGAACCACGTGTACGAACCCAAATTGCCGCATGTAATTCGCGAACAGCAGTTCTGCGTTTGGTAACAATGCCGCATATAGTATAATGAAAATTATTGTTCCGCCATTTAATATATGTAAATTATACCTATTATAAATTAAAAAATCTATGGCTAGTTTTTCCAGCAGGCAGTGTCAGGAATGAGCAAATATGGCGTCCCGGGCCAAGAAAGTGAAGTCTACATTTTGATAAAAACCTTTCTTAAAAGACTTTCATCATGTTTTCTTAAATTAGTTTGTTTAGTTTGTGTAAATAAACCCTGGACATTCTGGTGATACTGCATGAAATTTGAACATGGTAATTAGAGTTGTGCAGTTTTCCACAATAAGCAAAACTTAATTACGACCCAGGTTAAAAATGTTATTACACCTTATTATGATGTAATGACATTGGAACCTAGGTATTAACTAGTTTTATTTGTGGATATTTAATCCATTCATTATGTTTTAAATATATGTGGAAGCCTGAAATATTTTTTATCCATCACGCAGGCATCAGAACGCCTTGGTGAGGACAGTTACAGCTCGCCTCCTGGCAACCATCGTTGCCAAGTTGGGTGCGGAGCGAGTAATGACTCAGCTGAACAAGGACGTGCGGGCCAAAGTGTTGCGGTCTGGGGCCAATCTTTTGATGGAAGGGAGTCTCCAAACACGGTAAATACTTGTAGAATTTTATCACCAATAATTTTTGTAGGTCCAGATATTTCTTTGCTCTACCTATCTACACGGTTTCCATCTCTGCTACCCTCTTTGTTCTTGCTTCTATCAATTTTCTCCCCTTCCTACAAGCATATAACTTTTGCACTTTTGGTGTGCACGCTTTGGCAAGTTTGGTTTGTTGGAATATATTTTTACACTGACTTTGCGGAATCACTGAAAAACCACGTTCTCTCTGCTTTTTTCACATTAGTTATTATACAGTAGCTGACAACGCTTTGATCGAAGATAGGCTAATACAACTTTAATGTATAGACAATAGCTTGCAAAGTAATCTTACTCTAAAATTTCCCATTTTATATCACAAGGGATGTAAAAAAAGATCGTGCCTGCAATAGAATATAGCATCTTTATTTATTCAGATGTATCGAGTTTTACTCGAAGGCTTTACTTATCTCTTCTGAGCACAGTTGTTCTTTTAATATAATTTCTCCTCAACTGAAAATACAATCGTTTCTCCTCACATAGCTTTAAAATACTGTATGCTGGGTATTCAGGAGAAAATAATTTCTTTAAGGATATATTGGATGCTTAAATATTTGTTTGATTAAGTCAGTTATTCTAATGATATAATGGCATGTTAGGTTCCGGGTTACAATGCCATTGCAAGCAAAGCTGATGACAAACGTATGAACATATGTTGCAGAAGTTGTTGAGGCCAGAGCTAATCCAAAAGGAAAGGACATTTCTCTAATCTTTCTAAACGTTAATATATTTTGTATGCATCAGAATCCAATAAAATAAATTGATAGAATGCTTAAATGACATGCAACTTTGCCTTATTTAATAAAAATTGACCAACATTTTTTATTATTGATTCATTTTTTTAGGACATATGCCAAACAAGTTTTCCGTTGCCTAGCAGCCCACGAAAATTTTGATCGTGTTCTTACGCAGTCTGTGCCCACCACAGTGTTAAGAAACATTCACAAGACTCTGTTGGCCATCAAGAAGGAGGTGAGTGCAAAGTGCTAACAACTGCTTGTATTTTTTGAAGTGTAAACTTCTATAGTCGTACCACGCACAGAAAATTCTGCAGGCGGTAAATATTGGGTTCTGGGTGTCACGCTCTTTTCCTCACGTCACGATTAGCAAGACGCGAATGTAAACTCAAGAGAACGCGTAACTCTCTGTAACAGAGTAAGATGGCGTAGTGGTTAGAGTCCTCGTCCCACGTAGGTCCCAGGATCGATTCCTAATTCCAGTGGAGAAGTTGAAGAAGTTTACACTTCTCCCGTGTGGTCTTAAGCACACCAATTCTTTTTAAAGAGATTAATATTGAAGTATTTCTTTTTAATTATCTTCATAGCTGTTTTGTGTGCTAATTTCGCATTAACAGTTTAGATTTAGCAAAATAAGTGCATTTTTAATAAAAATTTGAGTTCTCCACTATAATGGAAACTTTAAGAAAAAGAGTAACATATATTGTTCTTAGTAATAGTAATTTATTGTTTGAGCATTTAAGGAACATGTTTAGATAGGTATGTGTTTTCTGTGGAGGCAAAATGCTATGATAAATAGCCCAATCGTGGTGAAAAATACATTTTTAATGATTTTGTTAATAAATGCGTTTCCATTCTTATGAAAATGGCCCTTTACTCATTCAAGAAAGAAGGGTTTCATGAATAAACATTCTGTTTTGCCTGCTAACAACTGCTTCGTTTTAATAAACTAATATTATCCTGATCTAGTGAACTGATGAATATCCTGATATCTAATATATTTTTATTTTCTTTACAGAGCTTAGCAAGTTCAGGAACCGATCCAAGCTGGGAGGCGTAAATGATGAAGTTTTTATTATAATAATTTTAATAATTTTTTTGTTACAAAATAAATTTATGAGACAGGAATTTTATAAAGTTAAAACAAAAACGTGAGGCTATTCACTTGAAAATGAGATAAGTGAATCCAATGACTATTAGTCCATTATTCAATTAATTGCGTAAGCGTAAACGTTGTCAGGCAATGAAAAAAAATAGTTGAAAGCAAAGCACTTTTCCCTTTTGATGTGCTCCAAATTATGAAAAAATATAGCAATGGAAGTAATGGGAGAGGTTCTAAGTATCTGTTGAAATTTTATACCTCTTTTCTAAATATTCCGTCCTAAAGTCCTATAAAAACCTGCATTGACTAGTTTAAATAACTGGGTAGAAGTTTTCAATCAATTATAACATGACATGAAACACGAATAGACCCTGTGTAGAGGAGTATCCAAAAAATAATGAAAGCTCTAACTTTGATTGGAATGTAAATAGGTTATTATAGTCCACAATTAGCGTGCAGTTGGATTGTTTTGAAGATGATGAACGGTAGTTACATCTGAACAGGTGCTCATTTGAAGTAAGATTGTTTGCTGGTTGTTTTCCTGGCCCCGCTTTTACTCCGTATTGGTGCTTCACATTACTTCATGCCAATGCAATTCTTGTTAAAAATCGTAAGCACATGAAATGTTTTATATATATTAGAAAAAATCATGTAGCCACCTTTAAATGATGATGCACCATGTTATATCATTACGAATACAACATATGTTAATTGTGAAAATGACATTTAACGCTAATGTTACAAAAATAAGACCAAATATTTTCATAAAAGTAAACTAATAAGTTTAGAAAACATTGCACAAAGGGTGACGCAATGTTGTGTATTTATATGTATGAAACTGAACAGAGAATATTAAATGCCTTTACCAAAAAATACTATTTAATTTTTCTACCTCTTGAAACGAGACTTACTAATTTAACAGGACAATGCCTCCATTTTGTCTGCTCCCTCCGTTAGCACTAACTCACTGGAGAATTGGAAGATAACTTCAATGCATCCCACGATCCGAAACCAGGAAGAAATTGGCGTCAGTATTGCACGTGAAAAGATCCAGGAGTAAAAGAATGTCAAGAGGACCACAAAGGGATGGGGGACGCCAAAGTAATGGACAGCGACGAAGGAAAATTGTTTCCCGTGAGGATTAAAGATTTGGAATTCCCAGTTTCTTCGGATATTCGTCGCAGGAATGGTAGAGTGAAGATTTGTGGGTGGGGATATTGTTTCCAAGCTGGTTATTAATCGCATTTAAGGTAACCACAGTACACCGTCTATTTGAACCGTACGAGCGCCGAATGTCTCTTCTCGTTAAAGATAAGGATCTAGTGGTTCCAATTTCATCCCTCCCGACTAGGATTCACCATTCGCTTTATTTTCATTTCGTAGGAGTTGCCCCATTCACTCCCTCCTCCCTCGTTTCCCCCCTCGAAGATTTACAGTCATCTGGGTCCCGTGTAACCGCCTTCTCTCTGTCATTTCATTGCTCCAGCTCACGTTTGACTTATTTTTCACCGCTCTTGTGCTCTAAGAATTGGGGAGCGAGTTTGCGCGACAGCCGATCTTATGCGTATCGACATGAGGAGCGTGTGCTGCATTCAGATGCAAGGATTTTTATTCAATGGAATTCGGAGGATAATAATTCATTCGAGGGGCATCGAATAATGAAAGCCTTACCCAACCATTGCAAGAGTTTACGCTGGCGATGAATTAAACGAGACATACATTTTCCATTCCTGAATTCACAAAAAATGTAATCTACGAGAAGCGGTTAGCTTTGGTTGTTTAAAATTAATTGTTTGGGTTTTTTTCTGACGGCTGCTAACAGTCAGTAGCTTACATTATGTATCCAAGTGAAGTATTATGCTGTCATCAGACAAATCTTCAGAGTATTTTCTTTTCTTTTCATCAATGGAAAGATTATTTATGTGACATGCTATTCAAAGGAATCACATCTAATACAATATGGGAAACTTGATCGATCTCTGAATTTTTAAATATATTTTTTTGTCGATGTACCTAAAGGTTGTTGAACTACTTATTTGAACAGAAATTCATTGAGGCATAATATAGTCATTATTTTAATTTCTTCCCTTGTGAGTGGTGTGAATCCAATTGAGTGTCCATACCGGCGAACCAAGGCATAATTACTTGCAGAGTAGGTTTATCTCGATTTTGCTTCTCCGGCCTTGTTTCCGTGCACAACCAATAAATCAATTTCTGAGTTCTTCTTGAGTAAACGTTTTGATGGCGCTTCTAAATGCCGAGCTTATCCACCGAGGTAACGCTTCTCTTTCGCATCAGACAGTTCCGTCGATTATGTCATTTATAAGATAATGTTAATGTAGAGGTCTGCCATTAAAATGGGAAGCAAAAATTGTCTTCTTTGATGCCTTAAACGGCTGTTAGCTTAAGGTGTACAGCGCGTGAATGTCGACCCATCCGCTGTTTTCTGCAGTGATCTACTAAGTGATCTATTAAAGGCCGCCACACACCGAATGCTATGCTAAGCGTGAGAACTATTCTCGCAACGGACGTCCGCTATGTGCGCGCACACACCAGAAGCTAACCATGCTGTGCTATGTAGCAAGATGGTGGACGGCGTAAAACGCACTTCTTAGGGCCAGTTTCACCAACACGGATAATATAATTAACACGGATAATTTTCCGAAAAACCGAGATAATACAATGTTCCTGTTTCACCAGTAGCATTATCTCGGTTAAAAATTTTACTGGCGATATTCCTCGGTTAAAAGCTTATTATCCGAGATAATACACACCCGATAATAACAGTACACCCGAGCACATCGTAAGTTATGATATTATTTTATAAATATACAATTGTTTATTGTTGCAATTTAACCTCTCAGGGTATTATTACCATTTTGCATTAAACTGATAAATGCGTTTGTAGGCTGTACGAGGCATATTATGGTCGAAATTAACTATAAAAAATTTCTAGCGACGAAAGGTAAACAAGGGAAATCCCTCACTTCGTACATTATGAATAACTTTCAACAGTGTATTTTATCGTACATTGATAATAAAAGCATTCTATTAAATCATTGATACCATACTTTATATTAATCTAACGTCATTTATTCGCGTAGTAAGAACTTAATGTACAAATTTCCCTCGCAAACGTCCCAGGCGAAGAGGACACTGAATCACGTTACAAATATGTATCATAATTTACGATTTTTGTGCCAGTTTCCCCCAAAATTATTAAGTGCGACTTGATATATGTAAACAGTGATAGTTATTGTGTGTAAATAAGACCCTTGGGAACATTATGAAGAACCATATGCGCCTAAAATAACTGAAATCGGAGGCAAACATGTAATGCCATGCCGTAATGACGCATTCTTGAGGTTATAAAATGACATATTTCTCGATTGTTTACATGTGGCGTCGTGGGCTAGTGGTTAGTGTTCTCGACTCCGGGTACCAAGTATACCAGTTCGCGCCCGACAGAAGTAATTTTTTTTTCTTTTTTTTCAAGACATTTTTTTACGCTCTGGGCTTTCAGTTGGAGTACATTCGTCTGGAATTTCTGAATTTTCAAAAACAGTGTCGGAGAGTAGGGCCAAGACATTAATTATATCTGTTGCTTAGAATGTTTTTAAGGTTAAAATTGTCTCGGCGATTCTAAGCGAATGATACGGGATCCCTCGTCTCCAGTTCGAGAAATGAAATTTATGTTCCTGATGCACGCCTTCGACATTGCCATTTCCCGTTTCAAATCCTAATAAGATTTCTTTGGAAGCTTTTGAATGCAATTCCACCGCTTCAGTTACAATGAAAATGCAACTATAGCAATGTGCGCTTCATCAATACCTTTTTTTATTCAAAACAAGAATGTCAAGGACAAGTCTTCGCTTTCTTATTTACCACGTTCAACAGATTACTGGGATAATTATTTTATCCGAGATTTCGTAAACTCCGGTAACAGTGAATATTATCCGAGTTGGTGAAACTGGCCCTTATATGTGACACTTGACTATTCCGTTAATATTGACTTAATTGCAATGATGAATGATTTTATACAATGCACATAGTGTGCAGAACTAATGTACGTAATTTAGTTAAAAAATAGATCTGTTGTAAGTAGGTTAAAAATTAATATGGGCTGGCGGGACGAAAGTGCTCATTTACCGCAATAGATACTGCGCATGCGCCACGGAAGCTAAGCGAAGAGGAAATCGCCGGCCAAGCGATCCCCTGCGATATAGCGCTAGGGAAGTTCGCATCGGTTCGCGTGGCTCGCATTTGGTGTGTGCGGGCAGTGGGAAATCGCTTTACGGGATCTTAAGACACGTCGCGAAATCTGGTAGCGCGCTTAGCATAGCATTCGGTGCGTGGCGGCCTTAAGACGCTCTTATCGCATGCTCAAATCTCCCCGTCATACCATTTACTATATTTTAGATTGCTAGATTTAGGCACCTTAATCTGGTCCAGCTACAGCCCCTAAAGCTTAGCTTACAGGTGTCGCATTCAGTATTTGTAGGTAAATCAATAATTTAAGCATTCGCAGCCCTTTTCCTTTAAACTTTTAACTAGTGTTTCTTTCAACCTCCATAACATTCATAGTTATTTTCTGGGATCTTAATTTGATTCATAATGTACAATCACCTCAATGAGGAAGGTAGGATGCAAACCTTTGCTCTACAGCGGAGTAATTTCCAAGTGCATAACTAATTAAAATTGAAATGATGACTTTTTCTGCCTAGTAGAGTCAACAAGGACACTCAACATCCGTATTCATCCATAGGAGGGTAAACTTCAACTGCTTGAGGTTGTACATCACGGATCCTAGTAGAAATGGTAAAAGAAGTGTCACTGTAATATTCCACACAAATTATGTGGGCGGAATAATTCATAGGAAAATCTTATAGAAAGCCGAAGACTGGTCTGCTATCCACTCTCCATTACCCTCTCCGCTGACCACATTATATTCTGCAAACGAATTAATTCGATCCTGCGAATGTTTTCGTAATTTATTCCGTACTTGGTCGTCGTTAGAATTTAATAAATGAACATGGAGACCAGCATTTACAGAATAATCGTGAGATATAAATCTTAGTAATGTCATCAGTTATTTTCGAATATTTATTTGTCTTATCCTTATTAATAGCAAAATAAACGGAAAGCGATTTTCCATTGAAAAAAAACTTGCGGTGGTTCAGAACTTTGAATTTAATTGGAAAAAAATAAAAATAAATGGCCATTGTTCGACCATGATTTCTTTATGAATTCCATAGGAACGGATCGCGTTAAGGCTTTGTGGCGCATGACATCCCGTTAGTGCCCGCCCGTATATCACCTGATTTGAGTGCCATTGAAACCGCATTGCCTGCCCCGCACCTCCTCCCGTAATCCAGTGCCCCGTTGTCTGTCTCCTATGTCCTCCGTTCGCAGGCCCAGCCACCGGCTCAGCACTATTTATAACGCCCTCCGATTCAACGGCCGACCTCTGTCCCTCCGCGGTAAACCCTCCTCTCTCGTACCCCAACAACTCATCTCCATTCATTCTTTCTCTCTTACCTCCTCCCACAAATATTTTTATGCCCCTGCAGCTTTTTTCCCTTGATAATTTTAGCCGGTTGAACTTTCAGCCACCATAAATTGCGTGGATAGTAGTCTTTGGCTTGATTCGGAGCAAACGATTAACGAAATTGGGAAACGATAGGATGCACAACTTCGCACCAGAACGGAATATATCATGAACTCAAAATCACACAACTATTAAGTGAGACAGTGATAACTTTTTGCCTATCAAGGTTACGAAGAGTACTTACTAAAGGCTTTCGTAAATGAACATTATTGCTATTGATCCTAGGAATTTCCCTTAATTCACTCTGCAATATAGTTTCCAATTATTATTGCACTAGATTACGGGTGTACGGTAGGGAATGATTATTATGACTTTTTTCAGTTAATTGTCATCTCCTGTGAATTAATCATAAGTCGCTAAGGTTCCGTTGGGCGTCGGCAAAAAGAGGAATGCTTTTTCTTTAATTTTAAATTTATTAATGAATTAAATCCCCCTGACCTACTAATAAGAAATATATTTAATATAATTTGGACTAATGGATGAGTAACTACTCAGCCAATAGAGGCATGAAAGACATTCTCAAACTAATTTATCTGGACAGCTCTCCTCTAGCAAACATCAAAATTTATAAACGCTTCTATGTGTAGTGGAATATACATCAAAATAAATCCGTCTTAAGGGTAGGATATAATATCATGAACTTCTTGACGCTTTTTGTAAACGCTCTTTCTTCTCATCGGAGCTCACTAAAAAGCGAAGGTTTCCGGTTTAACTATAAGGAAATAATACACGTCACACTTACTGTATACTATTCATTAGAGCTCTCTTGAATTCCCCACCATGATTTCGACAGTAGGTGACTCTCATTACCAGGTCTTAACCATGATCGGAAATATGTGATTATGGAAAATACAACGAAATTATTTATTGATTGACCTACTTGAATATTTTTCTACCCTCATTGATAAAGTATATACACATCTTCCCTAAAAACTTTAAAAAAATATTTTTTAGAGGTTATAAGGTCCATGTTAACTATACATTTTAGAATAATTGAAGGAATTTTTTATGGCTGGAGATGTCCAGGCAGGAAGAAACCAGATTTTACAGTTTTTAATTACGAGAGTCATGATGTAAAAGTGTGGTATTAAATTTTTCCTTATCATTTACAGGGTTTTCATCAACTTTAAAAGACTAAAGAAACGGTAAAGACTGATTTTATTAAAGAAATTATATTTTTTATAGTGAAATGAATTATAATAACTGACAATCGAATAAGGCAATGGGTTTACGATAGCAATAAATACATCGAATTGCATTAGTATGCCCATTTAATGGAGGTAAAGTTTCGAATAGTGCGACGTTGTTATTTTATTTTAGTACATAGACGATTTAATTATTCCTATAAATGTGTTATAGTTATTGAAAAATGACGAACAAGTTAATTTAAATATACCTAGTAAGTATCTAATATGATTTGGTAATCAAATGATTGCATTTGCAATCATAACTGATTGAGCATCTGCCGCTCGTTCAACTCAGTTCTATTGGAATGAAGTCTTTAGTTCTTAAGCTGTAGGCATATGTGCTTCATCGGGTTCTTATTTTTTTGTAGCATTGTAATCAAGTTCAGTGCGCTTTGATTGTTTTTTTGTTTCATTTTTTGAAACCGTACGATAGGTGGCATTACTGAGGCGTCGGAGGCATGCACATTGTCACTTTGTTTACGAATGGTTGCTTGTTTGGGAATTCCGATTGTTGATATAGCAGAAGATTGATGGATCCACTGAAAATGAGTAAAAGATCTTGCTTTGTTCCTGGATGATCCCAAAGGGTATTCCACAACCTTTAAAAAGAACAAAATTTTAGGTGCGAAGAATAAAAGCTTGTTTAAGGCTAATGTAGGTACTCTTTTTTATTCTTCACGTTACCGTATAGCAAGTCATGGTCGATGATGACGATTACCTGTGTATCCATCGCAGAACTTTTATTATTTTGACAGAATTTATTTTTTTTCTCAATGTGATTTAAATTTCTTTGATGTTATCATTGAAGGTATTACCGAATTCAAGTTCACGTGAATTACGTTCATTATCCTTACCGACGCTAATGATTTTGACAAATTATAAATCTAGGGAAGCTAAAGAACGCCCATCATTTTCAAAGGATTTCCTTTCATCTGTTGAACCCCTATGATGGAAAATTTGAAACGTAGATCTGGTTACGACATCATCGCAGTCGCACGGATGCCGTAGATCGTTGTTACTCTCGAATGATCCATGAAGGGGTTTTCTGCTATTCAATTCATATATCGTGTGTGGTTAACATTATTATTTGACGGAAAGAACCATTAGTTGCTTCCTAACTAGCCGTAATTTCCCACAGTACGAAATAAAAAAAGTAAATACCCCGTTTGTTTACATTGGGTTGATAGGGATCATCTGATTCAATGTATCCAGTACGACAGTGGCGTCGCGGTTGGCAGCTTCAAAAAATGTATCATGCCGAAGTTAGGAGTCTGTTATCCTTCAATATCCATGATTGTAATCATCGACTCACAGCGCGACCAAAATTAAACAAAAAACGCGATTTGGTAGCGTGTTCTATAAACATATGCTGTAGACTCGGGGCGTTACGATGTGCACTTGTTCATAGTTTCTCTGAGTTGCGATAGGTGGCAGCAATTAACCACACAGTTACCATTTCAATTGTGCCAGAATGAGTGCGAGAAATAAAGGTAAATATTACTTATTTTTATGCTCTCATAATTTTAATTTCGTTTTTTTCAGACATGTAGAAACTATTCTGTTGTTATAGCAATTTGAATGCCAGAATCTCGTGGTGAGGAAAGTTCTGAACTTAATGTTAGGTCTACCCTCCACCGTCAACCAACATTCAGATTCAGATGTCAGGTATAAACTTTAAATGGTTTCGAATAGTTGAATTGCGAATTAAGTTTACGTTTTTACAATAAAATTAATAATTATATAGTGTACTTTATTGAAATTTAGGACATTTATTATTTATACACATACATTTTATTCACTAATTAATTCATTCCATTCTAATTAGTCCCTTTTAATTTTCTTGCGGCTCGTCCATCCAAATTCCTTCATACCACTGCACTCTCAGTTTCTGTTCTTCGCTGCTTTTGCCCTTCAATTTTCTTGTGCTGCATTAGCAATGAAGTTGTTTGTCTGAAGGATTTTTTATCCCATTCCCCTATTTTTTTAAATTTGCAATGATTAATAGCTTCCTACTTTCTTCTACTTGGTTCAAGGCATGCTGGTCACTCATATTTTAATCTCAAACTATAAATTCACCCTTCTCCTGGTTCCACTATCAAATGCCTCTATTCTCTCTCTATTTTAAAACACTGATGGTCATTGCTGTGCACTTTACAGGCCTATGCTTAATTCGAAGAGTTAACAAATCATTTTTTTGTTTCAGTGTTTAATGTTTTGAACATTAATTAGTGCTTTATCTTATAAACAAATATTGCTTGTGTTGGTGTAGACTTTAGACTGAGAAAGCTAGATTTTTCCACCTTGATTTTGCTGTCAAAAACACCTTAGAATGCGTTTGATCTGTATGGTTATTTAATATAAGATATCCACATTTCACTCAATGTATTTTATGTTGTTTTCTGCTATTCAAAACTCCTGTTTTCTATTTATTTATATTCGTATCATACACATAACTTAATGATGTATTCATAACTTCCAGACCTATTTATATTTCTATTCTTCATCAGCTGAAGTAGCAATATTCTTATCATATCTTAACGTTGTGATGTATTACTTACGTTAACTCTATCTGACCATGTATCTAAACATTCACTAGAGCTATTTCAAATGAAATATTATTAAGTTCCAAGGATAAATGGTCAGGTCTAGGCTATATACGCATATTTGAGAGTAAATGATCAATATCTTTAAAGATGAATATGTAAATTCAGTTTTTACATTGTTGATCATTTTTCTGTCTGCGTAATTCAATTTCCTTGAAGTAGCATTAAGAGAACATTTTCAAGCTTTCTTTACTCTCTTACCTTTTAATTATTTTACTATCTTTAATAAAGTGTGATTACCACGGTATCGTTATTACCAGCTGGATTCGAGAACATCCACGGTGTCGTGCAAACCGCGAATATCATTCACACATGTGGTTTTAGTCTGCCCTGCGGACGACATAGAATATAATATAAATTTAATTATTGTCTCACGTGACGGAAAAAAAAATTGCTGGCGCAGCGAAAAAACAGTTATGGGAGTAACCTTAGTGGTAATCTGTAAGATGAAGTACCGTTCTGAACCAACCGTCCCTTATTGTTCGGTGGTGCCGTGCTCCCGAAATATCCCTGCGAGAAATGGGCGGTGGATTCATTCCATTTACTCGGCGAGTTGGAAAGAGAGGCCCCCCGCTCTGGAATGCACACGCGTAACAATGGCCATATCATAACGCCGAAAACGACGTTCCAATCACGCTGAGATGATCTCGTTTCGATGGATACAATGCGATTTGCTTTGTGGTCGACTCGGCTAGGGAAGTGATCTCGACTACTGACAGCGCCGTGGGGGCAGTCAAAGAGAAGGAACGCAAAGGCAGCTTTACTCGGAGATAGAAATTGCGCTAACTGTTGCATGGGAATTTTACATGTTGTAAAATTGCCTCGTGTGTAAAGCGATAAATGAGATGAACAATTGCGCGGCTGCATGGATGAGGGCACAAAAAAAGGATTTCAATTCTATTTAGACATGCATGCCTTTTCTCTTAAGATGGCGCAGAAGTGACTTTGATGTGCGCATCAAATGTTATTGTATTGCTGTATTTAAAGGGATATCATTCAAATTATTTGAATAAAGGTCCGGAGTTTGTTATGTAACACTGACCATGATGAAATGGAACGGATGGTTGTGAGATAGTTCTCCTGAATTTCTTTTTTTTTCAGTTTCAGTTTTTACCTCTGAAAGACTTTCATAATTATAGAATTGTTTACTTCCTCTCCTCACCTTCCATACATCGCCTCCCACTACCCCTTCCACCGGATAAAAATTCTTTCCAAGACGTAATATTCTTCGAAATCCTCTCCCACAAACATTTGCGAAAGCTGCAAGGGACCCTTTTTCGTTTACTTGCTTCATTAGGAAGCTCGACGGTTTTTTAATGGGGATAATGTCTCATGGTTGGCATTTAATGCATTTAGTTTTAGAACCTAACTGTCAGCACATGGGTGTGCTTGTAATACCTCTTAGAACGAAAATCAGTTGATACTGTACATGTCCTTCTTGTCCAGTGCCGTAATCATCAGTGATGTAAGCAAGGCCAAGAACGCACACAGCGCCTTGCCTGGCCGAATAAGCAAAAGAATGAAATAAGGCATAGTAGAAGTCTTCAAAGTTAGAGGATGATTAGGATTAAGGAATAAAAGCATGATGAAATCGGGGCAGCACAGCTGCAGAAGAAAAGGGCGATTTATGTGCACGAGTAAATGACACAAAGGGTAAATGACGCCCACTCTATAGGTAAAGGAAAAATAATCAGGGATATTCTCCAAACTAAAAGAAGGTAAGATTTAAAAAACTTTATTGAAATGAAATTGTGTTAGACAGTGGGAATAGATATTTATCCTGCAGAATCACCGAAGGGTTTTGACGAATAACGGGGAATACTTTTAATCGTAACCATTTGTAGCTTATTACTGATAGGAATTAGGCAATAATTTGGCTACATTGTCATTTCCGTCTTTAGCTACTCTCTTCCAAATACAAGGAATTTCGTTTTCTTCCAAAATGACCTTTTCTTTGTGTTAATGTTATATTCGGTCCATTGTGTTCCAAAATGGTCGTCTCTTCCACGACTGCGATGTCATCTGAAAAACGACGGATGTTAAATTCTTCTTCAATCACCTACATTCCTTCGGTTCGTATTTCTTGGGCTTCTTGAAATGCCTCATCCAGATATGTGTGAAAAAGTGCTGGTGAAAAGCTGCTTCATTGTTCAACTCCCTTGTTTGCATTAGCTTCTAAATTTCTTCCATCCTTCATTATCACTGCGGGGACTAGGTTCTTGAAGAGCTAGTAGACTATTATTTGTCAATTCCGCAAGTTTATCCTACCTCCTGTAAGATTTTTTGAGTCAACTAATACGTAGATTGGCTTCGAAATCTTTCCTTCGATTGTCCTTAGACGCAGGTCTCCCTGGCTCTATGCTCCTCCCAGATGGCTTACAAACCATGACCAGCGTGAAATATTCTCTAACAGGATATTATTATGCCCGCCGTGACAGAAATTTAACCCAAATACTCCTGCTTTGGTGTCCATTAAGTATGTTAATGGAGAATAATCAGTTAAAGACACTACATAAATATGCTATGATCTAGTGGGTACGCATTACGTTTTTTTGTGTCCTTGGCTCACACTTAAAACTTTCCCTACGGGGGCATAAGGGACTGGGGTCGTAACGTTTAGACTAAGATGCAGGGAAAAGATGTTCCTTGACGTTGGCCAGATTCAACTGTACCCGATGCGGTTCCATAGATGCAAGTGCATCCCATGAATTATGCACGCGAGACGAGTCTCGCGGGAACTAATACCTCGGCCCATCCATACTACACCTCACCCTTCCATCTTTTCTCCTCGTGATGCGTTAATCCCCACGGATTGGAGTGGATGCTCATGGAATCTCACTTCCACCCAGAAACCCGCGGCGGACATCTCCTTTGCTCATTCACGCATCATGTGACCACGCACTCCGCGGTGCGTTTAGACCTTATCCTTAACAATGATTTAAATGGTGGAGTAAATAAAATGCAATTGAAAGTCGCATCGTAAAAACGGAGAGAAACTGTACGAGAGGACAGAAAGTGTCACACAGCTGATCGAAAGACTAGGTTGGGAGCCGTTATAGAGACTCGGAGGCCACACACTAGGCTTAAATTACTTGAAAAAATCATATCGAGCAATTTTTAGTACGACACGGAGGATATTATTTTGACCCCACCCATTTGATCTAGTGAAAATATTAGAGAGACATAATGCCGAACTGATAGAAGTGAAAACATTCCTCCTATCATCGCGCCATTAGTGATCACAACAAAAACAGCGTGACACATACGTTAGACACATCGTTAAAATATTAATTACCTCTGTCTTTCCCCCGTAATTATCTCTATTCTCCCTCCCCTTCCATGGCTTGATACCCCCTGCCACTCGCCTCTGCCGCGGGTTGCAGGATAGTATGCAATGAGAAAGGAAGAGAACGTGATATGGTAACACTAAAGTGATGAAATCCGCCGTGAAAAAATCACTTGACTTCACCGGGACTCGGACCTCTATCTCCCCATTCCTGGTAAGATGAAGTCTCACCATCAAGCCATTTTAGTTTACGACGCATTTCAGCGGGGGTTAATGCGAACTAGGTGTTCTCGTCTCAACTGAATATTGTAGTGTAGGAGACGGGGTCGTCCCTGATAAGTCGCTGTCACGGAACAAGATTTTCGTTTTAGAACGACTAACTGCGAAATACATAAAGGACGTAGAAAGCAGTCACGCGCGCAGAGGTGCAATACACAAACATAAAAGGGATAAAATTCACCATGAAGAAAATGTGCCTTGTATTCGTGCGCGTGAGTGTACAATAAGTCATTCGTGTATTCTGCAGTGACGATGAAAAAAGTTTAAAATAGTGAAATGCATTTACCTAGTACCCTGTAGACCACCGATAGACTCCGTATTAGGGGAAGATGTTTACTAATCATGCACTATGGTACATGCTATGAAATTCTTTGGAGATATGTTGTACGATAGTTAAGCAAATTCACGCCTTTGTACAGGTGTTAAAATTAATGAAAGAGAGGTCGGAATGGGAGGCGAGTTGTCAGTTGCTTAAAGCTTCTTTCAAAAAAGGTTCAACCAGCGATTCAACCAATCAAACATCGGATATACGTATATCCAGCCGAACTGGCAATTACTCTCTTAGTATTTAAAAAAAATTGCGTTTAAAATTACCCTTTTGGCAGTCTACTTCCTTAATTTTATGTTTATGATCAAATGTAGCGAATCCTAATCTTAAAAATGTTTTTGAATGGAAATTTGAAGGAATGAAAGATCGACTTTGAACTTACTTAAATGGTTACATGCTGCAGAAATGAAAAATTAAATTTTAATTATTTTTTAAAATTTACTCACTGATTGATTTGGAATTGAACGTAGTTATGATATGCTGTGTCCTCGTATTCATCAATTATTAAAGTGAAACTAGTTGCAGTGTTGGGTTGTAAATGTTTTATTAAAACGTCAACATTTTTCAATCAGGAACTATAGTTCGACGAGTAGGTATAATCTTATACATAAAAAAGAATGTTTGTTTAGTTCGTGTTTTATGCACGCCATATAACATTCATCCGATTGCGATGAAACATTGGCGAGGTGTTGTGGTGGGGGCGTGCCCAGAAAGGCTTCTAAATTATAAAAATGGCCATTTTTGGGGTTCTTTTTACCCCAATATTGTTTACATTTACTCCTATAAGAAATTTTATTGAATTCGGTGCAGGTGTTTCTTTAATTGCTTTTTAAATGACTTGCACTCAAAATACTGGATGGAAATTTGTGTCATAGATCGCATAAAAGAATGCAGTATTTAATTCTTGCATCCAATTTCTAATACGCTTCGTTTTTGTCCAATTATTGCGTTTTTTTCACTTCGTTTTTTTCACTAAATTCATAAATCCAACTTCGTTTTCATCACTAAATTCATAAATATTTCTTCCTTTGCAACAATGTAAAATTTCCTTGGCAACCAGGCGTGAATATCCATTTAAGGTGGTTCCACCGTAAAATGACTTAAATGTCATTTTATTCATACTCTGTCTACTTGTAAAAAAACTTGTCCTCTATCTGATTTGAACAACAAAATAATACGTTTCCAAGCTACTTTATTCTATAATTGAACTTGAAATTACATTGTGTTTAATGGGGGAATGAGAGAAACACTGGGAGAAATAGTATTTTTCCATAAAATATAAATGCAATTTTCGCGGAAAACTATTTATAAGAAGGAAATAATCCAGAGAAATTGAATAAAAATACAATATAGGCATATTACCACCTTATTGTATTATAGTTATTGAAGAATTAATGCCGAAATTGAAGTCAAAATGCGGTAATTCGTAGGAAATGGCGCTGCAGTCGGCTCCAATGGCTGGGAAAAAGTGCTAATTTAAAATACATTCGTGGAATAATAATCTGTTTATATTTTCTACTTTACTTTTGGGTTTCTGTAGGCAACGCATTTCATCAGGGAGAGGAAGATTTTTTGGACAAAATATCAAAAATGTGGACTTAAGTATTTGTTTTGACTCACACAGTCGCGGCGGAACATCCTTAAATGGCGATTTCATGAATGGTTATTATTCACACCGGCAACATTTAAAGATCAGGTACAGTGGCTAATTTGATAGCTGTAGTCAAACGACTACAGTTCGCCTGGCCTTCTCAATGACCATCAACAAGGTCAATCGATTCAATTGTGTGGATTAAATCTGGAATATCCATGCTGTTCACAATATGCTCACGAGTGGGACAGCCGAGAAATATATATTTGTTTTTTTTGCAGAGGGCGGTAAGATTATTTATATCCCAAAGTACTTTAATACATTTTTTCAACTTTAATTTAATGCATTGTCTTTCATTTGTTTTGTACATGTAAATGTGTCTGCTTTGTGTATGTGTGCATACTTAGAGAGACAAAGAGGTATTGCAACGCATGCCGGGGAAACTTAGGTGAGTTGTAGTGCGCGCGCCTTCGATGGTTTCTGAATTATTATATCCATTGCATAATGGGTGGACCGCGAATAGAGTCAACAAAGGAGTGTTGGCACGCGAGTTTCTCAAACAAGCAAGAAACATCAAGCAAGCAACGAAGCAGATCGTTTACGAGTTGCTCAATCACGTAAATCAGAATCGTATCAGTGAGACATAATATCGCGTACACCAGAATCATATCAGTGAGACATAATTTGTGTTAAAAGGAAGGTAATTAATTTGTACGTAGAATAAGATTTGTTACAGTTGCCTCTTTGTTTGCTTTTGGATTTTTAATGCTTATCATGGAATAGAAACTAATGCCAACATTTGTGTGTTACGAATTCCTGTGTAGTTACATACGAGAAATTCGTTGAACTAGATTTTAAATTCGTTTAAGGAACGGTTTTGAACCCAGATAAGATTTATGGGCCAAGCCATGATAAGTATGGAAATGAATGGGGATCACAATATATAGTATTTTATTTTGCGAATACACACAAAAATCATTCTCCATCATTTATTTTGTACATGTCTGCTTTGTATGTGTGTGCCTACTTAGAAAGAAAAATAGGCATTGCAACGCATGCCGGGCGCAGCTAGTTAAACATATTTATTAGATGCAAAAGTATAATTAAGAATATTTAATGGTTCAAAAAGTAAGTTTTTGCCACAACTTGAGAAAATAATTTGCTTCACTTTATAAATAGCTACTTTGTATTTTCCATTCAATTTTATAACCAACCATGATTTTTTTTTAAATTTCACACACATAAATTTTAATTTTATCGTCATCTTTATCAACTAATATTATACTGACACTAGTTGCATAGAGTAGTGAAAGTGTTTAGCAAATACTGAGTAACACTTTACTTGGTAATTTTAGGTTACCTTGAGTATGACACGAACTGTCGAAATATGGCCTGTTCCAAATAAATGTACAAAGTGATCCTATTCTAAAAGAACGTAATTAATTTTGGCAACGCAAAACCTGTCTTACGCTAAAATATTCTACCTTTATTTTTTATCCCACGGTCTGATAGTGATAGTAATGTTTCGCGCTTTACGTTTTAGCATCTCTGGCAGGCTATGTGAGAGTAACAGGGATTATTGGGAAAGAGGGACCATTGAGTTTACGTTGCATTTTCACAAAAAGCGAATCCTCCTTCTCCTTTCAATGGACGGCATTTATCGCGTTGACGCTTTTCGTGACAACTTCTCGTTCCATCCTCCCAGCTACTTAGTGGATATCAAAATGGCAGAAAAATAAAGAACGCGGGGAGTATCTGTCTGTCCCTAAATGTGTTCTGATACCGTGAATACGGCTCTTCGGCGTCTTCCACCCCTTCTCGGCATCGAAATAGGATGTAAGACGGCTTGAACTGCCGTCACTGCAAATTTACATTCGTGCAAATTATAGAAATGTGTACCCTATATCTCACCACGCCAGCAAAATCCTACCACACTCTATTATTTCTTTCGAAAATTAAACTTGAAATTGCGTGAGCTTTAAGAGGGTGATGGGTTGAACACAAAAAAAACATTTAAAATAATAGATTCAAGTATTACTTTTCGGAATTGCTTCATATTAATAATATGAGAGGCACTTTAACCATCTTTTTTTACTCTTCAGTTCCATTTAACCAATCCAGGTTTCGAAGGGTAACGGTGATTTTCACTTGCCCGTAGAAATTTGGGTGGGTTAAATAAAGCTTAGATGTGGTAGACTTGATAAAAAGGGTTAAATTTGCTGTTAACGATAAATCATTATTTTTTCTTTCACGAGTAAATGTGATTAAATGTCAACTCCATGTAAAATTTTGCGTCTGTCAGACATAGGAAGTGAAATTACAGAATATACGGTGGAAGTACAATTGAAATAGGGTTTCGGTAATTAGCGAATTACTGGAATAATTTACGTCAAAATGCGTTAGTTAAATAGGATTGGCGCTGCGGTCAGCTTCTTGGGATGGAAAAAACGTATAAAATATTCTTCGGCTAATCTGAATTAGTATTATCTCACCTCTGCTCACCACTATCCAAAATATGTCATCAGTGAAAGCAGAATTATTTATTTAAAAAAACGAAAAAGTAATATTTCTCGTACGCTTTGACTCACGTAATCGCGAGGGAACCTCCTCCTTCAATGAAACGGAGGTGATATATCAAAACACGTGATTCTGCGAAACAAGTTATCAGACTTATAACTTTAATTTCACGGAGAATGGACGTATTTTTCCTCTTTTTGCAAATACGTTACCATTGTTTCCGGAAGGTCGTCCCTTGCTTCATTTAATCAACCCAACACCACGTTTCTTTTTTTGTCAATTTGATCGGTATTGATCCATCAAGAGGGTGAAGGACTGCTCCACTTTTATAATTAAAGAGCAGCTCAGGCTCCCAGGCGATTCCTAGCAAGTCGTGGAAACCCAGGGACGTATGCCTCCCCCTTCAACTTCCTCCGAGAGTGATTCCTTTAATTTACCGATGAGATGAAGAAAAATAGGGTTTTATCGCAAAACAGTCGACGACATTCACGTGGTACGGCGACGCAGCAGTTTGATAAAGGCATGCTGGACACTTTGTTTAGGTAAATTATCATTATCACATTGATTGATTGATTGATTCAAGCTTGCCACAGCGCTTTGCCTGGAGAAATTGTCATTAGGATCGCCCCGTCGAAATTAAAAAAAAATGTTAAAAAAATGAAAAATGGTGTAGGCTAACGTATTGTAGTATTTTTTAGCGAGAACTCCTACTAATGATGTTACAACGTCCTGTTCTCCAGTTATGCTTATATTTGAACAGGTATCGTTATCTTTAGCAAAATATGGAGAGCGATATTTTTTATTTGACAACTCGGCTCTGACTAGTCACGAATTGTTACACATTTTACAGAGAACAACTTACGCCGAATTTAGGAAAGTTACCGAAGAGTCAGTTTTAGTCAAAAATTTCAGCTGCGATTTGAACTAATGGAGTAGGTATGTATTTCTCTGCCCTTACTAAACCGTGTATTTTTATGCGGAAACAATGGAGCCTGCGAATGGTTATTTATAGAGAATTTTATTTTTAAATTTCCTCTTACATTAGAGCGAACTTTTGCATCATTTCCCATCACCGCCGGCAATATTTTTTATCGTGAAACTTTGTACGACACGCTCATGTTGCATTCGTTTCCTTCCAAAATGCAAATAAGATCGCGAGCATCTCCTATGCGCGGCTGTGCCTCGTTATACAACTTAGCAGAGAAAATAGGCCTGATGCATGAAATATGCACCCCAACTTCAAGAGCGGATCAAGTTAAAAAGGAGCAAGCAAAAGCTTTCTACTCGCAAAGCAGGTTCCAGACTCAGCTCAGGAATAGAATATTTCCAAAAAAGAGTGCAAATTTTTCCTCTCGACTTACATGACTTTAGTTGTTTCCTGCCTTTAAAAACGCAAGAAAAATAGGTAAGAGAGCAAGGTCAAACGTATAATGCAAAATGATAGCGCAGCAGATCTGACTTCCGAGGAAAAGAATTTGTATTCTTTCGCTTCTTCCAAATGATTTCCCGCAGCAATACTGAGATACTTCCGGGAATGCCAAATTTTACTTTATCCTTTCTTTGTTAGTCATCTTTTAATTTTGCGGAAGATATTCCTCAAGAAAATATGCCACCAGTCAAAGAAGAAGGAAGAATATCGGTAGCTAGATGTTATCGAAGAATGTTGAAGATAAAATGGACGAAGTGAATTGCCGATGATTAAATCCTGCAAAGGGCGGAGGAAAATACCTTAATTACAAATGAAGAGGTAAATGTTTTGGACACATTCTGATTCATAGCAGCTCCCTCTAAGGTAAGATGGGAGGGAGCAACGAAAGGGAAGAATAATCGAGGGAGACCAAGGGTGGAACACGTTAAGTAAATTTTGAAGGGATTCAAAATGAAGAATTGTAAAAAAGATTTTTCGGTAGACTGAGAAGAGAACGCAATGTAGAGCAGCTGCAAATCTGTCTCCGGTTCGATGACTCATTTCGATGAATAATTTTTCCGTTTTTGTTTCACATTCCAAGATATATTCGTTCCTCCTCCTCCTCGCCGTATTTGACAACACCATCAAACGAGACGCGCAGTCGTACTTCAGCCGTTTCTCTCGTGTTTTTTTCTTTTCGTCTTGCCAATGCCTCCGCCGCCGTCGCGCCGCGGCAGACGCCAATTTCATGCTCCTCGAGCTCCCACTTTTAATCGTAGAGTGCTCTTCTTCCCATCGCATGAAAAGCGCCACTTGTGCTTCCCGCCTGAAGACACGTGGGAAGTGGAACGAGGCACTGAAGCTCGAATTTCCCGGTTTATCACTCTTCAAAGCGTCCAATAAAAGAGGAATTACCGTGAAAGTCGGCATATCTTTCATTCTATTCATTTTTCCTCCCTTTATTGCTTTTCTTTAACAAATCTACCTGATGTATCTATCTCCCTCTCCAATCTCCGCCATACCTCTCCATCCCTCGTATATCCCTCTTTTCAAGCAGCATTATATTCAGCCGTTTTTCCAAGACGACGACAGCGTTTTTTTGCGGCGACATAAACGAATAATTTTTATAATGGCTCTTTTCCCCCTTCATTCCGGGCGTACCTAAATAAAATGTTTCTCATCAAAAGCATAATACGTTCAAAACGCTGTTGAAGATACAAAAAAGAAGCTTGATGATTTGGAGCAGTCAATTTGCTTCATTAGGTAATTAAACCACCAACATTGAAATGAATGTCAGTTTGATAGATGAAGATGATTAGAATGTTGAGCACAACTCAAGATAATATCAACAAAGAAGCAAATATTTCACGCACGTATTACACTACACACACGTATTTGAACTTGAATATGGTAGCTCCTGCTTCTGTGCTCATAAACAAGTGGTGACCTAAATAAATACGGATCTTTAATTTACCTCCGGATAAAAGTTAATGATTACTGGCGTCACTACGAGGAACCACTGTAATAGAGGAATGGAATATGGAAATAAAAGGAATTGGAGTAGAGATACTTGGTAGTTCCACAATATGAGAAAAAATGTCTGGCGTATATTTTAATTGTGGGATTATCAAGTATATCTACTCCAATTATTATTTGATATTACCCTTGGGATGTTAATGAATACTACCCATATATTTGAACCTAGAACTCTCAGGTCAATGACCTTATGTCCCAATTACTGAGTGAACGCGACTCTTCTTTGATGATGTATAAACTACCTGGATGTATGTGCTTAAAAACACTATTAGTGCAAAGGTTTGGAGAGCTCAAACCGGCATTTTCCCGAAAACGAGAGGTCGTAAATGACACGCGCTCGTGATTCACTCAAAGCTCTCTGCACACGCAAAGGTCAATTTAGTGAGTCACATTTGATGATGCCTTTGTCAACATCGACAGCAGCAGCACCCATATCAAAATCCGAAGAGTGGTTTTCTGAAATTCCCCACTTCTTCACTCCATTCTTATCTCTTCGTTTTATCGCTTCTCAATTTTTAACCTGCGTGAATTTCATCTTCGGTCTCTCTAGACTCTCCTCATCGTTTTTTCTTCCATAATAGTTTTCTAGAGGTGGTTATGTATCTGAATTTTTCCAATAAATTTGCACCTCCTACTCCATTTTGCCACTACAGTCCTCGGTGGGCCTTGGTCTCCCTTACAATCTGCCTGCATTTGTTTTCTATCATTCGCAGCTCCTCTTCATACAAGGACATCTTGAACCTTACTGGATAGGTCCGTAATGAGATCATTATTTCAAATCATTCTAGATCTACCTTACTGTCAGGCTTTTAGTAGTTTTCCATTCGGCAGTTTTTTGGCATCCTTGCACTCTCTCCGCATGTTCTAGCCAACGTCTAATTAGTCTAATACTGGCCCATATTTTTGGCAAAATATTTCGCTCATTGGATTGTCTCTTCTACTGCTCACATATTTTATCATCAAACAAGTTTTCTCCCAATCTCTTCATAAGGCGTCTTCGTTGCTAAATCTGTTAGACTATAAGATCTTTATCGTTCGTCTACAACACAATATATACGTTGTTCCCAGTGTTTTCGGTTCCATTGCTGCTATCGCTCAATTTTCACTGCCCTTGGAGAGCATTCTCCGCAGATATTACGATTGATGTTCCTTAGTTACACCCAAGGTGATAGAACACCTTTTAACACCTTGAGTTACACCTACTATAGTGTGGCTAGCTTTTGTCAAATTCTTCAAATGCTCGAATGTATTATTTTATCAGCTGACTATATTATTCCATATTGAGGAGAAATTATCCAAATAATTTTTCGATGTATGCTGCTGGACCATGTGAAGCATCAATCACGTTGTGTTTCATTTACAACGCTGGCGTCTTCTCCTAACGGAGGCTCAACATTTTCTTGACTCTCATTGGGCATTCAATTTATAATTCCATTATAATACTAACGCAATAAGATATTATTGAATTGTAGCTTCGTGTATAAATTCTTTCAAAACAAAATGGCATTGCCTTTAACGAAAGGAAAATTGAAAATAATCCTGGTGACGAGTTATTCCCAGACAGAGATAGTCCAGAGGCTTCCTAAATAATTTAGTTCGGTAGAAATACATTATGAATTCTATTTATGTAAATGATTAGGTAATATATTTACGGTATATTTGTGCAGTTTAGTAATATTCAAGCAGCTTCGCATACTTTTCATTTTTTAAATAATTTCGCTAGCGGAAATATCCGCGTAAGTAAAAGTCTAAATGCTCTAAAACGGTGTTCGTCGAACCTGCCGAGCAAATTAATATTACCAAATGGAAGATACGGTCTTAAATTTGTATGAAAAAATAGTAAGGATCATAACACATCAGTCGATTAATATATCTTCACGATTTATGGAATTGATTGAAATGGAAAAGAGTGAATGTTAACGGAAGCAATAAATGGATTTTTGATGATGTAATTTAATTTTATGGATTACATTTTTATAGGTGTAATATAAACTAAAATCTCCTATCAAATATTCATATTATATTTTTATAATGAATTAAAAAACATATGAATCGTGTAGTGTATTTGGCTGAGTATTATTCACTTGTTTTTCATTTTCGTTTGTCTTTTGTTGTATGGTTTTTGGAAGTGGAATAAAGGTTGTTCGATGATGGTTTTGACTGGAGCCGCACGTGTAATAATTTAGCAGGAATAGGACATCGGATAATCGGATAATATAATTAAATTTCGATACAAATTTAGCCGTTCATTTGACAGCGATAAATGACTTTCACTTACCTACTCCTCAAATGAAAAATCCATGAATAGTCCATTGTTGAGGAAACAATTCCATTGGTGCAATGTTTTTCTTTTTCATGTTTGGCATCTTTCTCGGGTTTGATTACTTGACTGAATGATCAAGGAAATTGTGTTCTGAAATGAACAAGTGTGTTTTTTTTATACTGCTGCATTCGTCGCCATTTTCACTAATCATGTAATGGGAAAAGTGTTCTATATCTAACTGCGAAATAACTGAGTGAAGAAACCTAACTAGTTCAAGTAATGCAATAGGAAGGAATAAACAAAAGTAGCGTTGGCTGGATATTTTGGATTACCCTGTACTCTTGTGAACAAATGGAAGGGAAGAGGAGCAAAGAGATTGCTGTCAAGAGGACTGCATGCTTTTATGAGTATGCAGAGAAGAAAGAAGAAGCACTATCACTTTGTCATGGACTTTTTCTCTTTGGTAGAGTGTTTGTCGATGGAGGCGACCCTCACGAGCATCCTCAATTCGTTATGACTTATGTGATAAAAAAGACAACGGCAAAACAGCGGCATTTCCCGGTTGTTGCATCATCAGATCTCATCATCATCGTTGCATCATGTTCTTCGACGAAATGTTCACCGACATTGCAGCCGGCAGGCCTGAATTGATTGCTTAGGTGATCACTTCAGACCTGAGGATGCATTCTGCAATTCCGTCGTCGAAGAAGGTGATACAATGCGAGAGACAACCACTTATTAAACTAAACTTCTCAGCGGAAGCCTTCATCGAGGAGACTCTAGTGATCCCATGTCGTATCATAAAGCCAATTCCAATACTCTTATCAGTTGTAATCATTCTTTCGGCTTCTCTCTTGAACACACGACTCCGACACAGAATAGTGGTAGTAGATGTCGGTTCTCAAAGTGATAAGGTAATGTCTCCGGTCTATCCTGGAAGTTGGGACGCAATGAAGGCTACCTTGAAAATTGTAACATTTAATTACAAGTAATCCTTAATTATTATTAATGAAGCTTGAGGATTTTTGGAAATTCTTTTCAGGGTATCGGTATTTCCGGTATTCGGGTTTCATGAGCTGATTTCTAGATGTCGATGTTAACCCTAGAAGCGATCGGTAAAAAGTTTCCTAAATAACCACCCTGGGTGGTTGTGTTTGAACCGTTCGAGATAATTCCGACCCTGTAACTAAAGATCGACCTGTAACTTGTGAGCTCGAGCTCGCGAAACTGTCGTCCACAAAAATCAAAGATCGACGAAGAAGAACACCTGAAAATCCTCAGGCCTCACCAAACCACTACGCGGAACCCTTCACTTCAGCATATTTCGCCTTTCATGCTCACGACCGTATGGCAGCGATAATTTAAAGTTATCTGCGCGTATTTTGATTGGATTCCCACCCGACGAGTCCTACTTGGGGCACTAGTTCTAAAAAGCTGTCTTATGTTTGTGTGATTTCTACACCTTGAATATAACGACGAATTTTTGCCAACTTTTCCTCCTTAATTTTTTAGTAATCAGAGGTGATAGCCATGTTGGCGTTAGTAAGCTATGATGGTGACCAAGTTTGTCCCGCCAAAAGTCACGGGTTCAAAAGCCGCATCGGGCTAGAATGTTGTGTCTATTTTAGGATTATCGTCTTGCATCTGACGGCGCATTATAATCTCAGCAATTACAGCACTTAAAATGGGAGTCTACTAATTTTCGGTTTCCCTTAACAGCCCACGAATTCTAGGTTGCCATGCAGGAGCGTTACTAGGGGCGTTGTATTTGAACCATTCTAGATAATCTCGATCACGTAACTAAGGAATCACGAGGTGCAACAACGAACGGTTCGAGATTTAGGTGAGTTTATAACCACTCGGATGGATAAAGTAAGCGACGGTAAGTATGATGTTTACTACGTCTCTAATTGCGACATTTAACTCCATCAACAATTTTCCCGGGATAAAAACTCGATCGGATTGGCTGCGTGAAATTTTGCCCATTGGTTTAAAAGCACCAAAATCTCAAACCCTTCGTCATCGTACCACGTAGCTCCTTGGACACATGGTCGAAATAATCTCGAACGGTTCCAACACAGCCACCCAGGGTGGTTCTTTAGTAACTTTCGTACCAATCACTTCTGGGATAAACATCGACATCTAAGTTAAGTTACAGTCGAGCGTATTGCCGAATCGTGCTATTTTGCTAATTTGTTCCGAAACATTTTCCATTGTTTCCGCTCAAATTTCCGAAATCCTGTCCGTTGGCAGCCGAAGGCATTTCTCGACTAGGACCCGAAAAGTTACGAAAATGACCATCCAGACGGAGAGAAGCATGTAGGCTGGAGTAAGTGAGAAGCCAGAACAAGAGGGAGAGAAATGCGAAGAAGGGGATGGCAGAGAGAAAGAGAGACCAAGAGAGGGTTAGAATGTTACATGGGTGGATTTGGCGGATTGGACCGAACTACACCGCCTGCGTGCGTCCGCCATTTATAAATGTGAGACACAAACCGCTCGGCCGAATGATTGAGGGCAGGGGGGCAGGAGGGGATGAGGGCGGTTGGGGCCGAGCGTTGTGTGCTGTGTGTCTTGCGAAGGGTCGGTCATGCGTGGTGGGACAATAGAATCTCTCGGTGGTTTCAGAGAACTTTGGCCTTTGGAGAAATATATATCAACCGGACACGGGGCGGCGGCGGCTGCGTGCGAGAGGATGATATATATATATCGGGCAGACGAGGAGAAAACATGGCATCGCCACGGGTGTATCACGCCAGGGTGTATTTTTTTATCTCCCTTGTCCCGCTTCACAGAAGTCAAATGAGATGTGAGGGTCGTTTGTCGTCATATCGTACTTATATAATGGGAGTTTCTCGACGTAGTAATCGGCAACCTCTCTTCGCAGAGTTCTTCAAGTAATTTACTTCAAAATTACCCCTGAATGTAACAGCACTCACCACTTCATCCGATTCGGGCTATTATGGATGACTAGATGAAAAAAGAAAAAAATATCTCTCACCCATACCCTGGCGTTTTTTCCACTCTTTTGGTGTTCGCCCTCAGAACACCGTCGTAAAGCGTTTCGGAGCGTCTCGCTAACTCCCTCGTAACGCCTGTCGAAGGCCCTTCGATGGTGAACTGAAGTGAACGCCAAAGGTGTTTTAGGAAGCGCCTTACGAGGCGTTGTAAGACGCTCTTAGAGTGCTGAAAAGCACCGTCCATAGCATGAATTTAAAAAAATATATGGTACTTTTTTCACAGATTATTATTACTAGTCGATCGGAATAAAAATCTGTGAAAAAAGTACCATATCTTTTTTGAATTCATTTGAATGGATTTTCACGAAGTGAAACCCGATTCCATCGAGTTTACCGTCCATAGCGTTGCGCAGCGCTCCTGAAGGCGCCGCGCTGACCTTGAAGCAACCAGCAAGCGCTGTCGCAACACCTTGGAGCGCCGTGCACGGGTCCCAGCTCTCTCAAAATAAAAAAATGATAATGTACATTTACTTATTTTGAATGTACTATTACGAGATACCATACTATAGTTTATTACGATATCCTACCTAGTTTCAACCTAACTACAGTGTACGGCTCTACGCGCATATTCTCATACCCGACACTGAAATCTTAGCGTCTAGAAAGTCTTATATATACCGTCACTTTCGTGCGTTAATGTGACTTCAATAATTAATTATTAAATTGCTATTCCGTGATAGTTTGAGGAAATACCATCACATCGCGATAACAGTTATTTGGCATTAATTGACTGAAACCTATATTGCCACATAGTATGAATATGCAATATTACTGAGAATAAACAAGATTTTTCCAATTCCCTTTCCAATTCCAATATGTTTTGGACCAAAGACTTATTACATTTAAGCGCTCTGATAACTGTCTTTTGCTTGGTGCAAGTCAGATTTGTGAACTAAGTCCGAATGAGAGACAGTTACTTGAGATAAATGATCTTCAACCATCAAGGTGTCTTTTTTATCACCAAATGTTATTCAAGGGTATAAGAATAACAATTTCTCAATATTCTACGGGCAAGAGAAATGATGATTCAATTGTGTACTCTGATTTTGGTAAAATAGTGCTGGTATTAGCTATTTGTTTGTCTGCAGCCTATAGTGTGCAATTGTTGGTTGAAACTATTGTGCTATCAGATAATGCCGTTCTTTTAACTGAAGATTTTATCATTCATCACATTCAAAAAGTTGAAATATCGAGGGCTTAGAAATTATGCAGCCTGAAGTCATACGCGGGCAGTGTATTTTGATGGACATAACTACAGGCATGTTTGTGAGTAAAATACCTCAACGATGCGATGGTTACGAGAAAGTTACCACTTGTATTACTTATGGTGAAAGTCTTCCGATTGCTTGAATAAAAACGGTACCAAAACGCATGTCTCATCTGGTTGCAAAGAAGTCTCTTGGATCGACAAATTTCTTGGATTTAGACAATTTTTCCCTTATTAACCCACAGGATGTGTACAACGAGAAATTTAGGGGCTTTAGGGTCTATATCTGCGCTGTAGCGCTTTGAAGTGCCCCTCTTAGATAGTGTGTAACAACGCCTTCGAACATTGTGACAACGCCCTCTAAGGAAACCCAAAAATACTTCGATGGCGCTTTGAATCGTTCTCTTCGTGAGGGCGATCTGAAGCGCCTTTAAACTGAAGCACAACAGTACTTTTAGGCTTACTTACTTAGGCTTACTTAGGATCTGAAAATCTTTTGAGGCAAATGGAACAATGTTCGGATAATCTCATGCCCATAATGCGAGATTTAGTAAAGGCAAAATCCTTTTGACCTGGATGGCGACGTTGTTTGACCTGAGCCAGCGGAGCACGGTTGATCATTCTAATAGTATACCCTGCTTAACACAGATGCTATAGGAATTGAATATCAGAGTTAACCAGCCTGATGAAGCAACATGGGGACAAGTTACATGGAAGGGATGCTCGCCGTAACCTTGCTCATAGCTCCACATCCTTGGGTTTATTTTTTAAGACTCGTTTACTTGGCAAGGCAACGGTGAGGGAAGCTCTAATTGAGCGTCCTAGGATGAGTCACCGCTCCGAGAATTCCTTCTCTCTTTTCATACTTTGAAGCGCTACATTAACGGCATCTTACCGGTTGAAAAAATAATAAATTCAGATATTTTTTCAGAAGTGAATTTTGACAAAGATGCGGGCTATTGATAGGAAGCACAAAGGTATTTGCATGCTCAGTCTGAAGAGAAAAAATGGATCGAATATGATGAAAAGATTTATGTATAACCTCTACGATTTTTGCGCGTGTATGTTAAAACTCCAGATTGCCTCTTATGTAAATAGCTACGATCTGGAGTCAAAATGATCGTAGAATACCGTACATATTTAAAGAAATAAGTTTCTTAGCAAATTTATTACGTAGATAGTTCTTGTGTTATCAGCTTAATTGCTCAATTAGTTTCGGGTAATACGTAAGACTCTTTAGGTAGGTATTAAAAATATCTCAAGAGTTCTCTGCATTTATAGTTTTAAAATATCTCAATGTTTTGCTTTCGCATAGTGAAATATGATTAAGATGTGTTTCATAAAATATGATTAGGATGTGTTTTTTGATGTGTTGATTTTAAGGATGTGTTGATTGACTATTTGTGTTTTAAACATATTAGTTTGAAGAAGGAAAACGTTATAATTCGTCCTAAATTATGAACATCCAACAATTTTACTCTTTTAACCACGATTCTTTCATTAGCATTGATTGAGGTTCTTTTCCTTAAACTGTTCTTATAATCTTCTATCATTAACTCAATTTATGTCCTCGCAAATAAGAATCCGGTCTTTTCACTACTACTTTGAAGGTTGGCATTTAATAAGAGAAGGATTGAGGGTTCTAATATCTAGCTAGAACGATGCAATTATCAGAGGACTAGCAGAAGTTAGTGATTTATTTTAAGAGCATTACTATGGCATCTCATTTTCCCTCGAGTGAAGAGGTACAAAGGAAGGTTTCAGAATTAACATTTAATGACCTAGGAACATCATTCGCAGGGTATATGACATGAAATAGCGGTCATAAAAGGTACTAGACGCCTTAAGCAGCATATTTTAAGCTGTAACTGAAGGAACGCTTAATTCCCCCTTTTCAAGCGAGCCTCTTAATACGCTTCGCTGCAAGGGTTTGCCTCGGGAAGATTGCCTACCACTGAACATCCAGAGCCCGCGACGGACCAACATGAGAGCAAGGCGATTTTATCCGGTAACGCTATGCACGTTTGCATATTTGGGGATTGGGGGGTGGGTCGAGACGTTCATTTCCTCATTATAAGTGCGCCCCACCTCCAACTTATTGTGTGCTTAAATTGGAACCGCATTCCACCTTGCACTCCCTTGCAACGGTGTTTGCACTTGGCCTCGGAGCCAATGGATCGATGACCGATCCAACGCACAACGTGAGTAGGGAGGCGACTTTGACTGAGATCTTATTCATAGGCGTTTTAACAGTTGTTCATTTCCGGTGGAATATGTTATATATGCTCGCTATGACATATAATTTTTTATTGCTAAGGTATTTCGCACTATGGTAACAATAAAAATAACATGTGGAATAAAATAACCAATTGGGAAACAGGGTCACAATGGATGGAAAGATGAAAGGTGAATAAAAGAAATATATTGTGAGGTAGGGTAGATTTGGTAAGTAGTGGAAGGAAATAAGGAAGGCATTCTACCAGAAGGAGTATACAAAAAGCTATAAAACCAAGCATGGAAGTTAGGAAATACATTATTCCAATTAATTAATGGAGCATGTTCTTGCAAGGCAGAGAAGGTTTCGATAACAGCAACCAAGGAGATCAGATCAGAAGCAGGTGTGTTGTTATTGTAGGATAATGGAGGTCTAATGAATTAGGAAAAGTTACCGATTAAGAAGTTAAATAGAAGCAGCAAAGAGGTGCTAAAGATTTAAAAAGACCAATTACCTGTATTTGAGTCTTTCATTGCCCCATTTTTTCCGTGTTTTTACAACAATGCCGCCTCACGAAATTTTATTTTATTATATATGTCATAAATAAACACTGTTACATTACAATAACACCATTCCCGCAGCAACCATTGTGACCGCAATGCTAATCAAATATTTCACTTGAAACTCTGTTAAACTGTTTTTCTTTTTAAAATGTTTATTAAAAAAATATGAAAAATTCATGATTACAGACGATATTAGTACTCATTAATGAACAAAGTATAATAGTGTTAACTCTTTTGTACCGGAAGATATAGGAACTAAATCGAAACTATGCCGACGTTTTCACTTAAATTAGAACTTTATTAATCCAATTCTAGTAATTAAGGATACCTTTTAAAATCCTAGAATCAAAGTAACATGGTTAAATATGTTCTTAGAAAAAAATGCAGTAACATTTTATTGGTGTTTACGGTCGGCGGGAGTCTCCGTGTCAACAAAAGATTTGGGATATACAATATTTTTCGATGCCGAGCATAGCAGCAATTCCCCAAATCTCAGTGAAGATATTCGAATATCGTATTTGTCTAAAGACTGAGGTTTTGAAAATTGGAAATGACCATTGCGTGCTCAAATAAGGTAGAAATGAAAATGTTTGGAGAAGGTTGAATAAAGAAAAGACTTTTCATACTTATTGTGATTGGGACTACATTTCACAATCGTTATCGATCTCAAATATGACTGACGAAGAAAATTTCATTTATTTCTTAGGCATTAGAAAAAACTTTTTTTTAGCTTTTTATTTTAGTATTTAAGAACATAACCCAAAGATTAGTTAGTTCGAACTGATACCAAAGAAAGGGCATTCATTGGCATCTCTGAATATTATTGCAAAGTTATTCATCTGTCAAAACTAAATTAAGATTGATAAGAGAAGCACGTTACGCAATATTTATGAGGTGATTAACCCACCAAAGTTAAAGTCTGGTTTTGCACCTGGAATTACGTGACCCTCAGAACCCGTCCCACTTATGTTAGCCTGAAATAATAGCTACATATTAATGTAGTTATTATTTCAGCTACATAAGTGGTCATTATATTAATGACCACTCTCGTCATGAGAGAGAATTCAAAAATAATTTTGTAATGATTCTTATTAGAAACTTATTAAGCGCCTCGTCGGGAGTTGAAGTTAAAGTCGGGTGAACATGCCTCACATTTGTCGTGGACGCCAAAGCGTTATGATGATGGCTGACTAAGTGAAATAACTATAATGCATGCTTTAAATTTTAAACTATATTATTTTTCTGAGAATCGCAATTTATGGTAATTTATTATTCATGAATTTCATGGTATGAGAAATATTTATTTCACCGGAATTAAATCTCTAAGGGAATTCATTCCTCCACAATTCAGTTTTGACTTAATCATAATATTTTTTGACATTTCACGCCAACTAAAAATTTGATTTTTCAGTACAAATATTGGAAATCAATGTTTAGCTTACAATATCCTCAAATAATCACAAGTGATCACAATCACAAAAGAGCAAAAGAAACATCACCTTCGGTGCTTCTCCAATATTGGTATTTTCTATTGGCAACTTCCTCACCAACCGTACTGCTTTCAAAATCACGGATCATTTTGTCACGAGTTACGGCATGTGTCCATGAGGCAGGGAGGTAAGTAAAACTGGGGCATAACTTCATGGCAGACATTGTAAAGAGTATCTATGCATAGGAAGTTCGTATTTTATAATTTGAATTAATTAATTGTGGATTGAGAAAGTGCTGTTTAATATTTCCAATTTATTCACCATAATATATCAAATAACCTTTTAAATTCTGTCAGTTTTTCTGCGAGAATATTTTTAAGTTTATCCTGAGATGGTCGGTGACCCCCATTACTCCGTATTTGACCATCGAATATGTCCATCAGCCAAACTATATAGAATTTGCAAGTCGCACCAATTTCCACGCACGATAGGGAGTCTGTTTCAATCGAAAAGATGTCAGAACTATGAAAAAACAGTTTGGAGTAAAAGGATACAATCGAAGCACAAACCGATAAAAGCTTAACCCCAAATTAAGACAGTCGAGGGAGGTTGGCCGGTTGAACGGGGAAAGGTTAGTGATGAGAGATGAGAACCGAGGTTACAGAATGGCGAGATGGCTATGCCGTTCGAAATATTTATATTGACTACTTCAAATTTTTTAGCTGCCTCCATTCTGCGAAGTCTTACAACGTGAACTTCAAATATCAGTTTTCGACGAATCTATCAACGAGTATAACGACGCGTGGTGGCCTCTAGCGGGTAGCCTGGCACAGGACTACTGACCAGGGTGCGCGTTTTCAGTTTCAGCCCTGGGCGCATGTGATGCTGTGAGGCTTTTCTGGATACCAGATATTTCCCCGGGGAACCTGTTGCGGGAGTACCGTCCCTCATGGGGCGCATTTACGCAAGCAATGAAGTAAATGAATGCGCCCATGTAAAAGTGACTTACCTCATCGTCTGGTAGGTACTGAAGTGTATGTTGAGGGTGAATGGTGAAAGGAAGTAAAGATGAATAGATTAAAAAGCGTGCGAATGCTGGAGGAAAAGTCGCAGGTATAGGATCCAATACAAGAGTACACTGAATGCAGTAGGAATTGATTGTATTGGAGACGTTTTGACAGTAAAAGCAGAAGATATGATTATATTTAATCAGGTCATATCATAATGTGGATAAATCATAAAGGGATTGCTGATTTTTGTCAGGTTGAAGAAACAAACAATTTGCAACCAAAACCTCAATGTATTCATCATCGTATATTATCTTTTTATTTGTAACTATAATGAGTGTATATCCCAAAAAACGTAAAATACAATTTGGAAAATCATAAAATATTTAAAAATAACGAACAAATGCAACAATTAGGAGGCTAATCGTCGGAAAAAAGGATGATTTATCATGTCTACTTTAGCGAACTAAAATAAGAAATGGAATCATGCTAATTTTAATGTGAGTGATATGAGAAACGCAATAAAATATCAGTGCATCATTCCGCCACCATCAAATATTCACACTGAAAACATTACTCCCCTGCTTGAGGAATCGAACTTCAGGCGTCCATGGTGAGGAACCTTAATCAATTGAGCTACAGAGGTAATTTGTTTTCATGATAAATAATTGAGGCTTTCATGTGTCAAGGTGTTCTTACAGTTAACCGTGCGTTCAATTACAAGACGTGCTCATTTAAGTACAGAAGGCAATGCCAGAAAAGACTCAAGACATGTTTCGCGTACGAGTCTTTTCTGAAATGAGTGCCAATTACGCCTTACAAGCATCTTGACTGATATCTGGGGAATAGGTAGCAGTAAATCGATTCACAACTGCTATTCTCAATGATTTTAAACATAAAAATACAAAGTTAAACGAATTAAGAAGACTTAAATGGGGAATAATATGGGATATGGAGATCTGTAGAGCGATATAATTAGTATGCACGTTGTATTTTTTGTCAAAATTATTAATAATTATCTATTAAATAAAACTATTTCCACATGGTTGGAAGTTTTACAAGGTTCCCGGTGTATTGTTAAAAGTTATATTTTCTGGTGATGTCGATGGAATTAGATTAAAGTGGGTAAAATTAGCCATAATGAATATTTTTAGTTTTTCTCCTCTTTCAGTAAATTTAACTCAGTCTCTGTTGCCCTTCCCCTTGCATTCTTCAACGAAAGTTGACTGGTATTTTTTCCACACACCTCACCCTCCTTGTCTCTAAAACCACTCCACTTCTCGATCTGCCTACCCCCCGAATTTCACAATTTCACAGTTTTTAGACATAATTTTACTAAAAACCAGGAACCTTAAAATAATATAAGCTCAGATGCGAAAAATTTGCATTTTTTCGCATCTGATGCGAAATGCGATGCATTTTTTCATGATTATATTCCACCAAAAATGTACAAGCTTTTGACGACATTTGTTGTAACTTGTGGCCGTACAAAATCGACATCAATAATTCACCGACAGTCCTCACCTGCATCAGCTCTTTGGAGAATACATTGAGAGACTCTGGAAAACGACTGGCAGCGGTCAACCTAGATCTGAAGGATGATCACTCCATCAATTCGGTCACACTGCTTCGCTGAAAATATAATAAAAGAAGGAATTTTCGCTTAAGATGACCAACTCCTCTTCACCTCACTGTCCACCTTCAACATATTACGGCGAAAATATGCACTTCATTGTGAAAAAAAGAGTACTTGTATTTCCTCATGTTTCTAATGTTCACTAGGTTTTGTGTACAAAACGCGGTGAACTTAATAATCGGGTGGAAACGCAAAGTGTTCTTTTTTTAAAATGGCTAAATTTCTACAAAGTAGAGCTTAAAACTATTGAATGTCAGCATAACTATCACCCACAGTTACCTTACACTTATTACAAGTATTAGACGGTATATGAAAATGACCAATGGAATATACAACTAGTACTTTAAAAGTCATACCACGGAACAGAAACAAATCAGTTAAAATCATAACAATATTATATCACCAAGAATACAACGAAGAACTCACTTCAAAAATACATTACTTGAAAAAATGTATTATACACTATAAAATGTTAGATTAAAAGTTTACATGAACGATATAATAAAAAACTTTGCCAATAGAAAAAAGACAGCATCAATAACAACTCCATCATCATACGCATCAAGGAAAGAGAAGACATGAGAATCTACCTGAAGTAAAGCTTTCTTCTCTATGGGAAGAAGTAACGTTGATATTGTTAGATCACTGGCACCATAAGGCCTTCTAATAACTATTAATTAGAAAAAAATGAATTTGTCATGTACTAGTTTCAAACATCAGTCCTGAGACAACATTATTTACAAGGCAAAACTATTACTCGCCAGTAGGTGCAGTGGATTACTGCATCTTTAATGGCTCATATGAGTTAGAAAAATTCAGTGGGTGATTTTAGCGATGTGGTATGTATATATGTAGTCGTGACAAAAATTAAGCTATTGGTTGATGAATTTTTCATTCGAGTAGACATTAAAATCTTGTTTTTCAAAGTTTCACTCAGCCAAAATAAAAATAAATCCCTCTCATTTATTTTATCCTTGCCATACCTTGCGTTGAAATATTGGATGAAAACGACCACATTCATGAGTATTAGGGAGTTTTGAACAATTCAATACGTGTATACGTACGGTACTAAAAGTACCATTACCGCTACGTACTGATTCTTGTTACCCTCTTCCTCTCCATTGCTGCAAAAGTTTTAAAATTCATAATCTTAACTATAATGCACGTCTCAACGAAATAAAATGGTAGTAGGAATGTAAATACAGCTTCGTGTAGAGTTTTGTAACCATTTATCATCATCGTTGAGCAAAATATTATCTCAGATTCATAGTCTATTCATTCAAAATTACGCGACCTTTGACGTAAAATACATGGCTATAATCTTGATTAAATTACATGTCTTTTGGCGATATTTCCCTTTTTCGCCTTTGTTGCGAGATATAAAATTGGTATAGCCATTTTGATTGATCCAAAACAAGACGATTCCATTGATTTTGGGGCAATTGAACCTCAAACCTATGATGATCTATCAACCAATTCCGTACACGCAGGATTTAGTAAGACAGACGTACAAAGGGTTATTCGCTATAGTAAACTCGCTCATTCTCACAATTATTAAAAAACAAAGAAAATTACCTATTATCAATTAACGTAGCGTACTTACGAATCATTTAACACATAACACTGCAGTGAGAGTCGTGCGTACTATATCGCAATGAAAATTTAATTTCCTCTACATACCGAATATCATAACGAAACCTTGAAAATGGCACTGAGTTACCCATGATTATGCCATCTGCTGCCAAAGTTTAAAAATAAGAACCCCAGATTCTTAATCGATCGAAGTCGATTACAATTATTTCCCGCCAAAGACTCTTTACTGCCACATTTGCCGGTTCTGCATGTTTAGGAGTAAGATAATATCCTCCGGGTTAAACTGAAAATCGTGTGATCTGAATTGTGCTGTTGTCCTTTGCCATGTGCGAAGCATCCATCTTTCCAACGGCTCCCATCCAACTCCCAAGTAGCTGTCCTACATTTTTCATTCACACGGAGTAGTTATTAACTAGGCGCGCAAATTTCATTTGTATTTTGCTTTGATCAGGAAATTAAATTTTCTGTGCTGGGTACAAAATTTGTGGTGAATTCGTGATTTGGCCTGATTAGAGGGAATTAATATATCTTTTTGTTACGCTTAATGTTAGGAGAAGGGAATAGAGGCGAAGTGTTAAACTTATTCCTCATTCAACCATTTGAGTAAGTATTATTCCAACCACTGCTAAATTAAATTTTGGCTGAATACAATGAGCTTTTTCCCTCAATTTAGAATCAGGCTCTGATTCATTTGTAAGCTACTTTAACAACTTGATTTCTATCTATCTGTTGCACTCCCTGTTCATTAGTAGTAAATTTTTAATAGAGAACGGGAATTGCATTTGATTCTTGTTTAGTTCGCGTATTGAGGGGTCCGACGCACACCCACTAAGATGCGACCCTTTGCCGAACCCTTCAAGCAAGCAAACACGAACAGCGTCCCGTAGCGTTGCTGACTCTCCCACAAGTCTCCTTCAAGGCATTTATTGCGTCGACGAACACGACCCTCAAGGCGCCCGGCTACTGATTGTTGCCCTATTCTCTCCTCCCCCCCTCTTTCCCTCCATTTCCATGCCCTCCCCCCTCTCGGTTTTCCATAAACACGGCGGCAGCTTCTCCAACCCACCACCACCACAATCACATCTCCATCTCCTCCCCCACCTCGACCTTCTCACGTCAACTGCCTCCATTTCGCCTCGCACCCTCCCTCAGCGTCTCCTCCTTCCCATCCACATCTTCCTAGGGGAGGAGGAGAAGGGGACGAAGGGCACCCCACCACACACCTGGGGCGCGTCCCCGGTGCTATCTTCAACGAGAGGCGCCTGCCGATGTTTGCCGTGGCGGCGAGAAGTTCCACGGCTGCAACCCGAGCTACCGTCAACACAAGAGAGGCTGCAGTTCTCTCAACACCACCTGGGAGTCCACGAGCGTCGGCATCAAACGGGTCTTGTGAGCCGGTCCGCGCAGTACTCCCATTTCAATACCCACCCTCATTACTATCACAATTCGAAGTAGTAGAAATGCCTTCGATGAAAGGCGTGTACATTTGATTACGGTTCCGCCTCATGCCTTAATACTGCGCAACTAGCATCCCAACAGGCATGGGATGATTTTTTTCCATTTTTCAATCGAGCTTCTCCAAATGGGCTTCTTTCAATTCTTCCTATAAAAAAGAATCCATATGAAACATAGCGATAATTCACATTCATCATAACTAAGCTGAGGACATTGCCTAAAATGCCTATTTTTTCTTTTACTCAGGAAACCAATTTTATGAAGTTATAAGAAGTTCATTTAGGATCATTTATGGCGAAATTAAAGCGATTTGTTACTGCATAAAAATGCCTAATTTACCTGTTTATGCCTTTTTCTGCTGGTATCGCCTATTTAAGGGCCTAAAATAGCAATATTCTTTTCAACGTCGCCAAACTTCTCTTTAGTGCAGAGCTTGTCTGTTATTTCAGTTCCTTTTTTAATCTATCAAGGTTGAAATAATGTCATTAAACATGCACAAAGAAAAATCATCCAAAGTATTATTATATAAAGAGTAGAAAAACAACCATGGTAATTTTGCGTGATGCGTACATGCGATGGTTTCAATTGCCAAAAACTTGTTTTTGAAAGTACCACTCAGTATTGCTGAGTTTAAAGGCGGATCAACCACAGGCAGTATGCCTGAAGTTGATCTGCCTTCACTGCCAGTATTGATATTATGGGGAGCATGGTTAATACTGCATTATACTCTGCAGATAAAATTATTGAAATACGTGAGGTATGTGACAGGAATAATGTGCGCCTCCGATACATCAGTTCGAACGTCTTTTTCACCCACTTAAAGGTACACTATTGGGCCATTCCATGCCAAGTGGTCCCCGCTCGACCATCACGGATTTCAATGAAATTTTGTATGGACATTCACACATATCCCCAATAAACATTTGTTAAGTTTTACTTTCGCTGATGGTATACTTGTGGTTCTTGTAATTTGCTTGACCCCGCGCCGCAGCCTTCTTCAGTATGATTATGAGATTTCGGTAACTTTGAGGCATAGTATCTCAGGAGATATTTTGATAAGAGAAACAAAAATTGGCTATCTTCTACAAAGTTTTGAGCTCTATTAAATAACATAATAAAAATAACTGTAAAAGAAATAACTCCTTGTAGAAACTTCAGGGAGAAACTGGCCCGAAAAATTGCTGATCCAAAAAAACTTAAATTTTTGGATTTTTATATTTCTGGAAGTAAAGGTAAAATCAACGTGAAACTTTGAGCATGATAACATATCGATACATGGTTTATGAATATAATATTTCATCTTCCTAGTGATTTCCATTATTTTAAAAATCGAGTCAAAATGTGACACTTTTTGTAAAAACGCCAAAAATAGGGTATTTTCTCCCCGCTTAAACAAGAAAAGACCCTCTGGAATTTCTTTTGGATCACTTTCATTATAAAGAGAATGGTTTAAACCCTCTAAAAATGTATATTTGGTTTTTCAACGCGGGCATATAAGGCTCTAAAAATAGGGACAACGTTGAGGATGGCATTTGTAAAAACGACCAAGATAGGTTTTTTTCTGCCCGCTCTTACAAAAGAAAGACCTTCTGGATACTTTTTTTTAATCATTTTCATTTGAAAGAGCAAGTTTCAAACCTCTTAAAAAAGTCGAATTGGTTTTTCATCGCGAGCACATACGACCCTAAAAATATGAAAAACGTTGAGAACGTTGCTTTGGTGGCCCCAAATGCATTCTGTTGCTTTTGGTCCTCTTTGCTTTATCTAGACATTTTTAGTATATTGCGTTGGTCCATGGTGGCATTGTCACTACCAGTTCAGGCATTTGAACCCATAACCCCATCGCCGTAGGGATCACGCCTAATTGCCGTGCAATACCAGCCACGGGTGGTTTTCTTGGTTGAGGATCCCAAGCCTACAATTTGGTTTCTTCGACAAGGTTCGAAATACTTGTGTCTGTTCTGTCTGGTTCCGGTTCCTAAGCCAAAGGTTAGGCAGCTTATCCAAGGTTCCCAAGCCTAAAGTTTCCAAGTCGAAGCTCGTGTGGTTTTTTTTAGACTTGGGTAAGGAAACTATACTAGAGCCTTGGGTTAAGTCGTGGCCGTGTGGGCGTTCTGTATTGAGTGACTTCGAGTTTTTTAACCTGTGAGTGATGCCATGTATTCATTTCTTGGATTCTTCAAATTTCATCTTAATGAATCCGTTATTCCACTAAAGGTGCTTCTAGATGAGTGACAGCTGTTACTGGTATCAACCAACTCTTTGGAGCAAAAGTTAATAAATGAACTTTCACCGATTTATCGGTTTCTTCAATTTTGATTTTCATATCTTCGATTAAAAAATATTTTAAGCGCCTATTTTAAGTTCCTATTTTGAAATTTTAGTACCTATTTAGGCTGCCTATTTCTTCATTTTTAGTGCCTAAATGTCCCCATCTTAATCATAACCAATAAATGAAGTAGCATCTCGTAGCACTCATGAATTAACAGAATTAGTAATATTAACCGCAAGATGTGTGTATAGCATTGTTCTGCATGTTTGCATGTTCATTTACGTTCACTCTCTCATTCATTTACTCGTTCAGACACTCTCTCAGTTTCTGATCGGACTGCGCACTGTTCTCCTGACTGCTTTTTGGTGTCTGCGCCTAGCGGCAGGGGGAGCGTGCCAGGTTCTGATTTGTGCTGGGACGAGTCCTGCATTCCTGGTGTGGAATCACCCCGTTCCACACACCCTAGTGGTGGCTTGCACGGTACTTCGTAGATGTAGACGTAGATGTAACCAGACCCACTGCAAATACCCGGCCATGAACATTCCGTTGGTACCATTGGTACACGTCAGTGAATCCAATTACACGCAAGGCCAAGACCCGTGGCGTTGAATTTAAAAAATTGTTATCATTTATATGGTTAGCTATTTCCACCGAAAGACCCCCTCATAAGGAATACGATTCAATTTTCATTCTATCGAGCTGAATTCAGTAATAAGATCTTAACAGCCTATTTTAGAGTTGAAATCTATAACTCATTGAGCATTTTCGTCATCCTTCATTACGTTAAGTTAAAAATAAATTCGATGGTTTCATGCTGAACTTAAACATTAGGTACATTTCCACCAAAATGTATTATGGTACGAGAAGAAAGCGAACGAAGAAGCCCAGGGAATGGTTTGGGGGAGAAAAATACCGCTGAGGAAATAAATAGGAAACAAATAGTAGGTGATTAGTATAGCTCGGGTATTAAGTGGAAAAGGATATTGAAATCATCAAATAAAGAAGGATATTAGAATGAAAGAATGGGGGAGAATGTAGTAGACATAATGAGGGATGAAGTGATGTGTAAAGGACTGTATAAGGGGATAAAAAAGAACCAGACCAGTTTAATCTGGCGTTAGGGAAAATAATTAGTATAACACCCATCCAAACCTACCCTCTCGTGCCATCTGTCAGTGCATTTCATTGCACCCCATACTTATAATCAGTGACTTGGCAAACATAAAAGCAAAGCTTAAAAAGAGGTTCTTATTATATTAATTTGAAAAAATCTTCACAGAAACGGGCTAAAAATGGTATTTCGATAAGAACGCAGTATCTAGCGATAGCCAAAAACATCTTATTTTTACATTTTTTCAAATATTTAAAACGTGCAAATATGAAAACATAAAGTCAGTCGGGATTTCTTAGGCCTCTGTTATAAGAAATCTTGGATTTAAAGAGGAATGGAAAAACACCACCTTCGGAGCTTAATTAGAACGAAACCAACTTTGAAGAGGATAAAGAAGAACACTTATCTTAAAAGAATGGCGACATCGATGGACCGAAGATGAGAAAGAAAGAACAACCCATCAGTTCATCCCAAACATAGGGGAAAGACTAAGATGTACACTTGAGATGAACCAAAAATTAACGGAGCTTTTAACTGGACATGGAAATTTCATTTCTTACCTAAAACGAATCGGAAAAACACGAACTGGGGAATGCAGCTGTGGAAACGGAGAGGACACAGTCCGCCATAGGATTCACGAATGCACCAAAAATACGAAGAGGAAAGAAATCGTCTAATCGAAGTTGCAGAGCAAGACCCCACCCTCGTACGAAGACGTTGGAAAGTTAATCCAAAAATATCCACAGCTGATCACCAGTTTCATTAAAGAAAGCATTCAGGCTCAGCCCTTCCCAGATGAGTGAAGATGGAAGAAAGACTTTATGTAAGGCAAGAATTTAATATAAAACCTTATTGTAATTCAAGAGAACATTTTTAAGAACAAAATCTAATAAGTAGCAAATAAACATTGTTAGATTTCTTGGGGGTAGAAATATAGGAACCCCCTAGATTATTTATATTTCCAGAATAAACTACTGTACTATCCACCCCTCTCAATTTCTATTCTTCTTTCCTTATCACAGGGGTTCTAATAATTATTCTATGTCACGCGGTCCTAAACACGCGACGTTATATATTATATTAGCCCGACACACAAAAGGTGCACTTCACTTTTTCACTTCTTACTTTGAGAGAGATCTTTTCTTTTGGTAGTCATTGGCGGCTAAGGTTAATGGATTAATTCATGCACAAAAATGATACACTTGAACAATACATATATTTATAATAACCCTTTTATTCTTCATAAAAAACAAATTCACTTTGGTTAATCAATTAATTAATATATGTTCCCTTCTCAAATATATTCGTATTAATTTATAATGTTTGTTGTACTTCACCGGATATTGCACAATGTAACTTCCGCCGATACTCTATTCCCCAGTATCTGTTTATCGGATTCCTGGATCCTTCCTTAACACAGGGCACTGGCGTTGGTAATTGCTGTCCAAAGCTGCTCACTCTCGGCTAATTATCACTGCAAAACTCCAGACTGACTTTCACTCGAAGACCGGTTCTTGGCTTCCCTGAGTGAGTGAGTGAGCTGACTTCGTTGAGACCTTGAGTGTTCTCCCCCTACGTTCCTTGTGACTTTTCTAAGCCACGTCCCTTGCTTGACAGGCCCTTATATACTTTCTCCCCACCCCTCCTGTATGTTCTAGAACATTCCAGGTTTTCTCAACTTCCTCTCGTATCTGATTGGCTTTTCCCTTCTCATTATTACAATTTTGATTACCCCTTCCATCCTTTCTTTGCCTTGCAGCTTTCATAACACAAACGGCATTGTTTTAAGTTTGTTTACATAACACGGAAACGGTATTGTTCTAAGTTTGTTTTCATAACACAAACGGCATTGTTTTAAGTTTGTTTACATAACACGGAAACGGTATTGTTTTAAGTTTGTTTACATAACACGGAAACGGTATTGTTGCCTCGCGGTAGCACGTGTTCCCAAAATACCCACAATGGCGTCCTTAATTGTAAACTTATGCCAACACGGCCAAAATGGCGTGTTACACTACCTTAAGGCTAAGGCCTCTGTTATACCTATTAGTTCATAGTTGTTATACTTAGAAATTTATTTCAGTATTTAGGGATTCCGCTAGCAATAATACCAATGAGTTATCAGAGACTTGGGCCAAATCGATCGAAAATCTTGATTATATGTACAATGAAGTTAAGAGTTCATGCACCAACAGAATACGTAGAAATATGTATGAGTAAATTTTTCAAGTTTTACAGGCAATATAAAAAAGAACGCGAAAAAGCAATACGGGGATTAAGCCAAAAATCATAAATCACCGATGAGGCAGCGTTGCATCCGTATTATTCGCCGGGACTCGATTCACAGCCATATTCCATGGGAGATGCGCGGAACACGAGATAGGATATGCATTAGGAATCGGATTGACTACCGTTGCTGATCAGCGTTACGAGGGAAATCTGGGTGCCACATGGGACAAAAGGGCGATCCCAGAGCAATGAGCGAGAGGCGCGCGAAGTAGGAAGGCGAAGCGAGGGATTGGAATAATAATTGGCCACCATCATCCACAGGCAGGGGAACGATCATACAAATATGCGCATTATAATTAACCGTAGGGTATTACTGCAGGGATAGGGGCTCTTGAACGAGACTCCCATTGATAATAATTCAGCCAGAGGCATTATTCATTTAACCATCGCACGCGTGCACGTAGAACGGAAATCTCATTTGGGAATCACGTTTCATTCGAATTTTTACGACATCTTCCGTTTTCACGTCATCTGAATAGATTATTATGCGATATTACGAAATCAGTCATGATAGTGAAAAATATAAGAGCTATGGAAATACAACGGCTATGGAAATTGGTGGAAAATAAGACGAATTATTTAAGGGAAATTGCTACGTGCCCAAGGATGTGAGACCCATTTATGAAGAAACATTTTGCAGATGGATATTCTATTGCGTAACAGAGAATCGTTTGGTTACAGCATAAGGTGAATCAAAAAGTTTGCAAGTATCTTCAAAGTAACTAAAACTTAAACTGCAGGTGAAGAATTAGCAGATATTGCTCTCTTGAGCTAAAGACCGACGTTAAAACCGGTCGAGGTTAATGAAAGTAAAACACTGAAAAATGAAGAGTACGTTTATTCTTATAAGTAATTATTAGATTAACAATTAAGTAAGTTAGGCATGCATCGATCACAAGAGGAATGACTGCTCATACCCTCATTGGTCCTATTAATCCGAAATATACATGAAACAGTTTCAATAAACACTAGTACAAATCTAATAATTTTTAAGAAGATGTGATTTTACCTATTTTCTATCATCAAGTCGGTCCAATATTTTGCAATAGTTTGACGCCGTTATCTTAAATCCATGACGAAATCAAATTATATTCTTTTTCTCGTGTAATCTCGCGTTTCCCATACCCAACGGAAATATGTCTTAACGGTTAAATATTAAGATTGATGCTCAACATATAAGATGCAGCCTCTTGCTATTCCCTCTATCCTTCATAAACCACGCTGTTTTTCAAGTCCAAGACAATATTGACATAAACAGCAAAAATATTTTACTCGTGGCTTTATTTCCCGACGCGAGAAGCCAGCAATACTCCTCGCGGAAATCGGACAAGAGTGGGTGGCTAGAAGCAGTGGCCCTCAATACCCATAAAACCCAGGCTTGATTCCTGGCCGAGAAGGATATATTTCAGTGGAATCACGATTTTTATTTGATTTATATTTGGAAAGCACTTCAAGTGTAGCTCTCTTATCCATTGGAAGGGACTTTTAACGTTGGGCACCTTGACGCCTTTAGTTAAGAGTGGGTAAAGCTAATTACTTACATTGGCGGAGACTTTTTTATAAAATCCTGATCCCTCCATGGGTATTATGTGAAGAATAAGTGAAATGTGGCGAGCGCCGGCTGAGACGTTAAGCAGTGGTTCCCGGGTGTCTTTACTTACTGTTAGAGTTACCTAATACTGATGTTGGGTCTCTCTCCACACTTCATCCAAAGAATCCTTCCCTAACTAACCAACCTACCTCTCCCAAATGTACACATATTACCTCAGTTGCTGGTGTGGTCTCCTGGTAACTACTACCTATTGCTACTCCCGCAAGTCACGTTAATTTTCACTCCCAATCCTGGAAAATGAGAATTTCTCAACTGGCACAGTCACTTAAGAAACCTGTGTTTGAGTAACTGGTTACCTGTCTTATAAATGAAAACAAAATAATGCCATCTCGTTTTTTTTTACGGCACATCACCACTAGGGTGGGTCGAAAAAAATCAATATTTTATTTTCGGAACGCTTTAGTCCGGAAAAGTTGCGTGTTGTAATAAGAAGAAAGACGGCATACAAAACATTAAAATCAGTTAACATCTTCCGTTCAGGCATCGTACTTAAAGTTTAAGAAAAATTGCAAAAATCACGGTATTTTTGTAATTTTTTCTGTTAGCTCAAACTTTTTAAATGAACACACTTTAGTTTTTTATGATTGTTTTATGGTTTAAATAACCGAAATAAATTAAATTCTGATCAATAATATAATATTTTCCGTTCGCGTAACGTCTTAGAAAAAAACAGAAATTTACCAATGTTTCGCAATTTTTACTGTGCAACTTTTCGTTCGTTTTGCTAGAAGCAAACGAGGCAGATCTCATTTGAAATTGATTGAACTGGTTTAAAATAGAGTGAACTTTTTTGAACTGAATTGAACCGTGGCGTGGCCCCTCCCTACTCTGCCGTACGAGGGGTCGGCACGTACTCCCCCTACCAACTTTTTTGACTACTCACCACCACGTGCTTCACTTCAGTCTTACTCTGTCTATTACAAGTGGTACACGTGTACACGCTTAGGTTTTGTGTGTGACGTGTGTACTGTTAGTCTGCGCTGTGCATTGTGCGATACCTTGCATTTTATGTGTTATGTTTGCTTAATGTTTATTCTAACAACAGTAGCTAATGATGAATGAGTCACAAACTATACTTACTAGGAGTGTGATCGCCGACTCTAGACGGAAGTTTTATTGCCCTATATTTGGTGAACCACGAAGTTTCCTCCAAAATAAACTGCCAACATATGAACGCGTACTTAGATGCTGTTTCTTTGAAGAGGGATACAATTTGTCACTCGTGAAAAACAACATATATGTAAATTTCTCTTATGTAATGCCTCTACGGTAGCGAAACAAATCAAATGTTTGTGTGATAAAGCATCCATTCCTTCGTTGTCTGACTGCTGAATTGTAAAGCTCATTAAGGTGTATCACGATTCCTATATTAAGATAAGGAAGTTATGTCAACGTGATACAGACAAGCCTTTATTTGAAGCTAGGTTTGAAAACTTTAGACTTAATGATAGATCATTTATTGACGTCGCTCCTTGTAAATGCACGTTGACAATGCCAAAACAAACACCAGATGCATGTCAATGTGCAATTCAAATAAAATGCTTGTATTAAAAAACAAAAAAAATTCCTGTCCTCGAGCTGAGGTTCATGTTTCTTCAAAGGAATTACAATTTGGGGAAAATCGGATCTATTGACAAGACAGTTACAAAAAAGTTAAATTTTAAGGTCGAGCGGAAAGCTAACGATCTTTAGCGAGCCCTGAGTGGCAAAGATATTACTAAAATAGGTGAGTACTCGGACATTGATTAACACAAACAGTTCTACTGAAGACACGGAGTATGAGGAAGATGAATACAAACCAATTACATCGACTGAAAACCCCCAATGACAGATGAGAGTTCAACTTAGCGCAAAAGCGCTAAACAGTGATCGGTTCGGATTTTCTGATCGGGCAACAGCTGTCATAGCGTCAAGTGTTATGCAAGACGTTGGGATGATAACCGACACATATTCTTCCTATAGGATATATATGTGATTGATAAGTGTAAAGTAAGAAGTGACAAGAGTCCTGTTAGGATGGATTTTGTAAATCAATTCACACCTCCTGAGGAAAGTTGGGGTCTTATCCTTGACGGAGGAAAAGATGATACTTTGTTCGCCGAAAAATTGAATACCAAGCAATTTCGCAGGAATGTGGAAGAAGAACACCATTCTCCTATCCAGGAACCTGGATCAACTTATATTGGATATGTGTCTGCTTCCTCGAGTTCATCAAATGATATCAATAACAGTATTCTTTCTTGTTTGTCTGAACTAACAATATCACTAGAAAAACTAGAAGTAGTGTGGTGGCACTGTAACCAACACTGGATGGAAGAATAGTGTCATCCACCTACTAGAAAATCATGTAGGACGCCCGCAATAGTGGAGTATATGCTTCCTGCATTTTAATGAGCTTCCTTTTCGCCACATTTTCCAACATATTGACGGTCAAACTGCGGGGCCTAAATCTTTCAGTGGGCTAATCGAGCAGCAGCTCAATTGCTGTGAAAAACTCCATGTGGTTGATGATGAACACATAGCTTGTTTGATTCCTGGTATAGGCAGGAGACCAACACACTTTGAGCAAAGACCAACATTATCTGTTGGACATTTCAAATGCGGGACATTGTCCAGAAGACTTGGCAAATCGGGACCCTGGTCCTTTATCCCATTCCAAATGGCTAACTGCGGCCAACCGAGTCCTTAGGTTGTATATATGATATACAAACTAATACATACAATATTCTAGACTCACACATTGATTGTCCTGAATTGCTTTCCTCCATTAACTTCAGAGTCCCTTGTCGATCCCCACGTACGTATTCCTTACTCCATATGCCTATCCCCAGACTATCCCTTGTCAAGCGCTCACTTCACTGCCGCCTCTCCTCCCTGTACTGAATCCTTTGCCTAATAATATTCATCCGTTTATTCTGTCTCCAGACTCATTTATCAATCTCGCCACGTCCCATTTTCCCATGAATAAATAATACCTCTCACATTTACCTCCCTTCCTACCTACGTTATCTTTGTATTTTTTATTATTTTCACCGTATACCAATTGTTTTCATTGATTGTTTTTTGTTTTTATTTAATGTATGTTATTGTAACTTTCAATTGGCAGAAATTCTGTAAATAAATAAACAAGTGAATAAATATAAATTCATCAGAACCATCCGGAAACTTAATAGAAATAGTTGGCTTAATCTTAAAATCGTATATTCCTGCATGGTTTGCCATAAAAAAGAGCAAATATTTTACAGACGGACCAAAGCATATCTTTCAAGCAATCCAAACCACACGGTATTCATCCGACGAATTACCTAAGGTTGTCGATCCAGTAATACAACGAAATGCGTTCTTTGCGCACCCGCAGAATGTTCTGTTGGAAATGCTTGTCGATGAAAGAGAACAAATTCGGGAGCTCGGTTACAGAAGGATATTAAAAGCAAAAAAAACAAACCGTCCCAAAGAAGAAGACTGTTCGAAATTTCGTACCACCAAAGATAAACTTTCAAGGTTCCGATTACATTGACCTTATTGATTGGAATTCTTGTGTGGTTTATCCTCCCCCAATGCTGCGAGTCTTAAGTGAATATGATATTAAATCACTCATCATTTCTGATATTACACCCATCAGAGAAATACAAAAGTTTCCCTGTCACACCCAGGCTGTGGAGACGCGGTGCGTTAGACGTGCGACAGAGGCCTCAAATAAAGTATGTGGACATGAAGCTAGAGATGGCTACATCCGAGCAACACTTAAGTCTTGATTACGGTTATGCCTCATTTCTCCAAACAATCAGACATTAAATGTGAAATAGATATAAAAAAGAAAAAAGTCAAACAAAAGTAAGCCTAAGTATTCTACTCTATCTAGAAAATCTTTGTAAATAGGCGTAAATATAATGCAAATACCACACTCAACAATTGGATGGTTGGTTGATTAGGAAGTGGGTGGAACTAGACGTACAATCACCTCCACATGGTGAGTTCTGATTCGTTTTGTTCTGGTAAAATGAACGAAGAGTTGCACTGTGAAAATTGCAAAAAATTGGTAAATTTCTGTTTTTTCTAAGACGTAGTGCGAACGGAAAATATTAGATTATTGATTAGAATTTAATTTATTTAGGTTATTTAAACCATAAAACAAGCATAAAAAACTAAAGCGTGTTTATTTAAAAGGTTTTAGCTAACAGAAACAATTACAAAAATATCATGATTTTTGCAATTTTTCATAAACTTTAAGTGCGATGCGCGAACGGAAGATGTTTACTGATTTTTATTTTTTTGCACGCCGTTTTTCTTCTTATTACAATACGCAACTTTTCCGCACTAAAGCGTTCCGAAAATAAAATATTGATTTTTTTCGACCCACTCTAATCACCACATGTAAATCGAGTAGCAGAGCGTTTCGCTTTCTCCAATGACCATCGAATTCATCGCATTCGCCGCTTTTTAACATATGACCGCTCCACTCCTCATCTTTCTCTTCTCATCTTCGCTCTAATATCATGCGCGGTGAACTTTCTCGTCTCGTTATGGAGACTTCACTTTGCCGAGACTCGAGTCTTGGAAAAGAGGGCTTTTACGATTGGCACGGCTGCCAAGTGAAAGGGGATGTGAAGAAGAGTTCAAGAAACTGGGGTGGTCCTCGCCCTCGCTTCCTCGTCTATGGCCTCTTCCCTTTGGCCGCCGAGAGTGTGGGTGTGTGATAGAGATTCAGACGAGAACATCCCCCTCACCCCACTACTCAAGAGATGACTTGTTGCTTCGAATGAAGCCCTATAGTGTAGCTGGAAACCATAATAGCGCTGAATATATCTATGATGAGAATCTAACCAAAACTCTTGAGAGCATTGAATAATCTTAGAAGTCAATTAGCGGTCAACACAATGTATTGATACTTTAACGGGAAGCACTAGCTGAGAAGGTACACAGCAACGAACGAAATTTACAATGAAAAAAGTAATTCGCCATTATTGTCAACAGCATTCACGAATTCTAAAGATTTAGGTTCATATCCCAGTTCAGCTACGTGATTTTTAAAATGGTGGGTGCCAAACATTCGTGTATCTCGTCATTCATGAATCCTAATTAATATTAAATACTTTTAATTCGTCTTACGCACATATCCATATGTTTTAAAATGCCTTTAATTGTGGACTAAGGACTGTGGCGCACTTATTCTATTATTGTATGCATGATATGCACCTTGTGAGAACATCAAGTTCCTTCAAAGCCTCTATGCAATTAACAGTGGAATAAGGAACCTAAGTAACTTAACTGTTTTAACAATTGAATCGGATTCAAGGGAATTTTTAAATAAAAATAGAACAAGTTAATTTCGCATTCAAGGGATCTGGATTCCTATCACAATCCCGGAGAATGATTGTTCATTGAGAATACTGCACATTCATCACATTGCAGTATTGCATCGCTGCAAAAGTAAAGAAATAACTTATTGAAACCCAAAGAACTTAAAGTACTGAGGCGACCCTTATTTGATCTGCTACTCCTTGAGCCTGAATAAATAGTCGAATTACAAAAAATGCACACTTAGTACATTTCTCCCTCAACTGGTTTTTACCTATTTGATGATTACCTATCCCATACATATGGAAATTACATACGGTTGTTTAGTCAATGATTGATTAAACAATTATTAAACCAAAACTTAATTCGTGACTTAAAAGTGTGGAAGTTACAATTGTGTTTTTATCGACATTGATATAACATTCTTCCACAAAATTAAGCCTGATACGATTTTATACATCAAACCAAAAAGTCGAAACCTGGATCGGTACCATCGATACACTAAAAAATTCCTTCTATGAAGTTAAATGCAATACTTGAAATCGTGGTTTTCGACTTAAAATAGTGAAAAAATCCTATGCATCCATTACAGAAGGGAATTTACCGGGAAGAAAGCATAGGGTAAAAGAAAATAAACTTATATTTTCTCAAACTACTCGGCTGGATCACAAGGAGTTTTCTGCCTCAAATATTGGTTGGATTTTCCCGCAGTCCCCTTAGTAAAAGTCAGAGCAAAGGTAGAAAACATTACTAGGTGGACGAGGTGTAATTCTCGAGCGCTTTCCAGAGCCATCGCCATCTCCTCTATGAGAGCTATGCTGCCCGCTATTCATTTCAGGGTGGGCTTTCGAATCATACCTCCGTTTAAATTACTGTAATTTAAAACTATCAGATATTTCTAATGATCCTGAAAAAAACTTGGTTAGTGGTAGCAGAGCGGGGTCACATCTCAGGTAGTCGGTCTTTGGGTCACAGGTGTGTGGGTCGACCCTCGCTCGCGAGAGTCATAATCCTCGCTAGTAGTGGGACCTCGCTCGGCCTGAAGTCTCCTCCTCACTGCCCCGGCCCCCGCAGCGGGAGGGGAGCCGCACAAAACTGACCGTGTGCAGTACATTAAAATCATGAATTAAATGTTAAAAATCTAGAAAGATTCCTCCCAAGAAAGGGGTAAATCGACTTTTTTTTAGTTTTATAAAATTTCTAAAAATTGAATGGGTAGTAATTTAAAATAAAATACTAAACAAATAATTAGAATAGATATTTCCAAATGAATCCTAATGGTAACGTATTATTGCTTTCATAATTAAGTTTCAGATCAAAGCTCGGCCAATGAAATATTTTGGTCCAACCAAAAAGTGTTTATACCACACAAACAAGAAGTAGAATGAGAAGAAAACAAAAATCTAAAATGAAACAGCTTTTGTCCAGATGGTCAATTTTGTTCCATGTCACTTCCCAGCTTCTTATCAGTAACTATGGTAATTGGACAAATGAAAGGAGTATCAGAAGTACTTCAATGCGAATGGAATGAAGGTAATAATCTTGACCGATACGACTCGTTCAACGCCGCTGGTTTATCGCCCCAGCTGCATTTTTGCATTACATTTGCACAAAGCTTCATCTTATCCCAAAAAACGTGTCCCAATCAGAGAAAGATGTTATTTCACATAAACAAGACCGCACTTATGATATATAGGAAATAAAATGGACCTATTGAAGAAAAATTTGTTAAAGAATATTTGCAATACTAGGAAATCAATTGTTAATAGAAAAATAATATGCCATTTTGTTATTGGATGAATTAGGATAGAGGTAATTCCGAGCACAAAGAAAGAAAGCAAAGATAAATTCCCAGAGGGGTAAACAGGAAACCAAATGTACTTTGAACACGACGAAATGTTGGCTTCCTCAATACAGCGCGGCAGATTTTACAAACCAGATGGAATTAGTGGGAAAGACATTATGACTTAACAGATAGTTTTAACAATTCACTTCTCCCTCGCACAATCCATGACCACTGCAACGCCTCTCATTGATGAAAATACAACTTAACACGTTGAACGCTGACTGACGACAATTGTCGTCCGCCGGGTGCTATCCGGTGACTGCGGACGACAATTGTCGTCCAAGCTCGCTTTGCCTTTTTAAAGGCCATTTAAATTTCAGTCACCGGCAAAACTCGAAAAAAATGCCGCCGCGTTGAAAGTGTTAAGGTTACAGCTGCGTACATATAAATGTGGAACGCATTCTCCATTCACATTGACATAAAAATGGTGAACAGTCACCGAAGTTAAGCATCGTTGGGCTCGGATCGAGTTTGGAGGGGGGGGGGGGTCCTCCTCCTCTCCGATCCTGATCCTCCGATCCGTCCGAGTGCTGTTGTCCCTGTCTGCACGTGGCAGACAGTAAGTGCTAAATGACCTTAGCCGTTGATGCACGTTAAACAAAAATACTACTACAATCAAACACCCACTGCCCACCTCCTCGTGGAGGCTCACAAAGGGCAACATAGACATAATCCATTCCTACATTCCCAATTTCCAACCAGTCCAGTGTTTGACAAACACTTCTTACTTAATACCCGTTCTACAACCCGGTAGTCAATTTCGCTTCGAGGGCTCTTTCCCCATTTAAGCGGCGCAGATAGGCTTAGGGAAACCGGTTTTGCTTGCCAAGACTGGATTTTCTCAAATCGTTAAAACTGCATCTCAGACATTATTATAACGAGAATAACCCATTATATCATCATTAATTCAATGAACGCTTGCTGTTGAATAATTCAAGTCCAATTAACACATACTAATAAACATATATATCAGACGGAGTGAAGAATGAAAAATGTTAGTTCACGTTCGAACGATGAATCATGCCTGTATGTTATTAGTGCGTGCATAGATAATATTTGCAACATTTGAAGTTTCATTCACGAGTCAATTGCATTTCTTTAACACAATAGCTATCAACATCAAAACGAGCTAAGACACCATTCAGTTAGTCCACCATAGCCTAGTTTAGGCGTATGGCGACCTATGCATAGATAGCTTGAATAAAACATTTCGCAGACCTTTCCCTTGGCATGATTTTCAAGTCCTGGGCTTGATTTTTGATTCACAAAGCCTTTTCTTCATAAAAACTGTCAGTTCCGTGGGCTCGGAAGTATGATAGAATCAAGATCACGCAATGTTTTTGGATAAAAGGTACTTAATTATGATTTGTCCCCATTATTCGGTCACAAACATCATTTTAGACAAATTTGAGAGAAATTAGACCATAAACAAGTTTTCCACGCCAGTTTATGTGCTCTATGTACGGTACCTGAGATATATGACCCAGGAAAGCGATCCAAGAGGTGAATTGCGGATTTTTAAGGACTATTGGTATGCTCACAATTGGTATGTCTACCAATCTCAAAAGTTTTAGCCTTACATTGTTTTTCACGAAATTTTGGCTTATTTTTGACCTAAAATGTCTGGACTGAAATGGGAATAAAATTATAACTTTATGCGGAAAGCTTACATCTGTTGATCGTTTTCTAATCCGCAAGCTATCTCGAAATTGTCAAATGATGCTACAAGACTGGATTTCATTCAAAGATGCAGCGCCACTCACGTAACTTGAACCCACAAACCATACCCTGCAAGATGCCGCAGGGGCGTGTGACAGGGACCATGTGACCGTTATGACCCCCAACCGCGAAGGTAGGAAAGTAGAAAGTAGGGAGGAAATAGGGAAAAGGAAAATTTTGCTCCTGAAGACGCTCGTTGCAACGCAAGAGAAACATGGAGCAAAGAATGCTTCCACCGCAGCACAACTCGAAAGTCACATCGGCATCCATGAGTAGTGGCTAAATCCTACACTCAAGAACAGGCTAAAGGCATTGGAAGAGTGATAGAGCGAAAAGTGGAGGAAGCTTAGATGGGTTAGTCTCTTCATCTGTTTTCGCTGCAGTCATGAATGACACTTGAGGAGAAGGAATATGTGTACCTCTGTTCTAAAGCGTATCTCTATCATTGTGTCACTTCTGTCAATCCTAGAAATGCAGTATGGGGTTCAAATGATTGGTTTTATAAAAAAGTATTGAATTTATCATGATGTCATATTTGGTGAAAGGCTATGAGAGGAAGAAGAATTGAATGCTTTACGGAACGGTTGATTATTTGGGGGAGGTGCCTAACAACTGAGGCCATTTGCGAAAATGAAAAAAACAATGGAATGGTGGTGAGAAACCCGTCGTCGGTATTATCTAAATCATGAACACATATATATATTACTGGACCGCAATCGGATCAAATTATACCAAACATTCCGCATGAAAGGCACATACGGTCACAGCGCCTCCACTCTGGAGAAAGCGGAAGTACTAGTGTAAACACGGATGGATTGCCGGGCATGGTGGATTCAAGTGGCTTTACGTAATTGATGCGCGTAAAATCCATTGGCGGAAGCACGCATGATTTTGCATGTAAATATCGGAGTACATGAACAAACTATTTTGAGTGTAACACCAAATTAACAAAATATCACATTCACCTAACCTACATCACCTTCAAAAGGTCACGCATCCTGGCACGAAACAAGACCTATTCACCATGGATGCTAAGAAAAAGAGCTTCTTCCACGAAAAAACACTAATGCCTGCCCACAATGGTCAAACGTGGTCTGGGGAATATATTTCCCACAACCAGTTCTCGCTCCCGAGCAAAGATATGTATATGTACTCTAATACCCTCACACACAACGATACATATTTAGGATTAAACTACTCCAGCAATCTCACTGAGGAAGGCGTATTTTCCGCACAATTAGCAAACATGTGGCTCTCTGTTCTTGCGAATCTTGCTACTAACTCCATGTATTTCTCCCAGAAACCTAAAGGCACGTCAGAAACTAGCGACATCTCCTAATACAAATTTAAACGTTAAAATGCGGAAGTTCCGGAATCAAAAAATTACAAGCAGCGCCATCTACCGATGATGGTCCAGTATTATATGTTCATGATATTAATATTAACGAATGGTGAATGGAAAACCAAAGTTTAACGCCCCATCTGGTGGATGGAGTACTTCAATTTACGTGCCCTCCACATGGAGGGACTAGGTTTACAATGAAAAATCTCCGACAATGTAAGCATTCACATTAGTGCTCTTAACAAATGGCGCCGAGATGTCCACAGTCCCGCCCCATGGACAGCGGTAGGATTGAAGTGCTTTCCATTTAGTGAGTTCAAGTGAGGATCGATGGAAAATCTCCACCACCGTCGGAATGGGCCCTCAGGGTCCAGAACCAACTGGATCCTCTGATTTTAGGACCAATGCCATAGTTTCCAACTTATGCGGTGTCCAACGTCGTCCTCCAGCCTTTCCTCCCCCCCTCCCTCCCCCTCCAATCATGGCCCTCCCGCGTCCCACAGTGATCAACAATCTCCTGCTGGCCTCCCCTACCCCCGCTCCACCCCCCTCACCCCCCCTCCCTCTCTCAGTCCCCCCTCCCTCACCTACGGCCGAAGACTCCGAGTACTGTTACTCCTTTGTTTTCCGGGCATCGAACTGACCAGCTCCTGCGAAGCACAGCGTGATGGACGGAATTCTTTGTTGAAGCCCTGATACATCATTTGTGTACGTCTTGTGTATACAGCGCCAATGGGCGGACGGATAAAGTGTGGGCCTCTCTTTGGCGAATAGCTCTTCGCTCGCATATTCCTTTTTAAAGGGGACGAGAGGATTTCCCGACTACTTAAATTGTTTTGCCGTGACTCACAACCCAACGAGCAACGGGGTTTCGTAAAATATTTCGCAGAGCTTAACTAAAATGTTTAGCAGAGATAAACTTGCACATAAAAGCAAATTGATATTGTCGACCACTTTAATGCATACTGTTTATCTTCAGCCATTTTATTAAAAGGAAGCATGGTATTTAACAGAAATCCCTCGAAAGTTAATATCGTAATGCCTCAACTTGCTCCCATTAACCATTACTAAAAAGACAATGACGCACACAATATATCAGCTGATTCCAGCGACATTATTACGAAATACATACCTATAAACAGACAATTAATTTGGGGGGACAATGAATATCCTTGTTTTAACAAATCTTCACACTCAATAATAATTAAGGAGCCTACTCCTCTTTACAAGGTTCTCTTTTCACTTCTGGTTAATTAAAGCTTTTGTAGTTTTTTTTGCAGAATTTTGTCTTTTCCTCCTCGCCAATCACAGCACTGTTTGAAACAATTCGGTCCCTTCAAAGTGTAGACAGCATTTCTTGTAAGGAATTTAAACTATTGGCAAATTAATTTGAGCCGGATGATGAAATTTCTGTGTTTGTATATATTCAGATCAAAATTGCTTTGAAAAGGTACAAACATACACGAAAATCTCGGAGGAAGACAACATTTGTACCGCGCATTACTCGCATAGAATTATATGTCTTACAATTAGAGTGAAGAGTGTCCAAATAAATCCTAATTAGCCAATAAATAATGACTACGAGCTTAATGAGAGCATCCTGATTCCATGTAAGAAGAGTCAATTAAGGTGAATTGTTTAAATCATAAGATTATTGCGAAATTGAGTGGAATTTATAAATATGAAATAACAAAAGGTGTAATTTTCCACAAATATCATTTACTATCGACCCGGGTTTAAATGTTTATACATCATGAAGATGAAATTACAAAACGTGCAATTTTACACAGTATAAAATTTACTAATAACCAGGTTTTAATGTTTATACAACATGATGATTGAACATTGAAATTAGAGTAGTTAGTGAATTTCATTTCTCGCTCACATTGGTGTCAGATTATTTCGACGAAGCATCATCCATTCCTCACAGAAGAAACTTCATTATGTGACAGAATAGCAAAGAATATATTTTTGCTCCGAATTTCCTCGCCCAACAGAGAGATAGGTATAACTCAAAGAAATTGTTTCCACTTCCTCGAGATCTGGAACGTGTCTTGGTGTCGACTCCCCATCATGGCGACGCAGGCCACACAAACCACGTGGAAGTAAAAACAGTTACGATTCGACCGTGATTCGACTGCCTTTCCTCTTTCCTCCCCCTCTTTCTTCTTTCCACAAACTTCCGACGCAGCTGCAACGAAGGGTCTTGCGCAAAGACCTCCCAGTTCCCCTGGGAGATGCGGGCAGGGGATCGAAGACGTCATCTCATGGCGTCACTAAGACTTGGCACCCCTTCTCCTTCCTCTCCACCACATCCGTCTCCATCGGACTTGTGTCCTCAAATATTTTCCCAGACCATCGAATACATATTACATAGACCGATCCGCCGCCGGAAGATTGACTCCGGATGGAAACTCCGTTCGATAAGAATCATCTTAGTTCGCATTAGGCTTCGGTGCATATTGAATGAACGTCATCAACCGTAATGCCTTTTTTATCAGAGAAGGCCGTTCCCCGAAAGGGAAGTTATCTTATTACACTGCTGCCATATATGAACTCCGAACGTAATACCGGATAGAACTAAGCCCCACTGACTATACTGAAATAATAATGTTTTCCCCAGTAAAACCTGAGGGGTAAAATTTCCACCGCCACTAGGAAGGATTACAGCGTCGGGAAAATAATGCACCTGCCTAGGAAAACAAAAATTATTTAATATTTTAGATAGCCTTCCTCAATAATATGTAATTCATAACAGTAAAATAATTTTTCATCACTGGACTCAGGAATAGAAGTCGGGGTTGCGTATCCATTACTACACATAATCACCGATACTTAATATAAGCTAGGATAGAACTGGAATGGCACTGCAGCGTGAATTCTTGTTTTCCCCTATTTAATTGTAAATTAGTCAACTGCAGAGCGGGAACGGATGAAACCAAATGAAATCCATGCGTAATTAATGTGCATTTGTTATGAGAAGGACGCATACGGGAAAAAATGAAAACGAAATATTGTTTGCCATAATTCACCATTGGAGGACGTAAACTTTCAGAAATTTTTTAACACAAAACGAACTGCTGAAAACTCATGCTATAATTTAAGTATTAAAGTTCATTTTATGGATAATATTCTCAATTGTCTAGAATAACACCTGGGATTTCATTGAGGACTAATATTGAATACAAATCAGTAGTCTTGACAAGTTACCAAGCTCATGCATTGTCGAAGAGTGAAGGGAGAGGGTATATATTATTTTTTGTTTAATTTCCACTAATAACTCGGTTATGATAAATTAATGGCTTAATAAGTAGGTACTCATACCTCCAATTTGATTTATTCCTCAGGCAATGCCATTAAGCTATGTGTATAATTTACGCATATTTTTTCGATTTCATTAATAAACATTCAAATTTTGAACTTTCGATTTTCTCTTAAAATTATGTTTATCTATTCCTATTTAACGTATATTTAACATCGAAATGCTTGGATGATGACACTTTGTCAATAAAAAGAAAGTTCATGGAACGGATATTTATTCTTTTGAACTTTTTATTGCAATTTCCTGAATGGACATTTTATTCCATTTCACATATGAAACATTAATGTATTATCAACTCATGCAATGTTTGATACTTATTTAACATTATTTACTCACGATCATTTTAAAATTAAATAAAGTTTGTGATAAAAGCCTTGACGTTTCACATCACATATATCTATTGTTACCGAGGAGGACCAAGGACTGAATGCATGAAACAAATCTCAAGAGACGTTAGAACTTACGGACATATGAAGGAATAAAAAAATTAGCTGATAGGAGATTGGAGTAAGTATAGAGCTGCAGAAATCTTCGGATTGATGTTGATACTTTTTGTCAATATTACATAGGCTTTCGCAATTTTTCTTACTGATACTATGGCATGGTTGCTATCCCAAAACTTTTAACATTGCAGAAGCTACATCAGACTTGAAATTTGTATTAAAAAAGAGTTAAAGTATTCAAGCAATAAAATTATTGGCTGAGGGTGGAAGAAAAATTGAAAATGCAAGCTGCCGAGCAAAAACGCCGAGTCGGTTTCAGTCCTCTTCAGACCATAATAACTTCTTAAAATTAAATTTTACAAAACTGAAGGGAAAAATAAGTCACCAGTTGATGTCATCAGCCCACTCAAATATAGAATTTAAGCTCGGAAAAACGAATGGCCAATTTCTGCGTCTACTTCCTGAATCCAAAATGATCCGCGAAGCGACCTTTGTATAACCATTAAGCCTCAGGAAAAATGTATATGGTGAACATTATCCCTGTGACGATGAATTCATGAGCAATCTATGCTCATTTAATTAATTATCCATTCTTGAGTTCACGTGGCTTTAATCCAAAATAGAGTCCAGTCTGGGGTTAAACAGTTACGTATCGGTATTAGCCTGCTGTTTCCTATTTATGATGAAAATTGACCTTTCTAATTTTCCACGGTCTCACCCACCAACTTATAAATGGCCAATGCCATTGTGAACCCCATCGGGTCAAAGCTGACCTCCCCTGGTTCGACTCCATATAGCGTTTGTAATTAGCACACAGACAAGAGCGGTATTACCGTATTGAAACGCTTAAAGGTAAGCTACGAGAAAGACACACGCATACGAGAAAGTACATATTTTACAATAGTACAAGAGTAAACAGTGCAAATAGAGAAAAAACGTGAAAACATTAACTGGCATTTAACTTCGCATTGACATGCTAAAAATTTAATAACTGCTTACTTCCTTTGTAATTGATTATCAAGATTATTATTTTAACTGTGCCATTATTTCATTTCACTATTCGCCAAAATATATTTGATCTCTTAAACCTGCAATAGCGGGGAGCAATGAAATTTTAAATGTTTACATATATATGCATACGTAAACATAACTATTAGGTTTTACTAAAAAAAACGATGCAAGAACTTACGCACAGGAAAATCACGGCTGCAATAATCTTAAATTTATTATTCGACAGCAGGAAATGGTGAACAGAACCATGAATATATGATTGAACATAAATATCTACTAGTGTGAAAGCAATGATCAGCTTTTAGGCGATTAGCCAGTAGATTTAGTCTTTCCTGGCTCCGTCAAACAATATAAATGCTACCTAAACAATATTCTAGAACACAATGATTTTACTTAACCTTCCTGTTTGATTACTTAGTTCTCCTAGAAAATGACGCGAAATCATTGAAATAGGTCGGAATTGTGTGAAACAAATACATTCCAATATTTACTGAGTTATGCTAGACATACTTCGGGTTATAATATCGTTCCAGCGCTTTGAAAAAGGTTGTTAGTCTGCCTAATCGTTCATATGTAAACTTCGGGGGAACCAATCTAAATAAATTAATTTTGTAGCGTGTCAGTCAGTCAGTCATTCTGTATCCATTTTGTTTATTTCTCTCTCAAGTTTTGAGCTAGAGAAATGAGGTTTGGTGCATTAAATGTGGATTCTCTGTCTGTATAATTTTGTAGTAGTTTTGGATTTTTAGCAGTTGCTGGTGCAAAGAAAAATGCAAAAAAACCGTGGCTATTAAGCTCATAATCCGTAAAAACTGTTTAACAACGATGAATTTATTTAGGTTAGCAATGGTGAAGTAAACAAACAGTAGGTACCTAACAATATTCAGAGCGTGACTGCGGAAACAGTTTCCCCAAGATTGGAATTGGCGAAGGGAACTGCAAACATGTTGGCACCTGAGCCGGAAGTAGAGGAGGAACTTGGACTGGATGCAGCGCCAATACCTAATGTTGATATTGGACTCGAAACAAGCCATTAGTCTCGATTTGGTTACGCTAAGTGGCGATCGGTGAGTTACACGACGTTTTTAACTTCCTATTCCACTGAATTGTTTAAATTTTTAGGCTAAGTCGTTTATTTGTGGTATTTGTTGCGGGCGTTTTCTTGCCTGCAGGTATTCGACCCGGAGCAGGAAAAGCTGCTAGTAGAATATCTGAAGAAATCATCTGACATATTTTGGGTTAACTCCGAAGGAAGTCAGAAGATTTGCATACACATATGCTGTAGCTTGCAACCGCAAAATTCCATCCTCTTGGACTGAAGGAGAAATTGGGGAATTGGATTGGTTTTCTGGATTTTTAAAAAGTCACAACTCCTTATCAATCAGGGCAGCGCAATCAACTAGCCTAGCGAGAGCTACAAGTTTCAATAGAACAAATGTCGAGGCTTTCGTCAACAATTTGACGGTTATCATGAACCGCCTTAAGATCGGGCCATCAGATATTTGGAATGCAGATGAAACTGGCGTGACTACAGTGCACAAGCCTAATAAGGTAGTTGGACGGAGAGGATTCCGCCAAATCGGTAGAATCACATCCGCTGAACGAGGGACTCTTGTCACAGTGGCAATAGCTGTAAATGCTGATGGTAACAGCATACCACCATTCATCGTGTTTCCTAGAGTAAACTACCAGCCACATTTTGTTCGTGACGGCCCTGTTGGCTGTGAAGGAGATGCCAACCCCTCAGGTTGGATGGTTGAGAAAATTTTTTTAAAATTTTTGAAACAATTTGTTCATCATGCTCGATGCTCTCCCGAGAGACCATGCATATTGCTCCTCGATAACCATGATTTGCACCTCTCACTTGAAGTGCTAGATTTTTGCAAAAGTAATGGCGTAACACTTTTGTCTTTCCCTCCCCATTGCAGCCACAAGCTTCAGCCCCTCGACAGGAGTGTAAGACGCCCCTTTGAAAAAGTTCATCAACACTGCCTGTGGTTCATGGATGTCGATAGCAATAAGCGTCCAATGACGATATATGACATCCCAGGCATTTTATAGACAGCACTACCCTTGGCATGCACTCCTGTTAATATCAAAGCAGGCTTTAGAGTTTCAGGAATATTCCCTCTAAATATTGACATATTTCAAGACGCGGACTTTATGCCATCTCATGTAACCGACAGGCCGGCTCCCCCAATTTCAAACCCAACCTCTGAGCTTTCTGTGGCCATTTCTGATTCACTAGCAATGCTTCCTTCCGAATATGATCCATCTACTTCCGCAGCTTTTCTGTCTCCCTCTGGGCAATCTGTCGCTGGCACATCCGGTATTTGAAAAAGCAGGCCCAAGAAAAAGAACCAATGACGGAAGGAAGAAGAGACAAACTGCCATTCTAACTGACACACCCCTTTAAAGGATGCATTAAGAGCAAAACAGGATAAAGCAAAACAGAGAAATATCGATGTGACCAAGAGTAAGAAAGAAAACGCAACTATAAAACTGTTTTTCTCCGCAAAAACAAACAGCAAAAAAGCAAAAGTTAGAAAACCGAAAGATGACAATTCATGTGAAACTGGTAACGAAAATGACGAAGATAACTGTGCTTGTATTTACTGCTTGAAACGATTCCATAATTCTAAACCTTGTGCACAGTGGATACAATGCACACTGTGTAAGAGATGGGCAAATGATCACTGTAGGCCTATTGACACGGATTCATTTTTTTTTGTTTGCGTTAGCTGTGAAAGTGATGTTGAAACTGACTTATTCTAAAGAGTTTTAGGCCTACTTATTATTTCATATTGATTTGAAAAATCAATTTCCCATGTTTTTTCATTGTTTTATACTTTTTTAGGATTTCAATTTGTCGTTTTGTACATATTTTAGAATAAAAACGATTAGTATAGTTTTTGTCGTGTTTTATTAGCAATCACCCTTAAATTTATTATTTTTTTAAGTGTGTAAACTTACCCCAGGAAATGTGTAAACTTTTACAAACGTTTACACAGGTGACTTCACTCAATTATATTTTAAGTACATAAAAAAAGTATGATGGTATGAGGTTCTTGATATGTTTCAAATGTAGGCTAATTATCAAGTAATAATTGAGTGTGAAACACATGTAAATAACTGCAACACAAAAAATTAGAAAAATCAAAATAAAAAAGTGTGAAAACCTGCCCCGGTCTACCCATAGACCGGGGCAAGTTTGGTACATGGGCAAGTTTACACACTGGTTATAGTTCATAAACTATTGGTCGGAGCGCAGCACTTGTCACGTCAGACGAATCACAGAGACCGCCATTTACATTCATGTCAGTCAACCAACGCAGAGCAGTATTTGTGATTTTTCTTTTGGTGAGTAAATTTTTACATCACTATAACGGCATTAATAATATCTATACCATTAGATACTTATAACTCATTATGGTTTATCCTGTTCGACTGCTCTTTTACGGTTACTATAAGATAGACAGTTGAATGCCCACCTTGTGAACCAAACTTAAATGTTACATTTTTTCGAGAATGTGCCGAAGGGGCATGTTTACACAAGTGACATGGGGCATGTTTACACATTCTTAAAATCGTGTAAACGTACCCCAAGCTTCTTTAACCCTAGAACGCCTGAAGTCGCCTGCATCTTAGATCGCCTGCGCGGTCATTTTGACTGCAGTTAATAGATCGTAGTTTCATTTTGATTATTTTCAAGGAAATCAGAGGAACATTATATAAAAAAATGTTATTTCACTTCATAATGGACCCGCCGATTCTATCGAGACGTTTAGCTGTTATCGTCTACCACCAGAATGAACAGAAATATCGTCGAGTATCCGTTTAGTTTTACAACCTGCTCCTAATAATTTTTCTACGAGCGTATGTAAATGAATTAACATGCGCTGGTACTTGCATGTGCCTAGCTCGAGTTCAAAGTATTCAAGCTCCTATTCCTACCGTCACAGTTTACTCCCCCATACCATCATTGTAGTGCATATCCCCTGTGCCATCTGAAGAAAGCGCTTCCACAGCGCCACTAACGAGCGTCGAACCGGCGTTTTCAGAAAAGCGCACGCGCGTGCGTGGTGCAGCTAACGGACGTGATAAGCGCTTCTAACTAGCGTAAAACCTGCAACCTTTGCTTTACTTGAAATTCGAACGCTCGTTAGCAGCGCTTCTGCAGGGCCACGAACGCTTGAACAGTGGCGTGGCAGCCGCTCCGTGAGAACACCGCCATTTAGCTGTACGGCTAAACTCACTAGAAGCGCCACTTTTCTACGCCGGCGTCTGCGGCGGAGGGAACCACGGAAACCGTCTGTGGCGCTTCCATCCGGTGGCTGTGGCTCTTGTGTGAACACTTCCATTCTACCCCATTATTAGTTAACGGCAGCGCTGCTGAGTGGCTCCGTGTGAACCACTCCGTGTGAACTAAGGTGCATGTCAAATTTATGTAAACTCAACGATAATATAATCAATTAAGTGTTTTGATATTGCCGTTCCCTTGATTTGGATTTATTGCATAAAAAAATACGATTAGCTAGCGTAAGTGAAATGGGCCTCAAGAGTTTTCCATGAATTTAAGTGTCTGGATATATACCAAAGGTCGTAAACGTTTCAATATATTTGCGTGTGCCGCTGTCTCAATATTGGTACAAACTTCACGTCGAAAGTTTAGAAGTATTACTTATACCATTAAGAATGCTATATGAATGTGCGAGAAACTGACCTCGGAGATAATTCATTACCAGTTTTATATGTTAATGTATGTCAAATATTGATCCCGTGCTTGCTGTTTTGGGGAAGTAAAATTGCCAGTGCCAAAAAAACCTCAAGAGCACTCCAGACAGAGACTGCCTGCAAAGCAGGCAGCAGGTCTGCTAATCTGATTTAAATCAGCAGCGAGTGGTTAGGTAGAACAGCAATTAGTATTTTTCATATTAAATTACATTAGAGACCATGACCAACGTTGAATACGTTTTGATAGTGGCTAGATCAAGAAAACGATTAGTTGAAGATTAAAACAACTCAGTCGAATATCATGTAGAATCGGGATAACTACAAAAATCTCAGCACCAGAAACAAGAGCAACTTTACAGAATTTTTGCATGGAGTACACTCATTACAAGCGGTTAATAAGTTCAGGTATACAAGTAACACCATGGATATGAAGAGTGCAAGAAAACAAACAGGGATCAGAGGTTATTATGTTAATACTATGGAATTTGAGAAGCGAGATAATTAGCTGTAGTGGAAAAAGGAAAATATATAAGACAATTATTAGAGCAATAAGTAGGTACTTTTGACGATGAAACATGGACAATTGGACTGGAGGAGTAAAAAGCCCGAGAAAAATTCGAGAGAAAAATTATAATATAATCTTAAGGACCTAATTTGAAGAAAATAATGAATCAGGAATAATATACAACTAAGAAATAGATTACGTTTTGAAACAAGTGAACGTCGAACGATTTGTAAGAACTCAAAGAATTAAATAGTTGGGCCAGTTGAGATCGAAGGTAGAAGATAAGTAACAGAATGCTGAAGAAGGTAAAAAAGTTAAGATTGCCACAGATCAGGCAACAATCAAAATGTGGAGTACAAAGAAAAGTGCTCGGAAGAGACAACAGTTTTTCCTAAAGACGGACAAAGCAGAGGATATTTTTGCTGAAGAAAACGCAGGGAGAATTGCAAAAATAAGTTTGCATTAGTTAGGAAACAAATCAACTCAAATAAATCCCTAAAGCAGCTTTGCTGTGAGATAATAGATCACCATGACCCGGTATAATACTAATTGATTGGTAGGTTTTCGGACATCCCCAACCTAAAACATTTCCGTTTCGGGTCGGCGTCTAAATTTCCAACGCATAATTATGCAGTTTCCCGCTATTAAGTCAAACGTTAAATTCTTCCTGCATTTTGACTTCCCTTATACCGTTCAAAATTCCTATTCTTTCCATTCATCTACCGCGATAGCTAGTTATTCTCCCTTCCGTAGCTTCCTTTATCATGCTGCTGTTCCCTCTAGATAAAACCTTCACTCACTGTCGATGTCTCCTCCACATCATCACCACTAACTTCTTACCCGCCCCGATAGCAAAACAATCATTTCCTCGTTAGCCTTTCTCTCTATTCACTAAACCCAGTCCATGCTTCTTGACTCCCGACTTCTTATAGCCTCCAATCAACATTCCTCCTCTTTCAATAAACATCAAGTGTCCGACCCATACAACGACACGCTCCATATTAAATATCTAACTTAACTTCACTCATAATTAATACAACTTAGCACTTTTCTACAGCATTTAAATGCTGCAGAAAAGTACTAAGCTGTAATAATTATGAATACTAGTAACTTCTACGAAGTAAAGTCTTCAGCAGTCAAGTGTATCTAACTTAACGTTTGTACGTGATTCTCGGTAATTTATTCACATTTACAGCTTTAAATGTTACGAGAGGTTGGTAACACCTATCGCAGATTAAATTGACAATGTAATGATAAGGGTACATATTAAATAAAAATTCTTCTTCGCCATTCAGTCTTTGCGTAGAAACTATTCAGAAGAACCACCACTTAATTAATACTACTCGGAGCTGGGAAGAAAATAATCTTAATAAAAATCTTGTAAAGCAGAAGAGGCAAACTACTGTATTGATTCGATACATTATGTGATACGAGAGTTCCCCGAAAGCAATAATCGATGGAAATAATGAATATTAATAACTGCCGAAGAAGAACAAAGATGGAATAAATTTAGCAAATCATGAATGATATTTCAATGAGGAATTTTAAAAAAATGAAGGGATTAGTTGAAAACAAAATGGAGCGGAGAGCTACAGCAAAACAGACTTCAGAGAGAACTATTGGTGAGACACAAGTATGCAGGAACAGAGGAAGAAAGCCATAGTTATACCGCTACACAGTTCTCTCGCCTAAACCGCAGAAATGGGAAAATTGAATGGTTTTGCCATAAAACATCCCAACGGGGGGAAGTGGGAAAATTTATTCCCGGGCCCGGAGGCGGAGACAACGGCGGGGTGCAACAGCGACGCGTTCCGATGAAATAAGGCTCCTCCTCCTCGTGGGTAATCGCGGGACCGTTGAGCGGTGATTTTTATGGGAATTCCTCGGGCAAAGGGAAGGAGATCCATTTCGTAAGGAACGCTTCCCCCAAAACGTTTAAGGTTCTCCGGAAGCTTGAAATGCCTCTCGCAAAGGCCTAAGAAGAAGAAGAAGCGGTCGATACGCGATAATGGGTGCATTCTGCGAGCGGTTCGACGGAGAACCGAATGCATGCCTCACTGCTCCCAATCGGCTTTTGCCGCTCCATTTGCGGTCGAAGAGATTGCGTCTTTCGCATCCCGCCGCCGCGGGGAGGAAATCTTAAAATTTGTCCCATTCGACCGCACTCCAAGAATCTCGAGGAAACAGGATTCCGAATGAGCACGTCACCGGCAAAATAAGGTGCTTTGGCATCGTTGATTAAGCACCAGTCACCCATTGCAACCGTGCGACTATTTTGGAACGCCAAGTAGGAGGGCAAGGCATGGAAGTAATGTACCGTTTCGCTAAAAAAAAGACAGTCATCTTCAAAATTATGAAATGGGGGAGATATTTTTTTCTTATTCTTAATTTAAAAGTTCTATGGCTTAGAGAATGAATATTCCACAAGTAACAGGCATTCAATAGAGGTCTGCAGAGCTTGCATTGATTTACTACAAGGGTAAAAGATTATCAATACAATGCAATGGTCGTACAATGCCAAAGATCACGTTTGGTCACAAATATTAAACTCTCATTGGCCTTTTTCCACTATAAATGATTACTTCTTTTGGAAAAAACCACAAGAAACTTATCAACAGTCGGCCTGTTTCCAGGGTACACGATGTAGTCACATTCATATGATTATTCGTGCATTTCTTATAATCCATATAAACGACCCCATAATTAAGAAAGATCCAAAGAAGAAAGAGCACTAGCGTAAGTGAATTACTATATTCTCTCAACAAAATTAATAATAAGTAGTTGAAAGTTTATCCCGGAACAGTTGAGCTAGAGCACAAGGAAGTGGTAATTTTCCATTTTCATGCTTGAGAATTGCATATGTAATGAATAAAATTTCTTAGTGTTAAGTAAACGGCTCGGGAGTCCAACTGATCGGGCACTCATCAGCTTCGCACTTAAAATACTGAGTAAGAACAACCAACAATTTTATGAACTTAAGTGGCAATTATGACTTATGAACAATTTTAATAACTTAAGTGGCAAAAATTACACTACAAGGTAGCAGAGTAATTTAAAGGTAAAAACGGTATTCTGGGAAATCCGGTATTAGGTAATCGAAAATGAATTCTTGTTATTTAATGGGAGGTTTTAAATTTATTTGGAAATATGGAAACAGGGAATATATGTGGGCAGCATTAACTGTTTTGGAATTCAATGCACAGCTTAAAAAACATTATTAATATACAATCGACGTCCTCTTGTTTTTTTTTTAAATTCTTCAGAAGAATGTCTCGACCGACGCTCATGAGAATGCAAATTTTAACCTTAACAAAATTTGTGTTTCGACGCGTAAAAGGAATGACCGTATTTAATTACTATGAAGCCAAATGAAAACTTTTGTTACAGAATCATATCCATTGTTACAGAATATCTACGATTATTTCTATTTGTTTACCCAGAGTTTGATCACCCACACCATGAGGTATATTTTCTATTTCTTATTGCAAAGCACTATGAAAGCATATTTCTGGTAGCGTCAATATGAGCACACATACCATGAAAATTATAATCATTAAATATGAGTCAAATATTGACTTACCATCACCGATTTTCTGAAGTTGAAGTTTATACAGCGCGGCTGAGTTAATTGAATTATTATTTCCATTTTTTTTCCTATTTAATGAAAATTCGAAATAAAATTCGAGGGTGGTTCGGAAAGTAAGATCCTATTGGTTATGAAAAAAGCACTCATGCATACAGGCGATATAATGTTTAGTTATTTCGTTAATTCCGACTTAGGTTTTGTGTGCATGCGGTACTGCGCAGTCGAGCCCTGTCTTAGCTTAACTCCCAGGCGCATACTTGACGCATAATACGAGTACAAGCATTATTAATTGTTTCCTATCGTAAAGGCTGGAATATGGATACATATTCACATATGCCCTTGAAAAAATGACTGAGACATTGATTCCCAGACAGTAAGGTTTTTGTGCTTTTTTTGAAATAAATACACGAATTTATGCTTTTTAAAAATTGAATACACGAATTTATGCTATTTTTTAAAAATAAATACACGAATTTATACTTCTCTGGCTGTTTCATAGTGGAAAGAGGAAGGTTGCTACTAACAGGAACACTGATTTCAGTCAATAGAAAAGAGCAGAGCATGTAACTGGAATGCACAGCGTGAAATCCACCAAAACCTTGTTTACACATTTCAAACTTGTAATACTTGGCTATTGAATGGACCCAACTCCATCGTGATCTTTACCAACGCTGATTCTACATTATCACCACTTACTCAAATTCCCTTCACCCCTAAAATCCGTTCCACAGCTCGATATCCGTTATCTATCCGGCCGTTTGACCCTCCTGCCCAAACTAACCACCCATTCCAATCCCATGAATCTTCCGTCGCTGTGTGTTTTCCGATTAGGTAGACCAACGGATTGTTCCAAGCTTTGGATCAATTCAGCTTTTCCTGGACTTCGAATCCGTAAGCCTCAAGTTCTATGGATATATCACTCAAAATTATCTTAGCTCAAGTTTACTTCCTTTTCAGAGGCACTTACTATCAGGAATTAATTCGTCGTTGCTATTTATTTCATTTGCATATTTTCACATATCCGCAGAATGTTTTGCTTGATTGTCATAAAACATTTTTATATCATTCATTGTCTTATTGCTCTTATCCTAAATTCTTTCAAGTAATGTCTTCATTATTATTTTACTGTGTGGTATTTTTCCTTGGAAGTGGACATTTAGCTACTTTGAAAATAGTTATTTTATAAATAAAGTAAATAACTCGAAAATCCGTAAACAATGTCAAAAGCCGCAAACAAGTTATTTTATAATTCCGCGGATGATAGCTGATGATTCCTGTTGGCATTTATTACGAGGTATGGCGTCTGCGCTGCTAATTAGTTTCGTTAGCTAGGCTGTAACTGTCTTTATGGCCAGAGTCGTTCAAAAACTACGAGAAACCGGTTTTCCAGCGGAAAATGATAAAAGCGGAAGGCGGAATGGAGATCAAGTTTTGAGATAGGAGAGTCTGACTTGAATGGGTAAGAATGTTTATCCCATTATATTTATGGCCAAATTTCTTTTCAGAGTCAGACGAATTCAAATACCTACTAATATGATAAAACCATTTTACACCAAAATTTTCTCTCATTTTTTCAACTCTTTCACAGTTAGACATATGAAACATCCATTTCCAAGATACGGTAGCATCAAATGTTTTTTTGCCAGCAACTGAAATTGACTAAAATCAATCGTAGTCTATTGATGAATATGCGTAGTTAGTATAAAATGTTAATATAAATAAATAACATATACAGAAGCTGACTTAAAGTTATACGCGACACTAGAGGGGTATCATAGTTTTATGGAATATGCTTTAATTTGCTCTAACTTCCCTAAGAAGAAAATTTATATTCTACAGTATTCGAGGCATTACGTAAGGCAAATATTTCTTTAGCGAGATGATAAATATCATCGACATGGGTTTAGATATTTTGCTCCACCCTCGGTTAAGAAGTGAGAGGGTGTGAATCCGCTTGGCTGAACTATCTAATTATCCACCCATTGCTTAAATTGAATTCATTCCTGCTTCACCGATTCGAATTCCTGCTTTAAACCTAGCAAGGTCTACCTTTAATCTCCTGGTCAACTCTTATAATCCTCAACCATTCAAATTGCATCCATTTTCCATAGTATTTTCTCTACATCCCTTCAACTCATCGCATCTTCTTCCTTAAATTTTCATTCGATTTCGAACATTGCCCTATTCCTTGGGGAGCCCTTTGTTTCAAATTTCATAAGTGTCCATATACTTATTTCGTGGTGTTCGCACCGGCATATGCACATCCAATTTTTCACCCACTCTTCATCCATTATTCTCGTTGAGTAGTTCTCCTTTCCTCTCTACCTGTATTTTTATCAGAGGAACACTCGGGGAAACAATGAATACTAAAAAAAATACAAAAAAGGTCGTTGCGAAGCAATAGCATTGTTCGCAGGATACCTTATATATATATATATTTCCAGCGAAGATAGTAACCAACTGAGGACAATTCGTCATAAGACAAAGGTCACTTTAATGATGAACGCTTAAGGGTCTTACACGTCTTAAGAAGCTCAAGTTAGAACCTTTGAACAACAATTGTTCTCCAACGGTAATCAAAGAAGGAGCATCAACAGTATTTGCAGAGAGCCAGCTACTGTCATTTTAAGGAAGTAAGTGTATTATTTATAGGAATCAAGTGAGCGATGAACGAAAATTAATCGTCAGATGTAGGCCACTTAGATGAAGGACGCTGACAGTCCTTAAAAAGGGGAGTAACTAAACTTGAGAACAAGTTTTCTTCGACGGAAACCAACAAACTGAAAGGCAATAAGTTCTACGAGCACTAGAAATCAAACCCGGATTCTCAACGCAGGAAGCAGTCAAACCGCAAAGACCATCAGCCAGACCTTCGCCGTGAGTTTGAAGCCAGAGTTAGATTAATTCGTCCATTCCATACGTGTGTGATAACGCCACACTTGGGAGAGATAGATCATTAGAAGTACGCCAGTGGAAACCAGACGTGTGTTTATGGGTAACTTCGGACATTTTCGATCGTGCGAGCTAGCCGGGGAAGTTGGTACCAACCCTTGTCAGAGACACCGACACGTTGTGGATTTCGGAAAGGGTGGGGAGATCATCTTAAACTCCCTCTGCTGCTCGGCGCTGACATTTCTACTCAGTCTCTGCCGGTGCTTTATCTCACCAGGATTGCATTTTTGTATTTTCTATAGCTCGGTGTGCTTGAAATTCACAGCTTTATTCGAGAGATTTGTTTTGGAAAACTTGGTTAATTTTCCAAACATTCAGTAAGGTACTTCCCTTGGAAATATGCATCATTACTTGGACTAATCGGAGTGCTTTAGACTCAAAGGAAGGGGATATAAACCCTTTGGAAGCCCGCCTGTCCAAAATATCATAATGTACCCTATCATGCCCTGGCCTCTACTTATATTTTCAATCTCTTTCTTTTCTTGCTTTTACTATTATACTAACTATTAATAGAAAGTAGCTTGCTGACGCAGTTCTATCGGGAAGAAATATTTTGTACGTTCATTCCAAAAATTGAAAGTTAAAATCCCTTCTCAAGCATGAACGCTGTATTTTCAAATTGTATGAGATATTCTTAAGAGTTGAAATGACCTGACGATACAACACTATATCCCCAAGCATGCTAAAAACTAAAGAAAATAAATACTATAGCAGCATTTCCTGGTAAGGAAGAAAAAAAAAAGTCTTCATGAAATTTCCCACTGGGCATATTTCCCACTCATGTAACATATTAAACATTTACTGATGAAAAGACTTGTATAGTAGCCAATTTATAAATAAAATGCCAACTTAGAACGCGCTGACATGTGCATCTGAAGGAAACGTATCCCTCCTATCCATGCTACAGTAATTTTCATTTCACTAATACTCATGATATTAAAGTTACATAAAGAAAACCTAACTTACATAATAATTACATGATACAGCATTTCATGAAACACCTGCTGAATTTTCTGAAGTCATAATTATAAAATGAATGCCACTATTTCTAATGAGACAAACATAAAATTTAATTATTTAAATTTAATTAATAATTAGTTAAATTTAATTATTATTCAATACATATATAAAATAAATATTTCAGAAAAACAATAGTATTCTCGGCAACTCACGCTACCATTTGCCCGCGGGTTATTAAAGCGAAACACGAGTCTGTCAAAGCTATAAATGCAACAAAATTATTCAAAAAACAATTTATGCATAAATAATTATTTAAAAAATAATTTTGGCAATAAGGATTGAAAAACAAATAAAAGCTCATATTTTACCGAGAATTAGATGACATTAATGAACAAACACTAAATTTAAATAAATTATAAATACACTTTACAAAGTCACTTCATAAAAATGAAATACTTCAAATGCGTAGATATTATCGTAGACGTTACAAAAATATTATTGTGGTTTTCATACTGTTAAACATTGCTACAAATATTTTCCTCTTAAAAGCACAAGAACTACAACATTTCATTTAATTCTCCAAACTTTATGCTATGGTGGCCAACAAAAAATCTGCCCTCAATCTGCCTTCACGCATTAACGTCCAATTCCGTCATTCGACACGGATTAAACCTCTAACTTTTTTTAAGAGCTACGGCGGTTAGAGGTAGGATCAGTTTTGATTACTCAGAGAGCTTTCGGAGACGTCCCCGTCTCTGACTTTGGATGCAATGACCCCACCAAGTGGCTCTCGCCGCCGCCTGTTTTCGGAATTCCTCCGCTGGGAGGCGCGAGACTCAGATTTCCTTCGAGAAAGCCCACCTGTCCTCTTCAGAGCAGCGCACAGCCTCCACTTTACTATACATTCCCCAATCGATCGCACTCGGTGACTTTCTCCTCCTCCGCCTTCACACTCTCGCGAGGCTACACCACTCCACCGAACTCCTTTCATCGTCTAATCATTCCCTATAGCCGAATGCTTCATGAGAATACGGACGATTTCTCGTTTCCTCCCACGATACATGTCCATCCGGGCGTTTTTCGGACGAGGAGTCGTGCATCAAATCAGCTTTCAAAGTCTGAAGACTCATTCATCCAGATCGCCCTTTTTAAATTAACACAACTTTTTATGGATTATTCGTAATAATATTATGGTAAGATACACGAAAATCATCAGGCCCTAATACTTGAATTGTATACCTAACGCGTGCTGTGTATGTCTTTTGATGTTGTTTTTCCCTAATTCATTTCACTTTCTAAAAATAAATTACACCGGCATACTTTTTTGATAGCATTATAAAATAATATATACCAGTTGTTTGTTTTCCCGATACACATCAATTCCATGTCCTTCCAACTATCTGGAAAATATTTAGCAATGGCTCTTCGGGGCCAGTAAAAAATCTATAGTCCAGTGTACCCTCCTAGAAAATATAAACTCTGTTCCGCAAGTTCATTCTCTCTCTCAGTTCAAAATTGTTCCATTCCATGTTCCACTTTGGGCTATATTTGGTGAGAAGAATGCCCCTTTCAATTTAAAAAGGATAAAATAGACTTTCAAGGACTATTTCCAGGATTTACGTCTCGGCTACCGCAGGCGCTTAGCGAGAACCTGTAGCGTTTTAAGCGGTCGATTTTTTTTCGAGAGGAATGGGCGAATTAATAACTGCCTAAACAGTCAGCTCCGTTTTTTTACCCCAAAGGCAAGCGCTCTCTCGACTCCCAGCGCTCTTCAAGCCCAAGCATTTGTCCAGAGCAAAGTAAACAGCTTCAAAGAGTTTCCCTTCGAGGCTCCCTCTCGATAACTCGTATTCTTTCAAATGAAGTGCTCAGCCCTTATTCAAGTCCTCAATATCAACATTTTACTTTCCTTAAAGGTTCCAAATAATTTTATTACCCGGCAAGAGACTCGTTAACCAACCAACTCAACACCGTCAAGCTTATTTCTACGCCCATCTAATTTGGACACAAACCGAAGGAGTAAAAGAGCCGAGTAACTCTCCAAAGAGTTGGGAACGCGACAAGAATATAACAGGCATATTCTTCGATTCTTACTAGCCATAACTAAATATGTACTAGATATAGCTAAATTTCAACGCTATTATAACCTAAACTGGTCCTGCGAGAAATTATATGCCTGAAATACAGCAAATTAATCCTAAAATTATTTCATTTTTTTAAATGGAACTTAATTGCATGCGTCATCATTTAAAGCCCAAGTATCAATCAGAGATAAATCAGAAAAAATGAACCGAGCACGACTGCAGATATATATATATATATATATATATATATATATATATATATATATATATATTTTATTTTTTTATTTTTTTTACGCCTTTGAGCGTCTGATTTTCGAATGGATGAGTATATGTATACTCATATTATGTGCATACATATATGTATATATATATATATATATATATATATATATATATATATATATATATATATATATATATATATATATATATATATGGGTCATTTCACCTCAATTCAACAAACGTTTGTCCCTTAGGGTCTCAGATTTTGATAAAAATTGGTGTATGGGTACAATATGAACTCAAACTGAATACCCTCAAACCGTTTTGTGAAATTTTTTTTTTCACATTTTTAGCAAAAATCCGAGCCTTAAATCATATTATCACTTATATCTCCGCTTGTAATTGTCATAAAACAATGATTAATAACTTTTATTAAAGCTAAATCTTTATTGAATGCATATTTATCAATAAAAAATTATTAATACACTTTTATCAAATACTCCATCTCAGAATCGGCCGAAACTTTTTTTCCGTAATCTGAACATATCCAGCTAACTATTCAAAAATAAAATTTAGTGGAAATTCATAAATGCGTTTTTTATAAATATTTAAACATTTACAATTTTCTCTCGCGCGGCCCGTGTTTAAAAAATTGTTAATAAACTTTTCTCAAATACTCCATCTCAGAATCGCCCAAATTTTTTTCCTTAATCTAAACATATCTAGCTAACTATTCCAAAAATAAAATTTAGTGGAAATTCATAAATGCGTTTTTTATAAATATTTAAACATTTACAATTTTCTCTCGCGCGGCCCGTGTTTAAAAAATGTTGATAAACGTTTCTCAAATACTCCATCTCAGAATCGCCCAAATTTTTTTTCCGTAATTTAAACATATCCAGCTAACTACTCAAAAAATAAAATGTAGTGTAAATTCATAAATGCGTTTTTTATAAGTATTCAAACATTTACAATTTTCTCTCGCGCGGCTCCCCCATTTGGAATACATGCAGCAGACACGCGATGCAAGCCTAAAAATTTCCTTATTGCTCAAGTTCGTGGACATATGAGATAAAAATATATTATAAACTATGTATGTTAACAACAATTGTTATTTGTTCTGTTAAATGGATGTTTTCAGAGACATTTACCATTGAGCCCCACTTTCTCTGCGCCAAGTTTTTGTCAACTACTCCGACACAATCGATTGAAAACTAACGAGAAAACAAAATCCTTGTATTTATAACAAATGTAAAAAGGCTTAGCATGCTTTCCGTAAACATATGATGTCCAACCTTGTAGGAAGGGGTCCTCTCAGAAATACTTTATTTGAGAATCCTATTACTCCTGCCTGCAACTACAGCTGAATCTTCGTCCCTTGCTTGGACGAAGAGAGTCTCTTCATTAAAACCACTCCATTTGATTCGGGCATTGCTGCATGAAACTCCCTTATGCCTGCTAAACTAACTGCCAGACGAAATCTTTTCTCAAGTACATCGGAATGTTTTCCAAGTTCTTCTTTCTTTGCGTAGCCAAAATCCACTCCTAAAATATGATCTTTTGCCCGTTTAAAGAGTTCTACAGGTGTACGTATTTGTTTTTTGTATGCAAGCTGAAGACTTGCTCTTGAAGCTAGTCTTTTCAAAGTTCCTCCCAGTCCGTCACTTGGCCCTTTACCATGAGATGTAGCAAAGAAATGTCATTCTGCAGAGACTGTGAGACTATATATATATATATATGGGTCATTCCACCTGAATTCAACAAACGTTTGTCCCTTAGGGTCTCAGATTTTGATAAAAATTGGTGTATGGGTACAATATTAACTCAAACTGAATACCCTCAAACCGTTTTGTGAAAAAAAATTTTTGAGTGAATTATGCATATTTTAATTTTTTCGCATTTTTAGCAAAAATCCGAGCCGATCCCAAAAATTCGTGTATATATATATATATATATATATATATATATATATATATATATATATATATATATATATATATACACGAAACGAAAATTTCGCCAATAGGCCACAACATAATAAAAACACTTGACAGGGGGTGGGGAAAGAAAAGTAAAAAGAGAGAGAGGACTTACTGGGACGTTTCGGGCATGTAAGCCCCTCTTCAGCTGTAGACTTCTCAATTTTCTACAGCTGAAGAAGGGCTTACATGCCCGAAACGTCCCAGTAAGTCCTCTCTCTCTTTTTACTTTTCTTTCCCCACCCCCTGTCAAGTGTTTTTATTATATATATATATATATATATATATATATATATATATATATATATATATATATATATATATATATATACATGCATAAATAAAACATTGATACACTAAACAAACACAGAAACACGCAAAAAGGACACTCACAAAAGAAAACTTGTACGTTTCGACGTCAGGACGCCATCGTCAGCGGTAGAAGAATGATGAGTCCGCTCTGTTCCCTTGGGAAGGAAAGGGCAGAGAGGAAGGAAAGGGGGGGTAAGTGCGAATGGATAGTGGTGGGGAGAGAGAGGTGGCTATTGATTTTCAAAAAGAAATCAGCTCATTCCTCCAGGAATTCGGCCCAAGTGAAGGCCTATCCCCCTCTGACATCGCCATACTATCACCCCTTCATTTCAAAACTCCGCATTTTTACATGCTCCCGAAAGTGCACAAAATCAACAATCCCGGTCGCCCAATAGTCTCCAGCATCAATTCCCCTACTGAGCGCATATCAGCACTTGTTGACCATTACCTCAAACCCCTAGTCATATCTCTTCCCTCCTTCATCAAAGATTCTTACCACTTCCTCGACCTTCTCCACGCCGTCTCTATCCCCCCTAATGCTACTTTACTCATGGCCACTATAGACGTTACCTCCCTTTATACGTCCATCCCTCACGATGAAGGCATAAATTCATTAAAGTTTTATTTATCCCAACGCCCAAAACCACACTTTCCCTCCACAAATTTCATCATCCGCCTAGCCGAAATGGTTTTAACAAAAAATGCTTTCTCCTTTAATAATCAAATTTTTCTTCAAACTAAAGGCGCCGCCATGGGTACTCGCATGGCACCATCTTATGCCAACCTGTTCATGGGCCATCTCGAAACCACTTTCTTAAAAAATCAAACACATAAACCTCTCTTCTGGGCCCGCTACATTGACGACATATTCGTCCTCTGGCCTCACGGCCGTGATTCTTTATCTTCTTTCATTTCCACACTGAACTCTTTATTCTCAGTTTCCTTCACATCTTCCATTTCTGACTCCTTAATTACGTTCCTGGATATTAATATCCAAATTAAGGACAGTAAATTCATCACCTCCGTCCACAAAAAACCCACTAACCACGACCAATACCTCCATTTTAACAGCTGTCATCCTTCTCACACCAAACGCTCAATCCCTTATTCCCTTTCTATCCGCGGCCACCGGATCTGCAGCAATGCCCCCTCTCTAAAAGAATATATCGAAACTCTCCATCACTCCCTCAGAGAACGAGAGTACCCAGAGAAGTTGCTTTTAAATAAAATCCTGTCTCCTACTGCAAAATATACCCCTCGGACCAAGACCCACCAACCTGACCAACTTAACCTTGTCACCACATTCTTCCCTGGTGCACACAGGATCAAAAACATATTGAAAGACCTGTATCCAATCTTAAAAAACAATACCTCTACTTCCCTCCTCCTACCTTCATGTCCCAAAGTTTCCTATAAGCGTCCCTCAAATCTGCGGGACATTTTAAAATCCACTAGACCCTCCCTGCAACCCACCCCCCCTCCGCCACTTTCCTCAACATGCGGACGCCCGAGGTGCAAATGCTGCTCTCTCCTCCGCCCCTCCGCCACCCCCTCCCTCAAAAGATCTTCCTCTACGGCCAATTGTACCACCAGCAACATCATCTACCGCCTTTCCTGCAATTTCTGCCCTGCCTTCTATGTGGGAAAATGTACCACCCCCCTCAATATCCGTATGAACAATCACCGCCATGCCACCAAAACTCCACCTTTTCTTGATCCCATTCCCAAACATACCGCCTCCCACTCTCAAAATTTTGACGATTGTTTCTCCCTAGAGATCATAGAAGCCCTTCCTGAATCCGCCGGTAATGTTGACGTGAAAATTCGTGAATACGCCCATATTTGGGTGACAAGAGCATTCGAAAAGCCCGGGCTAAACCTAGCCCATTGAATTAAAAGCCCAATAGCCACCTCTCTCTCCCCACCACTATCCATTCGCACTTACCCCCCCTTTCCTTCCTCTCTGCCCTTTCCTTCCCAAGGGAACAGAGCGGACTCATCATTCTTCTACCGCTGACGATGGCGTCCTGACGTCGAAACGTACAAGTTTTCTTTTGTGAGTGTCCTTTTTGCGTGTTTCTGTGTTTGTTTAGTGTATCAATGTTTTATTTATGCATGTGCATCGTCGCCGAGAGCGATTTTCTACCAAGACATTATATATATATATATATATATATATATATATATAATGCCTTGGTAGAAAATCGCTCTCGGCGACGATGCACATGCATAAATAAAACAGTGATACACTAAACGGACAACTCACAAAAGAAAACTTACAAGTTTTCTTTTGTGATTGTCCTTTTTGCGTGTTTCTGTTTGTTTAGTGTATCACTGTTTTATTTATGCATATATATATATATATACTCATATTATGTGCTTACATATATGATATATATATATATTAGATATATATATATCATATATGAATGAGTGAGTATATATATATATATATATACTCATTCATTCGAAAATCAGACGCTCAAAGGCTTGAATAAATTCATACAATCATAGGAAAAAAGGGATAGGAACACATAAAAGGACGAAGACAGGGTTTGGTGGGGAAGATGAAAATGTGTCGACTCCAGACAGAAAATAATTCACCTTACCCAGGATTCGAACCAACCTGGATCTCCCAATAGCAAGGCTACTCAATCAACTGCTGAATTCGACGGGGTTTTATGTCACACCCCATGCCCAACTTTAGCGGCCAGAGATGGCGCGCAGGAGCTTTTTCACCCACCATATAGGAGACGAACACAAGTATATATATACATACATACATATATATATATATATATATATATATATATATATGTATGTATAGTACGGGACGATGTTTCCCTCCGCAGGGAAACTTCGTCCCGTAGATTCCTGGACGAATGTCGTGAAGCTCGACACTATGAGGACGTTTTTTCGTCGCTCCCAGGTACTCTCCGACTTCTCTCCATTGCTTTCTCCTCCGTTGTCCTATTCCTTTGGACATCCAACTGCCGCGTGGTGCTTTCCACGTCTTCCTCACTGTCTGCCCCCCCCCAGCCTTCGGGTGGTCACTTCTCCGAGGTCCGATCGTGGTCCGTCTCACTTGAAACTTTTGCCAAAATGCTTCCTTAGACCAGTCAAACTTGGCCTTTTATACCATTTTACCCAAAACATAAGAGTAACAGAATTCGTCGTTCCCTTATCCCAGCTGTGCCCGCGCGCCAAACATGAACGTGAATTACACGGGTAAGGAGTCGTGAAGACCGTGATGAGACCGTATCATCACAATATATATATATATATATATTTAAAGTCGACTTCATCGAAATTTCTAGACAAAGAGCGAAAATGTGCCTCTTATCGTTTAAAGTGAAAATGGTTGGCATGTACATATCGCTAATATCGTTTGCATACATAAGTATTACATCTAGAAATGGTAAGCGGTCGATTGAACAAGAAATTTCGTGAAGGGGGGAGCTAATTCATAAGCAGCGGAGACAGAAAGGCGACGCGCGAGAATGGAAGCTGAGGTAGGCGGAGTCGAGAGGGAAAGGAGGAAGAGAGATGGGAGTTGATGGGGATGGTGGGAGGGTTGAGGGCTTTCCGCACGCCGGAACCCACGAGAACCACATTGAGCTGACCAGTGTAATCGATTTTTCTCATCTGGCCCACGCAGCCGATCTCGCCCACGACTCGCTCGTATCTGCTCCTCATCGTTCCGCCCCGCGACCTTAATACATTTCGGAAATCAGCAATGGAATCGAAAAGATAAAAAATAAATGTTAATATGAAGGATTCACTTAGATTCCATCTCTCAAATATCCAAGATGGCAGGACGTGGCAGCTGCTTAAGGCTCAAGGATCAAGTGCTACCTGCATCCAAGGTTTGAAACGAAAATAAGAACTACCTACTAACAGTTTTTGCTAAATAGTAACTACAAACTTAACGGACTTTAAACAGTGGAACTTAATCAGCCACGAAGCTATTTCAAATAATCTACCGGTTAGAGGTAGGTTATGATGAAAGTCAGAGAATATCCAACGGACTCTTACACGTGCAGTGCCCTGTCTACCTCTAGTATTCTTTCTTCATCTCAGCATAAGCCCTACCTTTCTTCATTCCGTCCATAAATCCTAATCTCTTTCTTCCACGCTTACCCAACATCCTTCCCTCTATCACGGCCTTCAGCAAACCATCGCCCCTCATTACCACTTCCAGCCACCTACCCTGCCTTCCCCTAATCTCATCTATAAGTTTCCTCTCCTCGCCCTCTATGTCAAGAACATCCTCATTTGTCTTCCTTTCCGTCCAACGCACCCTCTCCATCCTCCTCCACACCCACATCTCGAACGCCTTCAGCCTATTTTCGTCTTCCCTTCTCAAGGTCCACGTTTCTGCCCCATACAACGCCACACTCCATATCATGCTCTTCACCAGCCTCTTTTTAACATCCTTACTTAAGGTCCCCGTCATCAGCTCCCTTCTATTATTCAACGCTTCCTTCGCTAGTGCTATTCTCCTCCTAATGTCTTTGCTACTGTGTCCTGTTTCTTCTAGCGTACTACCCAAGTAATTAAATTGTTCTACTTGCTCCAATTTGTGACTTCCTACTCTTATCGCCAGCCTCGCTTTCTTTTGTCCTAGAGAATCTCATTACTTTTGTTTTCTTATTATTAATCTTCATCCCGTATTTCTCGCACTGCATTTCCAATGCATCTACTAAAGTTTGCAATCAAAGATTTTATCACATTAAAAAAAATAAAGTCGCTCATTACCTCCGATCTGTAGAAAAGTATAGTTCATCGAGCTGAAGAAGCTGTAATTTCAAAAAGAATCAACTAATTTTGATAAAATAAAATGCTTCGAATAGGACTGAAATAAAATGATTCTAATAGGACGTTTATTTTTACTTTCACTCAAGGTCACTTTATTAATTCTTATGCTAGCTAATATAATCAAAATTAACTAACTTTCAATCAGTTAAAGCTGGGCTACCAATTTTAGCATCAAACACGATTACTTTAAAAAAATACACTACAAATCATATATAACAGTCAAAGACGACGGGAAAAAAGCTAAACGCACATTATTGAGCGTAAAAATGACTTCTTTCAGATAAATGTTATCACAATAGGTTAAATCCCCTTGAACATATACACTATTCTAAAACTCGATGGTCCAGACTTTTATTTACCAAAAGTAGCAAAAATTATATTAATATAAAGGTTTTCATGCGTTTCCCCAATTTTCCAAGAAATTATTAGCGTTTTTAATCGCTACAGAGAAAAAAAATATATTAAAGACAGCAGGAAAGATTTTAAACCTTCCATTTTGTATTTGAATTACATGGAAGGAGTAGAAAAATAAAGGGAGAACCTATGAATTATCATAAATTTCTCAAGAAAGTTGAGCTCGAGAGATACCATTTTTCAAGAGTCACTATGAAGCGGTAAAATATTTCCTTTCACGAGAAATTGGTACTCTTATTAAAGTTAAAAAATATGTATAAATACCGGCCAGAGTCATCTCAAAACGAAATTCAATTGGTCTCCATTAGTTAGTAAATTTAAATGGATGGTTTTGGATCAATCCATTAAAAGACTTTCTCGGAGAAGTATCTGATGATAGCGTCCCAGTTAAAGGAGAGGCGGAATCAGCGCGTCGAGTAAATTGAAGATGCATGGAAAAAGAATTAGGCATCATGCTTGAATTACATGAGATTACGCCATGTACAGCTCTTGCAGAGGCTTGTAGCAGACGGATGTTCAGGACGCTATTTCACGGATGAAGTCAAGGGAAAGGGAGGGAGGTTAGGATCAAGGAAAGAGAGGAGTGGGAATGAGGAAGTTGTCATCTCTGAAAGTTTGATTAGCCATATATTTAGAATTGTAGTCGCATTAGATGCAGTGTAGTCGACAATAAAAAAGGGACACATCCACCATCTGCAGTGACTAGTTATTAAGAAATGGCCCCTTCCACTCCTAAAATCGTCCCCTCTATATACAGGATTCACGACTTGGCCACGAGAAGCGCTGTTTTCTGCTGTCATTTCGCGAGCTTTTTAATAGCTTCCAAATTGTCCGCATCGTGGCGCTGTAAAGAATAGGGATGTATTTATTCCCGATATTTTCCATTGCTGGAAGTGCATGTGCCTGCTTCGAGTTAAATCGCTATAAACGATAGTTTTCCATTTGAAAGCCGGTGAGTTAAGGTTTTTAGAATTTAAGAATGTCTTTCGCCACTATGTTCAGATCCCTCCCGAGTGTCAGCGCCGGGAGTGGCAGCTTAGGAAAACTAATAAAATGCGCGGGTAGTGGCAGCACTTGTCGTGCCCGACTCTTCACGTCACAGGTAGACGATCACAATAGTTGACGATCGGATGACTCTGATCGACGTCATCTCTGGCGTTAAACTTTTGGGATTCACCGAGCACACTTTCTTCCTCATTCGATCGAGGCGAGAGTGGGGCAGGCAGTCTATGAGACGTATCTTTCACTCCCATCCATCTTTCTCCCGCATACCTCTCGCCCACTCACCCACCTACCAGACTCGAAGATTGCAGAGGAACGAGAATGAAGGTCAAGGGAAACGGAGGATGGAGCGGCAGTTCTTTAGAGGCGAACGTGAAAAAGCTCGGGAGGCAGATTAGCGGCCATCAGTCTTTCACGTGATGGAAAAGAGCTCCTTCCATCGAGGTCACGCTCCACCGTTCAGGATAAAAGACCCGCACGCACGCTGGACCACACCTCCCGGCCAGCCCATGTAAACAAACCTCACACACCAATGAAAATGCACTAGGACAGCTCTGATTCCCTGCAAACGTCCACATGCGCAAGAGGTGTTCTCTTACATAATGTCCTATGCAAAATTATAAATTTACTTCGCTTCGGCAGCAGCGGGCTTAGATCCTCATCTGCCAACCCAATGTTCACGGATCATAGTCCCTCCCACCAGGGCGAATTTTTCCCACTTAGGGCATGGTTGTATCTATCCGTCCATTATTCCTTGTTAATAATAACCGATGTTAAAAGCCTTACGTGCTGTCAATGAAAAAATAATTAATTTTTCCGTTAATATATCCCTATCCAGCCCATCGTATTTATTTCCCCTTCATACCGTTTCTAATTTTCTTCGGGTTAGTGTGGTGTCTCGAGTGCGAGATACACAACTAGGGCTCGGTTTCCGGATAGGGTGGAAGTGATTTTCCGGTAAAATCCTAATTACTACTATCCTTAATGGCGCGAATAATTTTAACAGTCGGCCGCCTTCCCCCAAAAAAAACCAAATCAACCGACTCTTCCCCGGAGCTGCGCTCTCAAATAGCCCAGGGAGAAATTAAATTTTTAAATAAAAGGCTAAGCTAAAGAGAAATAAAATTTCTGAATCATATCATCAAGCTCCAGAGGGTGTTAAAGGAAGAAAGAAGGTTTGATTGCGTCGTAATTGAAGGGCGCTGAATAGAACTGAGGATAATCCATAGACGATCTCATAAATGCAGAGGAAGAGGAGGACAGACCATCCATATCCTATATTGACACATCGAGCGAATGAGAAAGCCTTAAGCCTTAAAATTCAGAAAACTCGAAGGAAATCTCATTTGAATCTCCAGTGAGTAGGTACCGTGTTTGGAGTGAGCAGAAGGATAACCTTTCTCACCTGTGGTTCACACTCATAGATCCTACTCATCCTCATGACGAAAATCTGTGTGACACTTTTGATTCGCTCGTAGCAGTCATTAACGAAGCGTGCGACATTTCTTTGTATTTTATAATTGATTAAATCTCCCGAACCTATGCCCAGCTTCGGACTGGAGGCCAAGGGATGGGAAGTCAAGTTACCCCTAGCCACCACATCACCCACCCCCGATCTCCTTGCTTCGCTTTCCTCGTAAGAAATGAAATGTCGAACGAAAATGAAACTTTTTAGGCAATTACCGTAGTAACTCGAACACGCGGCCCGAGCCCCACCGACTCTTCGAGCACCGCTTTAGGCATCGAAATCTCCTCGATGGAGATTTCGATGCCTAAAGCGGTGCTCACACAGCTTGCCACATCACAACTGTACGAGCGTTGATGTCTCTTTGTTTATGGTCGGGCATCGCGAATGTACGGCAACTCTCTCGACAACTTTCTGTGGGCCTAATCCGTCCTCTTAAAGAAGGCAACGACGTCATTGGGCTTGGCCCTTTCTCCGACTGAACGGTGTTACGGAGGAAAAAACGAGAACGCGCCGGAGAAAGCCATTTGAATAGGAGGTTGAAAGGCACGTGAAAAATGCATTTGATGATAACATCCTCCTGCCACGCTGAAACTTAAGGTGGAATGCTGTACTAGATTGCTGATGGCCGTATATACGGCGCAGTGGCCAATAAAGATCCCACCACCGTTTAGACCGGATCGTATACACCGCGTAGACGTAACAGATGACGGGTGTGGCGAGATCAATAGATGAAATGTCTCTTGCTCTGGAGATAAAACCAAATTTCCAAATCTTTTTCTTTTAAGAATAAAGCATAATAACAAGGCAAAACGTCTTCCAGCAACAACCTATTTTATGACTGGTGATATGTTTACTGTACGTCTCTTTTATAACAGGCATTCTAGACAATATGTCAGGATTTAAATTTTGAAGACCATAGGAAGAAAAATATTTGCTTTGAATCCAGTTAATGCAGTTATTCAAATTTCAATTTATCTACAGTTTGGCGTCTTGGTAGTTCCAAGGATTCTATTACATGTTGTTTTCCACAAGGTATTCTTTAAAATATTCAATTTACGATTCTAAGAAAGTCTAGAAAATCATCTATTTAAAGGCTCCTTCATCACAGCCCTCAGGTTAAATTCCACAAAATACGAGGTTAATACATAAAAAAAAGAGAATAACAGCAAAGTTTTAATTTTTAAATCATAATCCAACTTATTTTGATTTGAGCGTAATATAGCTTTCAAACACAAGAACGCACACTGTGTGAGTAATGTAATAAGTCATATCCAACTTTCAACCTTGAAACGATATGCAACGAACGTAAGACGATAAACAATGAAATTCTTTCTCTGTCATCAAAAGAATATATAATAGTGGGACGCTGCAATTCCATCCAACAAACCGCTCTTAAATTTTCATTAATACAAGAGTATGCATCGATTATTTAAGAATTATTATTTTAAAAATGGCGTAGAATACTATTTTTAAGCGAATATTTTGCGCGCTTTATTTACAAGGAACTTTGTTAAAATATTTATTGTACCAACAAAACTTCCGTTTCTGAATATATGATCCTCAAGAATTTAAGTGAACGTTTGTAGAGCGGAATATTGAAAACCAAAATCAACATACTCTCTAAGATTAATTGGTATTTCCACAATCAAATGCGTATGGAAAGAAAATAAATAATAATAACAAAAAAACTTCTATAAAACCGATATTCTCTTGAGACTACCAAATGTAAAGGAGAAGAATGATAGCACGACGCAAAGGTTAAGAACTTGGTTTTTGTATTATTTCTCGTTACCGAGTTCTGCTACATTGGGAATGGTCTTTATTTTAAAAAGTTTTGAATTTTTTTCTTTCCAATATGATTAGTATCAACGTTTGCTCCATTGCTTTATCTTTAATTTTCTGATTAAAAATTTAAAAATCTAGAACCACACTACCGCGGCGATGAAAATCCCAGCCATCTGGAGACGTATTTCCTGGCGCAGTGTCCACTCTCCTCAACGAAAGACACCAGGGAGTCCACAGTTAAATGTCCTAACCGATGGACGAAGTATCACAGTTTAAGTAGGTATTCATTCTCCACCGTCCCTAGGGATGGGAAGCCAGTACTCGATCCACCCAGATCCCCTCGAATTTGAGCCATTATCTTAAAAACAGATTTGGAAATCATCAGCTGTAAAGTTATTTCAATCAGTGAAACATACAAGTGTACAACAAATCATCAGCGTTGCAGCAGAAATATTTATTAGAAAACCAACATTATAAGGTACGAATTATTTTATATCCCCGAGAGACAGGTACTGAACATTTGAGCAAATGCAGGTCCACGGGCTATCCTCCGTCACCTGTTCTCCGTGTCGTTGGATTGAATAGGATAAACGGTTTATATTTCTTCAGATTGTTTTTTTTACATCGCGCCAAAGACCTTGAGTGGGCCTAAAAATCATGTAAGAAACAGAACTGAATGCTGAGTATGCACTGCGTAACCTATCGAAGTTTCCGTTCGAATAATTCTTTTTTCTTAGGTAAGAGAATGAGTCTGCTAGGAGATCATCAAAGACAAACCAGGGGGAAAAACAGAATAGCGAGTCGAGAATAACATCGGTTATAACTGTTGTGGAGATGTGCCGCGAATGTTGAAAAAATCTCAAAAGTTTCAGAGGTTAGAGAAACCGCTAAATTTGAAGAAGTAGCTGCAGCAGCAGCAGTGGGTAATTTTGGTGGAAACCTAAAGCTACAACGGGACGATTCCTTTTCCTGACCTTGTGGATACGGATGCCGAGCACCAAAGATGTGGTTTTCTCTAACTGGAAGGTGCTTAACTTGCCACAATGCCTCGTTTTATTGCGGTTCAAGGCCGGAAGGGCGTGCGAATCTCTCGACCGTTTTTATCCTCCCTTACAACCGTCCGGCTGATTACTCATGGCACTTAATTTGGATTGATACTATCATTTGTAATTAAACACATTAATATGTAATACATTTTGATTAAAACTGCACAAAACGTTGCCTTAAAATGGAATTAAAACCAAGCAAAACTAACGACTCTGATGTTTTGAGGAAGGTACCACATAAATTTTATTAGACATAATGCTTAAACACGATTATCCTAAGGAAAGGGCTCGAAAGCCACTAAAGATTGATGGACACAAGCAAAGTAGCAGTTTGATGAATAAATTTGAAAAAAATAGCATGTAATAAAATGAAAATCTCCTCCTGAGTATTGATGGAATATCTTTTAATTTCTTGCTCAACTTTGATGAGCTAGAAAAAAATGTAAACGCGTGGCTCATTCCACCATCATTCGCATTCAATACAACCGGTTTCATCGCACAAATAATGTCTTGAGGCACGTTAGGTGACATCTTAAGGATATTAAATCTTTCGACACTACCAATATCTTCAGGTAGGTTCTGGTTGCATCGTTCTATTGGCCAAGTGCACTTAATTGTTCATCACTGATGGAAAACTAAACTTGATTCTGAGCCACTGAAATTAGAAATAGGATTCGGATTTACGAACAGACAAAGTTCATGCTAAGTATGTACATTGATTCAGTATCATTAAGGCTGCAGAGTTCGTCAGTAAATCTTGATAATTTCTTGGATACACGAATCAAGTCACTTAAGTGATCACGGGATCCATCATAGCTGAAGGCATCCATTATGCCATCACACATACGCTGGCATAAGACAATAAAACTGACTGATTTAAGCTCCAGCTGCAGTATTGTAAGTTTGGTAATCGTTTAACAGAATTGGAGAACAATTAGCAGATTAGAAACCATGCCCTTAGTATGGAATACAACCAGATTCACACGGGACCGAATCGATGGAAAAATATTCATGGAGATCAATCATATTCCGTTTTCCTGCAATCGGATATGCCTGTTCTTTCCTTTTGCGAATATAGGGGGGAGCTCTCTCTCCCTGGACGGAATAAATTTCCGACCCAGGCATGGAGCATTAATGCTGACACAATTTCCAATCCCTTGCTCTTCATATATATTTTTTACTCTTGTTCTCATCCATTCGAGGCTATCCCGCTCAACGTGCACTCACTCACATACACACATACAGAAACCAACACGGCACCAACGCCTTCACGGCTGCATGAACATGAGCTACCGGGCTCGTTGGGTGGACTGAGTTGACGTGTGCGAGAATCGTGAAAATAAAAAATAGATACTTTAAAAAAGCGATAATACCCTGGGTTCCCTTGACCCTGCAAGGCAAGAAAATCTCTTTCCTCCAGACCAACACGAAACTTCACGCCCAAACGCGTTACTCCGCATCACCTGCGATGTGGCAGCCGCAAGAACGTAACTGCTATCCGCCGATGAGCTCAAACACGTCGTTTTTATTCCCCTAGATAGCTTTTGTTTTTTGTTCGAATATTAGGATTTGCCAATCGATCTCCGCACAGAAAAAAATCCGAGCCAACGGTTTTTGAAACGGAATTGGGAGTGAAGAACGAAAAAGATAAAAAACAAAAGATTCTAGGACATGCGAGCCATCCATGAGACGTGTCTTACGGATCGTCAAATATTTACGATGAGTCTCCGATTTCTTCATGCATTTCTTTTCTTTAAAACACTCAGCTCTTCATATATCATATGCACCTACGAATCAACATAATAAATTATATCATTTTTATGAGACAATGGACATAATGTATGATCAAAATACCTTAATGGCTACAATGGGATGATGAATTTTTTCCCTTTTGCAATAGGTGTAGCACATTTATATGCACGTCATATTTTAATCATCAAACTGCTTTATCTGGAAATTACCATGAAAAGAGATTATTAACAAAATGAAGCAAGTTTCCTATCGAAAAGCAACATTCACCCTTTCAAAGAGCGTCACTAAGTAAATTAACGTTCTAATCCAGCCATCAATTTAGGATAAATTTGAGGGCCTAAATATTTCAGAACACACCAAATAGTATGTTTAACAAAAGTGAAGACTAAACAACCAAATATCTTGAATAACTTCGCTCCAAAAACATCAATTAAATAAGAATCATAATAACGGTCAAAATATTAAATAAATGTAATCCTTATAAACCCACACACCCACTGAATATAACCCTATCTAAGAAAAAATAAACTTTTTTGAAAAATGATATTGCTATGTCATTGTCAATTTCTGTATAGAATTCAATTTTCAAATTAGATTTAAATATGGCCTACTGCTGCCAGACGTATTTCAGACAAATCTGGATTGCTTGGTAAACGTAGTAAACGAATCAATTAAGCCAATGTACGTGGGGTCATAAATGAATTATCTTTATCTTTTGATGAAAAGAAACTCAGGAGGTGACGTCCTGCTTATAAGTTGGTGCTCAGGTAACTCGATCAATTGAATTGAAGCAGAACAAACCGGTAAAAAAAGAAAAACAGAAATAAGACGGATGTTCACCTTTTGAAGATTAAGGAATTAAATTGATATGCTTACATGGCCCCTGACAATAGCATCGAAACGACGATTTTGAACAAACGTGAAGTTTACCAACCAGAATTGTAACGAAGTTAACATGGTTTCCAATGTTTTCAACATACAGGCATCAGAATCAGCCAACAGAACTGAAGTGGGACATTAAGAAAAACTAATTTCGAACTTTGCATTATTCAAAAGCGTAAGGGACTCCTTACATCCGTAACAAATAATTCATTTACTCCAATAACGCATCAGTAGGCCATGAAAGGGTAAAATAATATTGATAATTACACATTCGCCTCCCGACTAGAAAGCCAAGGATTCACAATAAAGATGTTCCTGTAAATCTGATATGCGTGAATTTTTGCGTTTACTTCTTACGGCGGTGTCGTATTACAGAATAGTGGGATGTCCCGGATCATTGGAAAGGAGTTTTCTGAATACGACTCCTGAGAGGAAAACTATTAACGAGAAAAAACCTTCGAATTGATCGTTACGAGCTATTACAGCTAACTTCAGTTACCATTGCTAAATCGAGGAAAAGGAACGTCCCTTATTCTCATTTGATGTGAATATCACATGCCATTACGTTTACTACGAGGTCAGTGCCACCAATGGCCTCTTTTTCAGCGTACCGCTGCCTTATCTCGGTCGGGAAAATCGGTGATCGGACAATAATTTCCGACAAGAAATGCTGCTTTATTTTGTAAATGCCGAAACATCCATCGGGTGGGAAATAAGGTGCACGGAGAGAGGAAGGTCCACTTATGCTGCTAATTAAACCTTCATTTTGATCCAAGAAAAAAGGCAACATTTTAAATCAGCTGCAACGGACGGTAAAGAATACGTTGGATACTGTCAGATGAAAATTGTTATCTGAACCGGAAATTGGAACCACGGGCCGTGGACTTAGGAAAAGTCGCAGGCTACTTTACCGCAAATTGTTCCATATTCATATAGTTGGAAGTTGTAAGGCAGAATCTAGCTCAAAATATGATTAAGTCCGCAAGGGTAGATCCCATTACGAAGTGAAAGGACAGCGATTCATTCCCGGTCCAGGAAAGTTATTAACTGTAAATTTCCGAAAAAAATATGACCACAAATTAAGATACTTAGAATAAAATGTAGCCGGGTTTGTATCAATACATCGCTGGAGATTGAGGTGCTCGTAGGTAATAATGTGATAAAATCTAATTGATACATACAAAAGAACCACAAGCCAAGATAGTGTAAATACGATTTCCCCCGTAAATTGCGGGAAAGAATAAGTAACTACACTGCAAAACTACCACCGGAGAATCGCCAGACGACCACATGAAACCTTCTGGGTTAATTATTTAGAAGAATTAGGTGATGATTTGCAAAGGAGGTTAGGAGTTGCAAAGGAGTTTAGCAGCTAAGACTTTTATATTACCTCTATTATAAAAAGATAAATACTGATATCATAACTAACAATAAATACAGATATCAAATATGCATATCTGAAAACCAATAAAATATTCTAAATAAATCAGTAAATAATATCACAAGTGATAATAAAGGAAAATTAGTAGTTAATTTGGATCTTACTTCAATACTCGAAGTCACAATGCTATGAAATTTACATCAAATAGTAAATGTCAAAAAGCTTAAAAACTAACATCAATTAGTAATAACAAAAACATATAGAGGCAAAATATTCACAAAATATAATCAATTATATCAAGAAATCAGCTTTAAGTAGGAATTTCACGTTTGACGATTTAACTAATAATTTAAAACGATACAATTTCCATCCTGGTTCAAGCCCGAGACATCGCTTCTTATTTCCAAGCGCATCCTAGAATCCAGAGTCCCAGAAATAGTTTCTTATGCTAATAACAATGCTGTTGGAGAAAAGAGGACGAGCCTCTTTCTCAAACTCTTCCCTGAGTGTATGACGCTCCTCTCCGCCCCACCCCTCACCCAAGATCACTTTCTCAAACCCATTACTGCCTTTCTGAAATCCAAACCGACCCTCTGGAAGTTCTTAAATATCTACGTAAAATTCCCCTTCAACGTTCCGCTAGCACTGAGCCCGATATTTGCTCGCCATTGTGCTGAATCCCTCTCAATACCTTTAAGTATACTTTTAAATCGCTGTTTATCCCTTGGTATTTTTCCATCTCTATGGAAAACTGCTAATGTCATCCCCATACATAAATCCGGCCAAAAAAATGTATCATCAAACTATTGACCCATCTCTTTACTCCCAGTTATCTCTTCTGTTTGCGAGAGAATAATCCTCAATCGACTTTATTACTTTACATCCCCTCATCTCTCTGAATATCAACATGGTTTCCTTCCATGGTTCGTGCATGACTAACTTAGCTGTTTTTCAACATAACGTCGTAAATTCAATTAATAATAAAACACAGATACCATTTTCCTAGGTTTTTCCAAAACTTTTGACTCCATCAATCATTGCCTCCTCCTTCACAAACTCAGTGAACGATTTAATATTTCTGGTAATTTAAAAATCTCCTTTCTAGTTTCCTCAGCAACCGAACTCAAAGGGTTATTCTTTCTGGTTTTTCTTCTCCTTGGTCTCCACTGACATCGGGGGTTCCTAAAGGCAGTGTCCTGGTCCATACATTTTTAATGTATACATTGATGATCTTGTCTCCCTACTACCTCCTTCCCAAACTCAAACCCTACTTTATGTCGATGACTGAAAACTTTTCAAGAACATTCAAAAACCCTCTGATTGCCATGAACTACATGATGTCTTACGTCAAATTGGTGTGATGTTTGGAAGCTTAAATTAAACCCAGATAAATGTAGTGTGATGTCTATTTCCCTAAAGAAGGTCACCCGTCAACTTAATTATATTGTTTCTAATCACTCTCTCAAACGTGTCTCAACATCACCTAGGTATTCTCACGGACAATAAATTAAAATTTTCCCCACACATACAATCCATCAAGTCTAAAGCAATGTCCCTCTTAGGCCTACTCTATCGTCTCACCGAAATCAATGACCCCCGAGCACTTCGAACTTTCTTTTCTTCTATCATTCTTCCAATTCTTACCTATTCCTGTCCCATCTGGTCTATATCTCCACAAACTAATCTCTCTTCCATGGTTGTGTCTGCAATTTCTTTGCTAAAATAGTTAAAAATAGATTACCCCATTTCCGTAACATGTCCACCGATGCTATTCTCTCCTCCCTCTCCATCCCTAATCTCACTCACTCTAATAGTCTCACACAGCAGACTTAAAACTTATAATATTCTAAATTCCACCATAGACTGCCCTGAATTGCTCTCCTTTATTAATTTTAAAATTCGATCCCGCTCCACCCGTTCTCATCCTTTACTCCTTATTCCTAGACTTCCGTTTACTAAACGTTCTCTTTTCTTCCGCCTTTCCTCTCTAATAAACTCCCTCCCTCCACACATTGATCCCTTTGCACTTCCAATAAAATCATTTATTAGCCGTTATCTTTCGTATCTGTCACCTAACTAGTTGTTCCCGTCATTTTTCGCTGTTTCTTTTCTTTAATGTAAATTTGATTCATGTTTCTTCTTGTTAAATTTGCTTGTTTATGTCCTCAAATTATTTTACCTGTACCTATTAAATGTATTGTTACCTGGCCACTATAAAATGGCACCCTGCTCTATGTGGTTATCTTTCTTTAAATTTAAAAAAATTGTTAAAAAAATATTAGCCGTTGATTTCTGGTTTGGACAAAGAAAAAACATGACTTCAGATCACTGTATGTATTCAGATTAAGAGGCGCAAATTAATGCATGCAAAAAAATATAGGCAACTTTTTTAGGCTGCATTCTGCTGGATGGCCGCTGTCGGTGGAAATGAAATCGGAAAAGTAAATGTAATGACGATCGTTATGACGATTGTTAAAACGGGTTCATCTTCATCTACCAATAACATTGTGCTTGATGAAAATTTGAAATGCATCAGCGACTTAAAATATTGTTGTAACACAACAACAAAAGTTAAACATCATTCTCAAGGGATTGGGACATTTCTTACCTCACCATCAATTACAGGCGAAAGAAGAAAGAAAAGGTCGAAGACCAGCATAAATAAAATTGAAATCGGAGAGTGCACTGGGAGGAACATTTTTAAACGATCCATCTGCTTGAAATGAATAAAAATATTATCCATCAAAAGGAAGGGAAACATCTCTTACTAAATCGAGTGTCCAGGTGTGAGATAAAACAACGAGAATTAATCAAGTAGCTCATGCCCAAAAATAAACATGAAAATAAAATTTTAAACCTATGAGAACAAGAAATTTGTTAGTGTAACATTTCTGTGCCAAAAATACGGTACCTGATTATATGACGTATTCAATAATGATGGAACATCTCCCCGATTTATTACTCAGTGAATTCGCACGCGAATTTACCCGTGCGACCAGTATTTTACACCCGGTTTGGCCCACTCCCGTGACCTCACATATCTTTAAAGAAACCCGAGTGGACGCAACTACAAAGAAAACGTTTCGAGCAAAACCGCAGCGTTTTCCTTCTTCCTTTGAGCGAAATATTTTCCGGTAGAGATTGAAACTCGTGATTTACCCGAAAGTACGAAAGCACCTCGTATCCCGATGATTTTTTATGGCCACCAAAAAGAGAGAAAACAAGAAATGTAATGGAGGAGGAAAGGAGGGTGGCCAGAAGGAGGAAGGAAAGAGGGAAAGAATCGTGGAACATGGGAGCGCAACTTGCTTAGCTGCTGACCCTCTCTGCCCTCCGAGAAGGGACGGAGGGGAGGGAGGGGGTGAAGAGAGGTGGGGGAGTGTAGGGGTTTCAAAGGGGACGGGGGTTGTGGGCCCTTAACTCATTCCTGCCGCAGCCACCCACAATCGTATTTCTCGCCTTCAACCGCCGCCAAACCAACTGGCGACCCCTACCCACAATTTCCCAACACCGCCACCATTTCGCTTCTCCCTTGCATTCTGTTGCTGCTGCTTCCCTCCTTTCATTCCTCCTTTCTCTACACCCTACGGTTACACAGCTGAGAAGAAAAATGAACAAGCACGCAGAAGAGAAAAGGTCCAGTTATTTGGCGAAGAAGAACTAGGAGTATTGGACATACCCTAATTCTACGTTCTACTCGATACATTTCTGCGCAGAACATCGATCTCAATTCAGTTTATCGACTTAGAATTGGATAGTAAAGTCTCGGATGAAAGGTTTCACTCGATCCATTCATCGCTTTGTTGTCTGACTGGGGCCTGGAATGAAGCTATTTATTTGTTGACATTCCACAAGCATGCAGAATTAACGCTTTTTGTACCTATAGCACAAAAATTGCCAACTTTCCTTCATTCGATTTTCTTCTTTCCCAGTCAATTTTTAAGTACATTCCTTAGTTCAGGAGGTCCTCTTACAAGTACTGGAAGACTCACCACACACGATATCACACCACTTCGTGATGGAAACAATCTTTCATTGATTCCAAATTCACCACTAATATCTCATTGACACGCTTTCCTAGCCCTTGTTTAGTAGTTATATGCGAGACTCTTATGAAAAAAGCATCGTGCTTATATTTTCAGAACTGAAAACTCTCAACGTATTTATCCACTACGACTAAGTCTTTATCAACCCGATTATGAAGATACCGAATTTGGATCTATTTTCAGACTGAAAAAGGTTTCTTATAAAGCGGTCTTAAGATATAATTTAAGGTAGTTTGAGCGAGATAGTTTCCTAGTCATAATGGCGACCATATTTGGATTTTATTATTTTATTTCAGCGTCTGTAAGAACTATGAAGTAAATATTGTAATATTAATGACGGAAAAATCTAGTTATATATGACAAACATTCTCAGTAATTAAATAAATATAACCACATAAGTCTCTCACTTATCTCATTTTCGCACGCCGCCGTATGGTTAAAATGCCAGCACAAAAGGTTTTTTTGCGATTCTTGTAATAATAACTGCGGTAATTTATTTTTATAAATAGTCGAGAAAATATACAAACTTCACACCGTTAGTTTTTCGACGAAAAAAAGATGTTAGAAATTCCGAACTTTTTCAATATGCTCCCTCTGGAGCGCTCAGGCTTAATCTAACCCATGTAAAACAGTTTATATTTTTAGGTAAATTTAGCGAAAAGTAGTTCGGCAAGGGGCTGATATTTTGATATAATTGGAAAGATAGGAGTTTTATCTTTAAAATGAAGTCAAATTTATCAAATTCTAGGTGAAGTGATATTTAGCTCAAACTACCTTTAGATACGTTTAGAAAACAGCTGAAGGAAGCAGAACGGCAGTGCCCAAGAGAATGACCTAGGGATAAGTAAAATAAGCCAAATAATAAGCTCACGGAATAGAAGATTTACCAAGATATGATATAATTATCCACGAGCAGAGAAGAATAGAGTTATGCCGCAGGTTAACCAGTTTCCTAGGGTTGAAACATGGACATAGGTGATGATACCCAGTTTCCTTCCCTCCTTTTTCTTTCCTTCACCTCTCCTCCGTCTTCGGCTATCCTCCCTCCGCGATGCCACCGCAACTGCCAAGATTTACGGCTCCGTTCGGTCGCCTCAATAAATTCGCCAATAGGAGGCGATGATGATCGAGGTAACTGATTTCGGGTACGCGTAAACTACGGAAATTATAAGGTTTTCACCGTGCCGAGGTATCGGCGTGGGAACGGCCTTCTTGTAGTTAGTAGTATTCATTGTATTGGGTGCTTCGTCGGCACGGGTTGTTTCGCCACGCTATCGATACACCGAATCGAATTTACGACCATATGTTAAAACAAAGGTTTCAAAATACAAATTCATACATGATTATGTCGACGACAATTAAAGGCAACGCACTTATAAAAATCCACATTTCCTTCAAAATTTAATTATTCGATTCCATTAATAGGGCCATCTCCTATCTCTACCGCTAAATCCCTAATGAATTGGCAATATTTAAATTGATCCCCTTTTTTTGTGCACATTGTAGCAAAACAACAAATTTTATCGTCAAAGGAACAAATTAAATTACAGAACAATAAAGGTTCTTGCAATATAATGGGACAGCTATGGTATTATTTGAAAGTATGTTCATTTCTAAGAGACGAGATATAGTTCTTGCACGCATAATAATGATAAGGTATGATAAAATGATTTTTTATTAGGAGCCATAAATTAAACCAAATCCATGGCGTATGAATAAAGTTACTTGTCTATACTAAATAGTTATATGCTTTGTTAGAGCGAAGGTTTCCGCGGTGATGGTTTGATCTCTGCATTTTTCCGGGTTTTCTTCCGCGTCAGTTGGCTTGTGGACAACAGTTTCGCTGGCTCTCCTGCCAGCGTCTTCAGGTCGAAGGCGCTGAAGACGCTGGCAGAATAGCCAGCGAAACTGTTGTCCACAAGCCAACTGACGCGGAAGAAAACCCGGAAAAAATGCAGAGATCAATTATATGCTTTCTTTCATATTTCTATTTGTATGCTCAATACTTCAAAGTGTGCCAGAACTTCATATATGGAAAAGCAGATAATAATTTACCGCTCGATGACTAAACATAAACTTATCTTTTTAATGGCACTCATACCATACGTTTGTCAATCAATCATTACCAAAATCCATACTCAATCAATTTTCCAGTTGTCCTGTAACCAGCACCTGCAAAAACTTCATCCATACCCATCGCGCTATTCCCATTCGGGGTAGGCAGCGTCAAATAACTCAGTTATTTCTGTTAGGTCAAGTAAACTGGCTCTCTTTTAATAATTTATTCCATAACACCGCATCCTTGCAAAACTCTATTACTTCTTTTATACTCATGCATTGCTCCAAACACGTTCTCATATTCTTAAAGACTCCTAATATTTCTCCTGCAAATACTAAAAAAAACATAAAAGAGGAAACGAAATCTTCACATACGGTAATAGAACCCTTGAACTGGAGCTGAAATTAAATTTTTATATGTTGAGAGCGGAATACATCTTTACTCATACGCAGAGGCCCTAAATAGAAAACTCTGGTATAAAGGATGAAGACAATGATAAAATACGAAAACGCGAGAAGTTTCTCCGAGGACATGCACATTGGAAAATAAAAATACTGAAAAACAAGGTGTGTACCGAAATAAATAAGACCTAACGTGAGCATCAGGTTCCAATCATGTCTCTTTGTAAAATAAAAGCAGGGGTATTCACAACCCTTCAGCTCCATCGCATTCTCTCTTGAAATGGGGAAGTGAAAAATGATACTTTGCACGATTTATAACCTCCAGGGACTTCCGCAAGGATTGAATCAAGAGGATAAATCTCACAAGGTTTTCAAATGCAAGCGAAGGTCCCAATTCGTTGCAGGCCCGTTTCAATTTTCGCATCTCCACACAAACTCACATGAGCGCATCTCTGGATCCAGTAGTTGGCCTCGCGCCCCCCTGACCTTTGGCGCCCGACACTCCTCCTACTCCTTGCCAGACGGCCCCGTATCCTCTAACCCCCCCCCCCCCCAATTCCCCGCTCCCCTAGTCTCCCCTAAACTGCATGCAACTCCCCAGTGCACTCAAGTCGGTTCCAGTCCGTTAACCCATTACTCGTTAAAAGGCCTTCCCCCCAGTCCAGCCACCTCAGTCGGGATGGGTGGCAAACATCGATATTCCGATTCATTCGATATGATTCCCCACATATATCGGCATATTAATGAAGCCAATATAACAATATAATTAATTTTATTTTCTGGTAATGGTGCATCATTTTTATCAAGTCAATTTTCCAAAATTAGCGTTTTTTATGAAAATACAATTAAATTTAAAATTTTTAAAGGCTAATGCAATAAATTAAAACACGCCAACTCTGATGATTGTATCTACTGAGATTCTTTCATGATTCCATCGACGTATTCTTTCACTATATAGTGGCAAATAAAGATGTCATCTCAATTCACAGCAAAATTAGACAACGTTAAAATGTGTCGACCGATATATAACGGCATATTTTAAAAAATACACCTGTCGGAAAATAGGAATATTTTTAATGCATCGATTTCCGATGCATCATCTTCCAATACATTGGTTTTTTCCTTAACTTTCCATCCCTACCCATCACCAGTAGCTTACCCACCAAAGATAGCAAGCGATTGAATAATCCCCCTCCTCCCAACTTCCCCCTTCCGCCAGCCCATGCAGTGGCGCCACGGACGTCCGGCCGAAAAAAAATTCCGCCACGTTAGAAAAATCGATTGGGTCATCATGTGTAGGAGGCACCGCGAGTCATCGGTAAACGCACCATGTCGATTTGACCCAATTATTTTTTGTCCTTCGGAGGAAACCCATCGATAAAGCGCCTGAAATGATGACGATTCGTAAAATCTGACGCAAAATTATTTTCTTCTTAGAGGGAAACGCCGCCGCTGCACCGCGATTTTCAAGCTTCGCATGATTTAGGTGACGTAAGCCGAGTGCAATATTTACACTTTCCGCTTTATTTCGCTCTTGGTTGGTGATATTTTTGTAATTGAGCATCTTATTTGCCATCGACGGTGCCTCTCCATTGGTGAACGTTGTCAAAAGACATAAATGAGCGCAAATATTACTGAAACCATTAGTTGACGCATGGGTGCACGCGAAAAGTTTTCATTCGAATAAAATGCTGAGTTAAACACAAGGAAACTAGTGGACATGATAAAAATTGTCCCAATGAAACAATTACAGGATAACATTTTGCTTACGTTCGTAGAATGTATCACCAGACCGAACAAGATCTTAGTATGAGTTAGGACCAGTTCACTGGAGATGGAAAGTGAAATCCAAAATGGAATATCCCGCAAAGTCAAAATGACGACGAGATTTGTTCCTCGCATTGACACCCATTGACACGAAATGCGAAATGGAAAAGAGTTTGAAAAATGCGCAAGAAAGTACATCCTTAGCTAATAGCTGATTATGTCAGAGTTGCAGATGACTGAGATGTCGCTTTCCGTTTTTTTGGGCGACACTAGTGTAGATACTTTGTTATGACCTGCTTGAAATATTATACTTATTCTTACTGTTGCAACAAACGTCTCCCAACTGTCTCTCCTCACCATATTCTAACTACGCTGTTCAAAGGCATCTAGAGATCTAATGTCGTGAGATGGATAATTTTACAGGAGATTTAAAAGCATTATAACTCTTTAAGACCTTTAGACTCAATGTAAGAGTATTTTTCCATACCATTTACCTTGAACGATACACATTCTTACATAACAGGCTTTACTTTATGCATGATGTTACTTTGCTAATTACCACTGACATTGAATCTTACATTAACGCCATCCCAATTCGGACCATTAACTCTATAAGAGCGCGAAGTAATAAAGGCATCCATATAAATATATAAAAATGGATTTTTTTTCTACCGACGTGCACAGCATCTTCGTGTACGGGCAGATACTCTAACAATAGATGGGACTATTGTTTGATCGAGACGGAGTGGTTTTGGCTCCCGATGGAGTAAAATCTTTCAAGCTCGAAGAATATTAGATTCGCAAAAAACACGATTCGGGATAAGTGGTTTTAGTTTGGGAGGACAGAACTTGAGACCCTGCGAGTCTCCGAGCGAGAGGAATGCACAAGAAGACCTCATCTGATTTCCCATCAATCTATTTCTCGAGGAAAAGGGTCACTCCATAGAGTCCTTTTGCTACTTTGCCTAGCTTCGCAGTTCGTTCTCATTCCAACGAGGGATTCTCCGCGCCACATCCCTCCCGACCTCCATTGAGCTAACTCAACCCGACTCGAGCCCTTGGACCCCTCAACTTGGACCCCAAGGGCACTCCAAGGGACCTCCTCCTTCTCCCCCCCCCTCCTCTCTCTCTAACAGCTTAAAACTCGTCCTCCCGAGACATTTACTTCCCCTCCGACCATCGCATCAGCAAACAGAGCGATTCGAATTTCGTCCCTTCTTCGATCCACCTCTCTCTGCTTCCCTGAGACGGAATCTAGAGACGGTGGAGGAATGAGGAAACCTTTCCTCATTCTCCCTTCAGCACAATCACCTTCTCTTCCCACCCTGCGTTCAGGCAGAACCCCCGCGCACTCAAACGTCCCCCTAATCTAAATCCGCAGTCGGACAGAGTGGCAAACCAGGGTCCTCATTCAGGAAGAACTCCACCTCGATAATTCCGAGCGCGTGATGTCACGGCCTCGAGAAATCTCATCTTTTACATTGCATTCCTTCGATTCCTCGAGGTTGTGACGTCAAAATTCCGTCATTGTAGCAGATTGAAAATCCCGAATTTTACTTATTCTGAGTTGGGGATATTTTGATGAAACTTCATGCTAGTATTACGATTAGATTCAGCTACCGGTAGAGGTAAGCATGGAGTGATAAAGAATTATGGCGATCTGATCTTTTGTATACTCAAGCAACTGCACTTTGTATTTTATCCTTTCTAATTAGGACTAAAATTGGTTTGCGAAACCCATTAATTTGCTGAAAATTAATGCTGTAAATTTGGAAATTTAAAAGCACAATTACTCAGTTATTCGTCACTTGAAAATCCGGAAACATTTCGATCTCCAATAACAAAAAAGAAGAACTTACTCAAATTTGCACGTTTAAAAAAAATCAGGCCGCCATTTTTTGTAAAGTCACCAGGCACGATCACGTCAATGTGTTTGTTAACAATTTTAGAAATAGAGCCGCCGGAACTTGAACACGCGCGGAAAAGGCAAATTATTTAAGAAGACATTTCGGTAATGACTTCTAAAATAGTGGTCTGTGGTTAGGAAAAGGTCGGATTCCAATAATAATTGCCCAAAATCAAGTTATCATATTCTAAGTTATACGGTACAGACTTAATGTCCCAGTTGCATCGAAATCAAAGCTAACATAGCTGAGCGCGGGTGTTGCATTTTTCAGCGCAAAGTCAAAATTTCCTTTTAAACGTTTCGTACTCACGTAACATTTTAAATGTCACCACTGATCCACTGATACCATCAGAATTTAGTTTAGTCTGCTTCACTCTCACTTTCTTCAGAAGCTTCCTCTCCACACCTATTATTGTCAGCTCTTCACCGTTTGCTTTAAACGCCTTCAATAAACTCTCTTAGCGCATAAATATATCCATCACTCAACGAAACGCTCAGTCCAGACTTTTATTCTAATTCTTACATAAGGTTCCAGTTATGAGTTATTGTCTAGATAATTAGGAATCAATTGTAGGCAATTAGGCATGACTATTCTAGACTCATAACGAACTCATCCTTCACTACACTTGGGAAATTTACTAAGCATCTTTCCTTTTAGCGCCATATTATACAAGATTAAAGATTTTAAAAGTCGAATCCCGTAGACTGTATCATTTGGGGCTTTTCATGTACAAACATATGGAAACAGGGCAACCAACCTACCTCTATGGCAATATAACTCGAAACATAAATGTAAAAGTGAGAACAACAAGAATTACCGAAAAGCTACAAGTACCAAGTATGGTGCATACAACAACTTTTCAGAAATCATTCTTTGTAAAATCGTGTCAATTTTGGAATAAATTACCGAAAAAAATAAAAAATACAACCTCAGTTAATGCATTTAAAAACCTACTGTTTAATTATGTGAAAGAAAATGAAAACATAGAATAGGCATAAAATATCATTAACCATAAATTCTGGTACTATGTACAGCAAAATGAATATATAGAAAATATGAATTGGTACTTAATAACAAATTAATATTGTAAATGATTTATATATATTTGTCTTGATGTCTGTTAGGATAGGTTTAAGTTATGATTTGTAATATTCATTGGACTTACATCGCGGTATGAATTTTCACTAAATTTGCTAAATATGCTCACGCTTTATAATCACCTTAAATGGAACTTATGTACTTATTTATTTTATGTAAAACGGAGACAATTTTCTAATTTCTAATTTATGTATGTTGCATACTATGTATTTTTCCTTTGCAAACAAAATATGTATTAATGTAAACTTCTGCCCCATAGGAGCTATTGCTGCTAGGACAATAAATGTTTTTTCTATCTCTATTCCTTTTTGTGATAATGTTATCTTCCTTCACTAACGCTTTCCCCCTTCCAAAATCTTTTCCGCTACCTATCTCCATTTTCTTCCAAGATATTTTTAAATATTTTAAGCTCCAAGGTATGGTTAAAAAGAATCTCTTCCCCTTATTTAATTGGAGCTGAGGTAATAATTTGAAGAACAATCGTGCAATACGGACATTTCAATGGCTCGACACGTTTCTCTATCATGTATTTTTTCACAAAATATTTTCACCTTCAAACACCATGATAACGTAATCAATGCCTGCGAATATAAAAGGCGGAATCAAGCGATTCGTATTTGGGTGTGTGTGAGTGCATTTGGCTCGCATTAAATCTTTCAGTCGAAGTCAACCAAAATTAGCGTACAATTCACCAGGTTCGAGATTAAAAACAGGTGAGACAGCACACAGATTTATGATCTTTTTTTCCTCCAAATTTAACTCTCCCTGGTCCAAGAAGGGACCTTCTCTCGCCTGAAACCTCCGTTTGCATTTTCAGTACCACCTCCTTCTCCGAGGAACACATTTTAATAGCCTTAAGAGAGTAACCGACTTAACACTTCATCGAGGAAATTATTAAATATCCACAAAAACTACACAAAAGTTGAGGGAAATATTCAACTTTGAAAAAGATGGTAGGCAGGTGAACGAATAAAATGCTCTTCCAATTCATTTTCACTCGATGGAGGCATTTTAATGTATTATAACTATATCTGATCCATCACTTACCTGAGAAATATTTAGCAGGGAGTGAACGTTCTTCACTTTCCAACGCCTTTGCACTTCTCAAGGAATGAAGTAAAATATATATAAAAATGATGCAACGAACGGCGAGTGAACTATATGAGTGAAACATGAAACCATTTCAGTGTCACAGCACAAATTTTAACGCTAAGTTAGAGAAATTTAATCACTACGAGAGAGAGCTCTTGAAAGGGAGCGTGGTGGCCGGGAGTGGGTAGGTGGCGCTTGGCTACTGATCGAAGAGTTCAAATCCGTATGAAACCTTTGGACTCCCCCGAACATTAAAAAATCCTCGGAGTGCGAGGTGACCCAGGGAAAGGAACTGCCCCTCCTACCCTGAACGTGTGACACGCCTGTGGCTTAGTCAGGGGTGAGCTCTACCCTCAACTATCCAAACCAACCTACGGGTTGAATAACTAAGAGTGAGAGTGAAGGAGCTCAAAGGCCGGATAAGGGACTCTGCCGGATGAGTTAAGAATTAGCATTTCCTTACAATTTGCTTTTCCATTGCTGTACCATTGATAATACAGTTAATTTCATTGGAAAAAAGATATACCTTTATCAATTGCAACTCAATCTCATTCATTCTAACTTCACCATTAATTTAAATTTTTTATTAAATTACCTTTCCACCCTTAGAGCAAATGAAAACGTTTTTTAACAACTTTCAATTATGGACACTATGGTTGTGTAATAAGTAGTAGGAAACTTTGGTTGTAAAAAATGTGGTTAAACCAAAATTAGACATCATTGTTTTTGCCCTTCTTGTGCGATTCGAAGTCGACCAAGGACATTGAAAGTCGGCGCTCGGCTCTTGTGGCTTTTTTCAGCAATTGCGTCCAACTATTTCAGCTAGGTTGCCATGAAACCTATACACTAGTCTTTTTAAAATTCGTTTTTGAAAGTTGCAATTTCCACTGATTAAAGTATTTTTTTACAAAATAATAAGACGGAGACGCTTTTATAGTCAATAACGACTGATTAGACTCCTAATGACAAAAAATACCTTTAACAATATAATCACAGTTTCCAGCACACACATGGATAATGGATTATACCTTTTAGAGCAAAATAATGGAAATAATACGAAGTTATTTAAAAAAGATCCTATTTAGAAGACACAAAAGCGTCTTCTTTTACACTTTAATAATAAGGCCGTTTAGATAAAACCTTGAAATAGCAATGTCAATTTAGATTAGGAATAAAAAACTTGTTTGCAAATAAATACTCGGAGAAATTTGTCTAAGAGTCATTGCAGAAAGGTTTGAAAAGTATTTGGCAAAAGCAACTCTTTTCAACCCTAAAGTGGACGTGCATTACTTTGACGGAAATGAGTTTCCATTACGTCGTCTGCTCCACGGACCCATCCACAAAGCGAGGGAGTGACCAACTAATGGATTGTGTCATGAGCATTTGAGAGGGCATTAAAAAAGGAGAATAAATTCACAACATTAATAAAAAGAGCCATTTGTAATTAAACGGCTTAATAAAACTTAAAAAACTGAAGTATGTGTGCATGAACATGTATGCAGCGTGTAATTCTGAGCAGAGAGAGGTAGTGGGGGGGAAGATCACAGGAGGAGTCCTTTTGCTGCCTGTTACGCACCGCACAACGCCTAATTACGGCTCCAGAGCATAATTGACTCATCTCGCTGGGATGAGAACAAAGGGAGAAATAAGATCGGGGAGTGAAGAAGTCGTTAGCGGGGAGAACGGAGGAGAAGGATAATGGCGAGGAAGGACTCGGGGGAAGGGAGGAGGAGGAGGAGGAAGATGAAGGCGGAGGAATAAGGGTTCGGTGTTGGGGAGATTGCGAATCTCAGTCCGTGTGCTGAAACGAAGTCGAAATGAAGAGAGAGAGAGGGAGGTGAGAGAGGTGAGGTGGGCGAAGTTTGGCGGGGGGGGGGGAGTGAAAGGGAAGCAACCCGAAGCGGTGGCATCTGCATATTCATCTCCCCAGAATGTTGTTTTCCTTCGAAGTGGCGGCGAGTAAGCAAGTGAGAGAGAAGGGTTGTGCGAAGAGAAAAGAGAGCGCTCTTCATTTCGCGTGAACCCTTTGGGACTTTTCAATGACCACATCATCATTGCATCTTTTCAACACTTTCGAACATCAGAATATATATATTCAATGCACAGCAGACTCATTTACTCTCCACTAAGGACGTAGTCGAAGGAACGCATGAGCATAACAGCAAATCAAAACGTATTCAATAACCCACACCAATTCAATAATATACTGATGTATAGATTGCTCAATAGCACCCTTTCTTTCAGTTTTTGCTTTATTTGAACAATCTACAAAAGGTTTTATCGGGTGTACGATACAATAATATGTCAATGGTTTTGATATCGCAGTAAACGATTCGAAGTATCATGGTCACGCATATGCATTGAAAAAGATTTACCAGGAAGGTCATGGACTTACTCCTAAAAACAATTTGATTTGGCAATCTTTAGGTTTGTCACATATGCATTTTGCCATTTTTTGTCCCACACAAGTTCGACTGGGATTCTAACTCCTCAACTTCACATGAATCTTGGCATAACTTATTTCCATTTAACCATTATTTAACCCATTTTTCAAGTGCAAATCACGTTAAGCACATCCCTATTGATTTTAATTTTCCTTAATTACTCTATCAAATTGCTTTAAATAATATTACAAATAAAAGCAAATACGAATTACAAACAGAACGAGCATTAACACACTTGTGTCATCAATTATGGGGAAAAACCTTTAACTCTTTACGCACTTTAACCGGATCAAAATCTTTATGCGGACATTTATTTACTGCCACGTCACTCACTATACGTTTCTTGCTTAGAGTAATAAAAAGTCATAAAACTAATTATCATTAAAAAAGCAATCAACGCTTCCTCATGCTTCAACGACTGAATATATAATAAATTAAATAATTTTCTGATCCTTTTTTTCGTGCTAGGAATTGGTTTGAATTTTTTTGTTGAATTATGAGAATGCAAATTTTAAACATACTTTTCGTTATTTTCTTCATCGTCATTAACATTTTTATTCCTCAGAGCGAATTAGATTTTACTTAATTATTTCAGTAGTATATAAAGGTGTATTAGGGCAGATGAGGTGGAATTCATTCATAGCAATGAAATTTCGTAATAGCAGTTTTCCACTCTTTTTGTGTTGAATATAGGTTTGTCCGACCGGTTTCGATGCATTATATCATTGTCAAGCACGGTTATAATTGATTATAATACAAAACAAATACTATTTACATATTTAAAGATGGTTGTTAGGGAGTGAAAGAAGAAGATTGTAAGTATTAACTGGAGGCTGAAGCTACTATTAAATAAAAAAGTTTTAAAATGCTAAGAAATATTTACTATTGCTAAGAAATATTTATTTGTGTACTAATTTCAGTAGTACACAAATTCCAACACCTAAATGAAGTTACGTTAATCTCATTCAATTTTCTTACCTTCGAAACAGTCAAAATGCCCAATCCAACTACCATACCTATTTTTATCCTTAAGTTACTTATAGTAGAAAAACTAGGTTGAATTTGCTGGTAAAGGAGTAGGTACACCTTTTGAAATTTGTTTTACTTAGAAGATACGTTATATAAACTCAAAAAAATTAAAATTTCATCACATCGCCATAGTTTTTAGGAAATAGGAGTCCCCGAATGCAACAAGAGGTAACCTAGAAACAAAAACCAGCAAAAAATACCCTTCAATCAGCGGAGTTGTTTTCATTTCGAACCTATAACAGGGAAATTAAGCCCATAATTAAACATGGATGAAAAATTAAGAGACATGGGAAGATAATTTCCATTACCCTTAAAAAGACTTCGCCAATATACCTCGAGGAACTGCGTTTTTGAACCTTTAAAACCAGCCGTATGCGAAAATTATACTTTTTTGAAAAGGCGTTTTAATTTTATCAAAAATGTATCAAGGATATATGCTTCAGGTACTGTGTTTTTTTATGCATGACAAATATTATTGGACACATTGTATCCAACCGTGGCTACTTCCAATAATCTAATAAGTGGAGCTAAAAAGTTTGTATTTAAGTTTTAATTCAGCCAGACCGGCAGTTTTAATCGGCAGGCGTCGGGAAGGTGACCAGTCAATACTCTTACGGCGTCAGTCTGTGCATTTTCAAGGACCACGTAGGTTGTACTGAGACTGTTGCTTTGAATATAATTAATGATGAAGATAAGATGGCGATTTAAAGAGGACAGACGGACCAAAGTAAGGGCTGGCAGAAAGAAGTGGAGAAGCGTCTTCAACAGTTGGGCACCATAATCAACGATGCCTTTCAAATCAATGTAGCCATCACAATACTGACCGGCGTCTGCACTCAACTTCACGCCGCTGACTTAAATATAATATAATGTTTATTAGTCCCAAACAATATACATAAAATACAATGTCAAAAATATAGGGAGATTTAGGTAACCTATGGGGGAGAACATGTATTGAGCTTACCAACAAAATAAATAGATAAATTACCATACATTGTTATTTAACATGAAATCCGTCGGATACATTTGCCGATGAGTTTTGGGCTAGGCCTAAGTCGGCAACCAATACTCAAGTCGAGTTCTCTGCTAGCTCTCGAAGGGGACGGACGTCTTTCCGCTTCGGGAACTTGTTGTATGGGAGTGATTTGACTGAGACTTGTGTGTTTAAGAAGAATGTCTCTTTGCATCGTGTGTAAGAAAACTATAAGGAACACAGTTTATGTGTCGTGCAGTGATTGTAACAACAACTACCACGGGCACTGTTTGCCAGTTCCACTTAGCAGAGAAGAGATCCTGGGAATTGCCGACAGCAATCAAAGGTGGAGATGCAGCGATTGCAGTTTGAAGAGAAAGGAGAGTATGCACCTGGGTCAAGACGCGACCGACAACCCAAATCCACCCCAAGAATCATCAAACACTGAAGTTATGGCACTGCTCCGGGAATTAAAAAGTGATTTACGATCGACTGAGTTAAACCTGGGTGATACAATCAATAAGGTGTACGAGAGGCTGGATGATTCGGTGAAACTCATTGAAGAATTAGGAAAGCGTCTGGATGAGTGTAGTGATAAAGTTGAATCGCTGCAAAGTGAAAATATTCATCTACGAAAGAATATTGAAGTTTGTCTAAATCGCATTGATGATTTAGAGCAACGAATTCTTTCCAATTGCGTTGAAATTCACGGAGTTCCTGCAATGCAAAACGAATGCTTACTGGATACAGTTTGTAAAATAGGGTCTGAGTTAGGGTTAGAAGTATGTGTCGATGACATTGACAAATGTTATCGCTACAAATCGAAATCCGGTGCTTCGGTCGGAGGTATCCACGTGCGGTTCGTGAGGCAACGCATCAAGGACGATTTCCTGGTGAAACGGAGGGTGAAACGGAACCTCTCCACCCGTCACCTGGGTTTCAACGTTCCTGAGTCACCTGTTTACGTCAATGAGGCCCTCTGTCCTGGGAGACGCAGACTGCTCAGCGCGGCGAGAGAGGCTAAGAAAAATAAGAAATTTGACTACCTGTGGGTAAGACAAGGCAAGATAATGATGAGAAAGGCTGAGAAAATGCCCGTACTCGTGATTACTTGCCTGGAGGATTTGACTAAATTGTGACTTTTCCTTTCAATGATTGCAAACCCTGTTGATGAATTGTTCAGTGTAAAGCCTACAGTAATGATGTTGCATCAAAACATACGCAGTATGAGAAGTAACTTCGATTTATTTCTGTTGACTCTAAATAACTTACCACGGTTGCCAGAAGTTATAATTTTATCTGAAATTTGGATCAGAAAAGAGGAAGCAAACCTATATCATATTAATGGGTATAATAATATTGCTAATTGCAACAACAACTATAGAGCCAGAGGTGTATTTATGTGCATAAAATGTAATTTAAAGGTTGAAAATGTGCATATTGAATCAAATACTTCTGCTGACTGTCTGTTGATTAGTCTGAAATGTGAACTTATAAATTTAGATATTATCTCGGTCTACAGGGACTAAAACATTCCCGTAACATCCTTCTTAAAAGAATTGGAACCATTGTTAGGGCGCACTAAAAATAATTTAGTAATTATTGGTGACATGAATATTAATATTTTAGATTGTAATAGTGTTTCAGAGGAATATTTTAGCCTAATGAGCTCATATGGTCTAACTAGTATGGTTAATGAGCCTACACGAATAACCTCATCAACTGCTACATGTATTGACCATGTTTTTGTCCGGATTTTTAACTCATTTAAATTTGAAATAAGCGCAAGAGTAGCTCACTTGTCAGTAACTGATCATTCTGCGACTGTATTGTCCATCTCAGGTAGTAGCATGATCAAAAACGTAAATGTTCATAGTTCTTACTCCATTAATTCTAATTATATTCAATACGACGTATTAAAAAGTAGACTTGGTGCCATCGATTGGGGTCCTGTTTACTATGAAACAAACGTATCGAAAAGCTTTACTTTATTCTTAGATCTAATGAAAAGCTGTGTCCAGGACTCAAAACTCCAAACCCAACGTGTAGTTAACTTTAAAAAATTAAAACCTTGGATGACTGATATATTATTGATAAAAATGGACCTCAAAAACCACTTACTTAAAAAGCTGCAGAAGCATCCGCGTAATGAGGAGTTAAGAAAGAGAACAATTAAACTTAGAAACAAATTGCGAGCAGAGATAAGAGAAGCTGCTAATAGTTACTATGTGAAACAATTTGACAAGTGGAAAGGCAACGCAAAAGAACAGTGGAGGGTATTGAAAGAACTGGTGATAAACTAAAAGATTCTCACATACCAGAGCTAGTGATTAATAACCAACTTCTCACAGATCCTGCAGTTTTAGCGAGAGAATTTAACAAATATTTTATTAGTGTTTTCGAGTCCACCAAAAAAATCTCCCTTCAGCATGGAAATTCTTCTGGGCCTGAAATCCTATATCCCACTCTTAAATATCCTAATTCAATGTATCTAGAACCTGTGTCATCTTTTGAAATACGTGAAATTGTGAGCTCTCTTCAATCTGGAAAATCAGCTGGTCCAGACGGAACGAATGTAACAATGCTAAAAAACATAATTGACCTCATTGCTGATGCTCTGACCCATATTTTTAATATAAGCTTTATTCAAGGCAAATTTCCCGATGACCTAAAGAAAGCTATCGTTATACCCCTACATAAAAAAGGTGACCGACGAAATATAACAAACTATAGGCCAATTTCATTGTTATCTGTTCACTCGAAAATTCTTGAGAAACTAGTTAAAAAAAGGCTTTTGTCCTACCTGGACAAGCAAAATTTTTTAAGTAGCAACCAATACGGGTTCATAAAGGGTAAAGGAACAGAAGATGCCTTAGAAAGCTTCATGACACATGTCTACAACACAATTAATTCGAATAAACGCGTTGCTGTCCTATTCCTAGATATAAAAAAGGCCTTTGATTCCATAAATCATGATATTTTGTTGGAAAAGTTAAGTAGAATAGGTGTAAATGATAGTGTCAGTGACTTTGAAACCATATGTTCAGGTGTGCCTCAAGGCTCAGTGTTAGGTCCAATATTATTTCTTATCTATATTAATGACTTATGTAACTCTAAATTCACCGGAAAATTTATTGCGTTCGCTGATGATATTGCACTTATTCATGTAGGATCATCTTGGGAAGAGGTTAGACTTAATATGGGAGCAGACCTAAGCATACTTAGTGAATGGATGGAAAATAATAAATTATTGTTGAGTGAAAAGACGAAATTTTTGTGTTTTAATGTATGTAATCGTTTCTCAATTAATTGGCAATTAACCTATCATAAACCAAGTTGTGATCGAACCTTTTGTAATAACTGTATACAAATTGAATGTGTGCCTGAATACAAATACTTGGGAGTGACTGTAGACCAGCAGTTAAAGTGGGATAAACACATTAACCGAATTTCAAGGGAACTTAAATTTATCCACGCGAAGTTTTATTTCCTTCGAAATAAATGTCCCCGACAATTCATTAAAACTATTTATCATGCTTTAGTGCAATCAAAATTAAACTACGGGATAATCTGCTGGGGAGGTGCCTACAAAAATTCGCTCAATCCGATGCTGATCCTCCAAAAAGCAATAGTGAGACTGATTGCTAGAAAATGTCAATTTGAACCGTCCTTCCCCATATTTGTGGAATTACAGTTACTCTCTTTACGTCATCTTTACGTGTACAAAGTATTGAAATTGTTCTACCTCAGAAGTGGTAATAAACCTAAGGAAGAACCAGAAACCAATGTATACAACCTAAGATCTACAAAAATGTATGTTTTGCCCAAACCAAATCTGACCGTGTTCAAACGCTCATTTATCTATGTAGGGCCAACATTATTTTCTAGATTGTCAGATAGTATAAGAGGTTCAAAAAGTTTAACATCTTTTTTGAAAGGAGTAAAGAAATGGTTACTTAATGTAGAAAATCCAGATGTATTTTTTTGTTAATAGTAAGGTTAATACTCACTATATTTTGTATGCACGACAGGTTGTAACTAAACAACAAATTGTTATCTTTTCATGCATTTATTCATTTGTCTCGTAACTGGTCTCAGTTTACTTATTTTTTTTTTCAATTACTCGTATTGTAATTTCTCTTGAGGTATCCCAATACAGGCAATGCCTAAAGGGATTCCTAATTAATTTATCCTTATTTAATTGAAATGTAAATATGCTTGTAATGTTGATTCTAAGGGATAAATAAATATTATTATTATTATTATTATTAAATATATCCTATGTAAGGAACTTGTGATATAATACGCGGCATCAAAATACGGTTCATTAATTTTCCTCAGGGTAACATTACCTCCTTACCAAAGAACAAATTATTTTCGTCCAACTACGGCAATAACAATTATCCTGAATATTTTTCAATGCATAGAGGGATATCATTCAAAACGTATTTTATCTGCTAGCCAATGATAATGTTTAATTATTTTACTCGTATTACATCCTAATTTTTTGCATCAAAAGAGGTTATGCAAGTTAACCAGTTAGTTTCAGTTCGATGTTTACGGCTAAAATGATGACTTCCTCTCAGGCAAAAAAGTTATTAAAACGACAAAGAAGACTTGATATTAGTAAGATTATTAAAAATGTACATTTGATGATTAATTTATCATTTGGTAGCCTTTTTTAAGTGATGGACGCGTGCTGAACTATGATATACATGACTAGTGCGAGATTGTAGCCGATGACAAAAAGTAAGGCCAACAGTGCGCTTTATAAAAGGAATTAAAATTTGATAGGGTAGTTGCAGCGAGATCAAAACAATTTTCACTGACGATAAAAAATTCATTCCGATAATACTGTGGTGAACGAAATTTTGGTGGAAACATGAATTCCAGAGCAGCATCTTGGTTGAACGATAAAGTATACATATTTGAACAAGTGTGCACTACGTATTTGGAAATGAATTAAAAATGTCATGGTTAACTGAATTACCTGTTATATTTTTCAAATTAATTATTCTGAACATTTCCGAATTTAAATTTTTTAAACCTATAGCCATAGAAAATCCCAGAAAATATTTATCAGAACTTAATAACTTGATATTTTACTCCAATTATCTATACAAATATTGCACTTCTGTAAATATTTCAAACTAATCGGACGAGAAAAAGCCGGGTATCGTCGAAAGGCAAAAACGACATTGGTCGGATAAGAAATTTAATTTTAAAAAATTCTAGGTAGGTAATCATTTTATGGCCATGGAAGTCACAGCATTGTGAATTCAGTAAGTATGCACTATTATAAATAGAATTTATTTCTCTATAAAAGCGAACGATATAGCATTGGAGCTGAATTAATAAAGATTCAATTATTGCCCATGTGCATACTGATAGGCGTTTTTCATACGTTTATCAGGTTATTTTCGCAGTGCAGAAGACAAATATGAAGTATGTATTGCAATCCATAGCGGGAGACGGCAAGGTTTATATTGTCATTCGAAAAATAAACTAGAGCATCTGCCAAAATAATGGGCTATGGATGACGAATTAGAAAGGATATTGATCTATAGCGAAGGCAGGCAATATTGCACTAAATAATCCACACTTGTTAACATATTCAAGGAGGAAGTGGTAAAAAACGCTTAAAGAGAGTTGTATTATGTAATAAATGCAGGTAAGGAGCTGTTTTGGTCACTCAGATTTATGGATACACTCGCTTCAGTATAAGTAAGAGACACCTCATATCGTAATTGCACGATAGGAGTATAAAGTTAATAAGATTATTCAGAAAAAGGATGACAAGGTTAAACATGAAAGAAAGGCATGTTAAACACATATTTTGGAAGTATTTTGATAACAAATGGGATTAAATGATGAATAACACAAGAAATCAGCGGAAGAAGCTTCCTGTAAAGGGAGATTAAATTAATGCCAAGGACCCCAAATGAAAATCCAAGAGAAGAAGAATGAAGAGATAACAGGGAACTGACGGAGTGAGACGTTACATGATTCCGAAGCCTATGCTTGGAGATAAAATCATGAAAGAAATGAAGGATCTCAAAAAAGGAATGACAAAGACGTGAGATGGTGAGTGAGGGAAGGAAATAAGAAAAGTGAATTTAAAAAAGGAGTGTTTTTGCGTAGTCGCACAACCCGTCGTGTACCCACATTAAATTAATTTGTGTAAATATTCATTATATATAGGTACGTCTAGTTTTCCTCACAGGAAAAATAAAACCAAGAATTATATATAATGAAGATTGAATGAATGCTGAACGTATATCGGCATAAGGGATCGGCCGTGAGCACTAACAGGCCGATGTATCGGCTCGTGGCACTATGAGGGTTAAAAACAATGTATGGCTGTAGTTAAGACTATGAAGATGATTATACGAGGTGTGATAAAAAAATAGCGGGAAGTTTTAAATTTTGCGGGATTTATAATTCCGATTTTCAATAATCGTCATATGACTACCAAATGGTCGTAGGGTAAATAAGGAATACTACTTGGAAGTTATGCGCCGTTTGCGAGAAGAAATCCGACGAAAACGCTCAGAATTGTGGCCAACCAACTCGTGGAAATTGCACCACGATAATGCTCCCGCTCACACATCACTGCTTAGTCGTGATTTTTTGGTAAGAAAACAAAGCCGTTATTTTGCCTCAGACACCGTATTCGCCGGACATGGTCCCCTGTGACTTCTTTCTATTCCCGAGGCTAAAGAGGACCTTGAAACGACGGCGTTTTGTCACCATTTCTTGAGATAAAAACAGAATCGCTGAAGGAACTGAACTCTATACCGAGAAGTGAGTTCCAGAGGTTCTGCCAAGATTGGAAATACCGCTGGCACAAGTGTATTATATCTAAGGGGGATTGCTATGCAGGGGACAAAATTGATGCATGAATTAATATATAAATATTTCTTTAAGAAAAACGAAAATTCCCGTTATTTTTTTTATCACTCCTCGTATTCAGTGCAAAAATCAGTTATAAGAACCATTCTTTGAAACCTTAGTCAATCAAGAGACCTCAGAAAAAAGAATGAAAATATTTAAGGATTTCCAAGCTGGCACTTAACCTCACAGGAAAAACTTCGATCGAAGTGATCAAATCAAGGCGATTTCGTTCAATTAACAGAGCGGCCTGAGGGTACTCAATGAACACATCGCCAAAGAGGAACGTGTCCACATTCTCGCACCCGGGAGTAAATGGGCCAGGCGACGGGCTATTCACGATATCTACGGAATCCCGTCGTCTCTTTCCCCTCTTCCCCCTAGCCTCCTCCTAACCACCTCGTCCCCTCGCAGACTGCAAAGGCATTCGTCTCCCCTTTGGCGATGACCTCTCTCTCTCTCTCCCTCCCTCTCTCTTCTCACTCCCCCTCCAGCACCCTCCTTCTCCTTTCTAAGACGCTCTCGCCGTCGCTGGATGCCCGACTTTTTTCTCGACATTCCTTTGCGGGAGAGGCAAGAGGAGACCGAGGAGTCGGAGGCGAAGATGGTCTCCGTCCGCGCCTTAAGAAAACTGTTGCTGTTCCATAACAAACGTTCCACGGCCATACTGCACTATTTTTGACTCCTTGCCGCAATGGTTACCTACGAATGGTTGGAAGTTAGTCAATCCTACTAAAACATATGACAGCAATTAATATCAAGCATGAACAACGAATACCGTTGGATTTTGGCAATGGAGATTTCTAAATAGAAATTTTCCTTTTCTGGGTCACTTCTATCCAAATCTTTGGCTGGGTTGCGTTTGTAGTAATAACATATTTATCTTTTCCATAAAGGACGACAGGGCCTGACATTTACCAGACCAAATATACCATTTGGTGTATCACACCAAATGGTATATTTGGTGTGATATTCTAATATATTGATTTTCTAATATATTATAACGTGTCCAATGCTATAACTACATATATCTAAGAGTAGCTTACTACTTATTTTCTGAAAGATAACTAATACGTATAATGCATGATTTATAATTTTTTAACTATAAGGTACTATCGTATGTAAAAGAGGGAGATAAAGTTAAAACTCTTTTAATATAAAGCAATTTTAATCTTACACAATAACAAACATTCCGTCGGGAAAACAGATCGCAAACAGCAAACGCAAAAACGTTTTGAATTCAATAAATTGACAATTTCTGACGTTAAAGCCCTTAGCTGAAAGATCTGAAACATAGAAACTGGCCGTGGATGAGGTTAATTGTTCCCAACTAGAAGGTTGATAGGGAAACCTTTTGCCGGTATAAACACATTCGCTTTCATTATTACTGTAAGGGACTGAACAGGAGGAGGATGCATACGCTCAAGTTCACAATTTGCCGCTTCATTTGTGTTCCGGGAAATGTTCAAGAACAAGTTTAGCGATCTGTGAGAGCCACAAGAGGTGTAGATTACGGCGAGACAATGGTCTGAGTCACTCGAGAGGGTAGTGTGAGTCACCTAGATCCACTTCGATGCTTCCACTTCCGCGATCCAGTTCAGATGCCAACGCAGTTTTACTGTCAGGAAGCAGCGTCCTCGCCGCTGTAATTATAAGGTATCTGCGAGGGCAGGTACCTTCTTCGACGGGTCAAGACTGACGCTGGAGAAATACGTGAAGCTCGTGAACATCCTCTTGCAGCTGCAGCCCCCTCGTCAAGAACTCATCGCAGGGGGGCTTGACTCCAGTGCACTCTTTGTTTTGGATTGGTATTCCTGCTGTCGGGAAGTCTTCGTCGAGCAAATCATAGAAGCGTCGAAGAAGATCGGCGGTCCCGACACCTTCGTCGAAATCGACGAAGCCAAGTTCGGGAGGAGGAAGTATTACCGAGGCCGCCTCGTCCAGGGGCAGTGGGTCTTCGGCGGAATCCAACGCGGAACCGGCCGGTGTTCCCTTGTTCCGGTGGAATCGCGTGACTCAGCGACGCTCCTGTCTATCATCAAAGAGTGGATTCTACCCGGTGCGACCATCGTAAGTGACTGTTGGAAGTCCTACAACTGTCTCGCAGATGAGGGCTTCTAGCATCCTACAGTGAATCACTCGGTCAACTTCGTGAACCCGAGCACCGGCGCTAACACGAACACCATTGAACGCGTTTGGCGGGAAGTGCGCGACAAGGTGCCACGATATGGTCGGCGAAGGAGAACTTCCTCGGGTATCTGGCAGAGCTGCAATTCAGAATGCTCTACCGGGACCACCATGAGCGTATGAATCACTTTTTTCAGGCTGCCGCTGTACTGTACCCACCCACGTATTAATTTGTTAATTTGGTGCAAAATTGGAAAATATTTATGACTATGGTCATAATAAAAACTTGAAAAATGTAGTTTCTCTCATTTTCTACACCCTTCGAAAATCGTAAATATCTGGTGAATTTCGCATCATCGCGCCAAAAAAAAAACGTTGGAACATAGTTTTAGAACGTATTGGAAGCAATTAGAAAAAAAATTCCAAAAAAATACGATTAGTCCGTTTGCCTCACAATTACCTAAAACTGTTCAACATGAAAAAAAGGGAAACCGAAAGCGTACATAAGAAAGTTAACATCCGGAATTCCAGCAGGTTTTGAATTTAAAAACGTAAATAGTGACTAAAAGTATGCGTTAGTTAATCTAAAAGGATCCGTGAAGGACTTGCAAATTGCTAAACCAAGGATACCTACATCAGATATCCTCGGTTTTTCAGGAAAAGTTACGGGAGTAGGTTTCGGGATCACTAAAGCAAGTGCGTCATTCGGAAAGGGAAACATCCTAAGCGCTGCTTGTGAAAAGCTCCCGAACAAAATATACGAATTCGATATGGTATCTAAATGTCCTAAATGCTCTTCCCGAGGCTTAGCTTTGAGCAGCGGTACACAGAAGGAGAGGGAGGCTCCTCTTTCGGTAGAGATATCCGAAGGAGAAGACTACTGCCTCCCTTAAGTCCCACCTCACTCCTCTCTTCGCCTTCTAAGGAGAATGGGAATCCATTAAAGGAAGCGCTCCCTTCGAGAAAGTTCTCCACACCCGCAGAGTCGCATTCCACGGTTTTTCTCATCCATCTCATCTCTTCCAGTTATCCATCCCTTCTTTCTCTACTCCTACTTTCTTCCCTCGTTCCCCTTCGATCTTTTACCCGCGTCCCGTCCATTAATTACATGCGATTCATTCAATACTGCCAGCTGTATCAGCCGTCTGAAAATGTTTCTCCTGATCCCTCTGAGGACCGCTGGTGGGAGAAATATATTTTCTTGAAGAAAGACACCGTCTCAGGCTCTACTTTATGGAATTCTATCATTAAGCCACAATAAAAATTATTGCTTTCAAATTCCGCCGTTATTTTACCAAACACGACCGGTTTTGTAATATTGTATTACACCTCACCAAATTAGTATACGTATTGTTCATCACTAGTCCAATTTAATAAAGATCGACACATTTTATGGTCCTATCAATCGGGATGTATCTTTGCTCAGCACAAAAAGTTGTATAAATTAATTATTCTTGTCTGTAGGTATATCTCACATTATTGGAACTAATCAGAATATGCTATTTGCATCAAAGGAAAAATACGCCAAACCTTGTCGAGCGGTCCAAGCATGACTCTGCGCCACTAGTGCCAGAGGCCTGGTACACCTGATAGATAAGAGATATGGGTACAGCGTATTATTTTACACTCATTTTAAAACAGTTTGATCTGTTAATTTGAAATTGAATCACATCGATCCACATATTAGCCCACAGCATTCTAAGAGGCCTCGATGCCTCTCAAGGCTCGTCGCTTATTTTTTATACTTCTTCGACCTCGTTCCTATAACTAAGAATTCTTGAACTCTAGCTTTCGGATAATTAATGAGCGGCTTGAGAACCACAACAAATCCAGGTACAAAAATAGATTTAGCTCCACTGAGGTGGCTCTTAACACACGACTGTTGGCTGGGGCGGTTGGCGATTTCCTTTCCGCGAAGTTCACGAGGAGCAAAATAAATCAACGGTCCACGGTCCCTCTCTCCAGCTATCTCATCTCACCTCGGTCCATTCCCCTCACATCGCTGACGCAGAATCCTATCCTCCTTCCTTCTGCAAAAGACCTCCTTCCTTCTCCGCTTGCTTACTCATCCACTCTCTCTCTCCCTTACCACTCCCTCTCCTTGCGAGCGCCTTAACCTATATATTTTCGTCGGAAAGGCGACGACCCCCTTCAACCAGTTTGACTAGCAAGCTCCGTGCTCCATACACATGCACGCGGACCGTGCCATTACGTCTGTCTCTCTGGCCGCATTTTTTTTTCTCAAAAGAGTTTTACAAGTTTTACAAAATGTGGTGTCGTTCAGTAGTGCCTCTGGTAAAAAAAATTCCCGTAGATCTTTTCACAAATTAAGGGATGCAACCTTCCCTATTCCATAAACACATTTTCTAAACCTCCTCCTCTAAGAAGGGAATGGTTTAATTTGTGGCAAACACTATCTTCTTAAAGTACCAGTTTTACAAATAATTCTATCAAATGGTTTTACACAACATTTTACCGCGAGAAAAGGGAATTAAACTTTCAAAAATCGATTTTATACAAATATTATGTGGCTCCTTGCATTAGGTTGCGCTTTTCATGAAGGGGATTTATTTTGAAAAGGTTCAACCGTGAGCATGAATATTTTTATAAAATGAGCGGAAAAGGAACCTTTTTATTTTATGCTAAACGGAAAACTTTACTGCGAGCGATAGTCATTACGTCTTTGTAATCGATACCCCGTTTCATGAAAGTGAGGTTTATTATAAGCAATCACTGTGTTATAAAATTAGGGGGTTAGCAATTGATTTTTTTATTTTAATGAAAGTTTTACCTCGAGTAAGATGTATTTAACATTTATAAAACAAGTGCATGGAAACGGAACCAGATCTCTTAAACAGCATCACAAACAACGGTAAGCACAACTTAACAAAATTAAATTTGATTGTTTCAGGCTTAACTTCGTGAAAGTGATAGATAAAAATTAGCTGTTTTACTCCAGATAAAAAAAACGTCTTCACGGAAAATTTCACCGAGAGCAAAAAGCGTTAACCTTTTACAATACAATTGCATGGAGATGTTATCAGGTCTCTTCTGTAATAATTTTTATAAAAGTAAATTTACGGGAAGGTTTAAACACGAGTAAGCATGATATAAAAATCGCAGTTTCAGGACTGATTTTATACAACGCTTCACACAAAAATGCAGCTGAAAGCAAGAGACCAATGATCCCACCTGCGCCGAGCTGGAACCTAAGAGAGCATCGACGGAGAAAGAACTTTCTACTTAATTCTTTTAAATATTCCCTCCCGGGTCGAGGATCGTATACAATCCGCTTCAGACCGTCCACACCAGTGGGTTAAGGTCAACGAAATGGCTCTCCCTCCAGAAAAAAAACAGCCGAACAAGACCGTCTTGTTATGGGAAGGTCAAGCCTAGTAAAAACTTTGAATAATGTATATCCCAGACGTTTATGCGACAAGCAAGATATCTTTAAGACAACCAGAAAGGCTTGACAACGGTGGTGTCAATGACTGTGTGACTCGTTCGTTGCTGGGTGGTCCGCTCGGCGCTGGGCGGTGGAATATAAGAACGGGTTCATTGGCACCAAGGCCCACTTGAGGCCTGAATGGAGGGCGGTTCAATTGCTTTCATACCGTCGGAAGAACAAGACTGCATGTCATGCCATTGCCTTTATACAGTCGCTACATATGTATCCCTCTTTCGAGAGCATACCTTTCCCAGATGGGAAAACTTTCCCATCCAGTGCAGTGAAATCAGTAGTCACGCCCTATTGTAATAAACACTATGATTTAGACCGCACATAAAAAATATAAATGGAAGACCATAAAAAAATAAATGCGGCTTAGTTCACATTTTCTTCAGAGCACCAGCTACGACATGTATTCAGACTACCACGGATATTCCGTAAAATGGATGATGAATAATTCAGCAAAGAAGACCAAAAACTAGTAACGGATAATCCCGTAAGCCAGGAGAACTACAATTCTCCACACTAGCGGTAATTTCTTTCAGATATTTAACAATAAAGCTGATTAATTGACTAAAACTTTAAGGCAGATGATTAAAGATACGATTATACCCTTGTCATAATAGTGACCATTCCAGAATTTAATTTTCAAATTTAAGCAGTAGGTAGTAAGAAGCAATTCGTAAATATGGCCATTATGATAGAGTTAACATCTACATTTTTAGAATTAAAATCAGTAAAACCCACTAAATTGTATTGTGCAATAAAATTAACTTAAAATCATTACGTGACAATATTACCTGATTGGATTCATTTAAGTGGCCAATACATCTAAATATAATAATATAGTACATCTAAATATAGAGCAATAATGGGCTAATATTTTATGAACTATTTTTTTGAACGAAGTTATATTAAAAAAAAAATAATGTCGTATGCTTGGTTTTTTGTTTTTAATGATATCTCACTCGCATTAGAGTATTTAACCACATTACCACTACATTTGGTCATTATATTTTCATGATTTGCGACTTGCGGAAGAACTGCAATATTTCCCCAGACAATTTAGAGAAATCGATGACAATTTATCTCACCGTGAGAGGAGCCGCATTACTTCGATGAATCTATCGTATCTAGGTATTTCTGAGTGCGACTAAAAATGGTCACCGTACTTGCCAGTAGGATTGACCAAGGGTATTTAACTGTTATAATGGAGGTCCTGGACTATAATCCCATTAGCATATTTTGTTGCATTATAATTCACTTACACATATATCGTTTCATTCACCTCCCTAATGCAAATAACAGTACTCTAGGACGAACAGTAGGATTAATTAAAAGACAACAAACTTTTTCTCCAAAAATAGAAACGGGATTCCGCTAAGCATAGGCGGAATGGACTATGACTTAGAATATATTTTCACAGATTGAAAAATCCATATTCAAATTATTTATCAGGATAAAGGAACAGGGTAGCACCAAAGAAAGTCTCTTTCACACACTTATGATGCTGCGTTAGATTTCATTGCTGTGATAGTCACAAAATCCATTACAAAGTACACACAATGCCTGCTAATGAAGAGAGAGGACTTGCTGGCGTACTGAATAGATCATATTCTATAGCCCTGTTTTAATTTTACTCCTTGAGTAAGCGTTGTATGCTCTTTGAGAAAGGATACTTTAATATGTGTGGGAAATACGCTCAGATGGTCAAGGGCTGGCATAAACATCATACGTAACATTCATGGCCTCTATCACGATCGTGGTTACTATAGTTAGGGATTATCAATATTCGCATCACACACTTTTTTCAGACAAAATCGGCGGATTCCGACGAATAAGAAAGAACCTTATGGCAGAACTCCTCTCCTAATACGCCATGACCTTCCTCGATCTTTCCCTTCATGCTCTCTCCTCATAAAAATCTCGAAAATTCTTTTCTCCTCCTATTTCTCTAACATCCAAGTTTCTCTACCGTGCAGTGCCACACTCCATAGCAGGCATCTTTCCTTTAAGTTTTAAAGTTAAGTCATTAAATATCTCCTATTAATGAATGCCAATTTTTAACGATATTATCTAATTATCATTTGTTTAAAGCCCAAGTAATTTAAATTCAATATATGGAAAACTATTATGGTAAGATCAGACAGATGACCCGTTTCTATGGATCAATAATATGAAAAGTACTACATTAATCTCATTTCTCGACGAAAGCTCCTTCAAAGCATACATTACTATATAAATATTTTCAGGATAGCATACATTTCGTGCACTGATGAACAAATCTAATAAATAAGGTGACATTAATTTTTCCAATCATTGTGATCGCACAAATGATGTAGTACGCAGTCACGCGCACTGGTGCAGGGTTATACACCAAAGAGAATGAAATTTGCCATGAAAACATCATGTGACTTGAGCAGGTTCCGGTCCCGGTTGACCAGGTCCCGGTCTCGGTCAAGTCAAATGATTTGTTAAGGCGAATATCACCCTCTTTGGTGTACATATATGTGACATTAAGATGGGGAGCACCCAAATACCTTCCAATTAATTGGCAGAACGCTAAACGACGTTACAGTTGAAGAGAGTATATCTTAGAAATATTGGAACAATGAAGCGCTACTTTACACTACCATTTTTTTATTGCAAAATTTTCTATTTCATGCATTTATTCCATCTCCATTGCTCACATTCTACAAATCCTCAGACAGAAGTCCATCAATCATAATCATCAATCCATAACTAATAAAATTCCAAACTATTATTATTTGATTTTTTCCTCAGCAAATATCATAAAAGTAAAAAAAAATATACATCGATTTACTTATCGAGAAAACATTGAATTTAAGAAAAGAAAGTTTAACAACGAACATGACTAATTATCCAGTCGTAGCTTTCATAATATCAATGTTCGCGATTTTAGGATAAACAGAAATTCGATCGGAGATCGTAATCTGCAAGTGAATTCCATGAGTATCAACTATATTTTACCATTTCCTGTTCAATTAATGACTCCTTTGAAACGAGTTGGTGCAACAAAAAACTCCTGAAAGGGTTCAACCCGGTAAATGTTTTTAAAAAATGATCACGGACGTTTCTACTAGCCTAAGACGCCACCAGAAAATTTTCGTTTGCAGAATGGCAGTAATTCTCCACTTTTAGGTTTATGAGAATACCATAGTACCTATGTCATTGATTCATTTCTCTTTCACACCAAGCTGAAACTAGTTAACATATACACGGTCTAATTAAAAACATATTATTATAAATAAAGCGATGGAAACTAGATGGTAAAAGTTAGAGGTAAATATTAATTTAAAAATCACAAAATAAAGAAAATATATACGCCCAGTATTACTGTACAAATGAGTCCGTGTCTTATCGTTTGGAGACGTTACCAAATAACTAACCGCGGCTGACCTACTTAACTGAGACATCAATTATCGTGTTCGACATCAAACCCCAGGGAAACGCCGATAAAAACCCACGCGACATAATTTATGGTGTGAGCTAGACATCTTGCCGATCGCACTGACGTCCATTCAGCAGCTCTGAAAACGGAGTCAAAAGATAAATGAGAACCGTTAATCACATTTTCAAAGTTGTCAATCACAACGCCGGAAAAGAGTGAAATTGAAAAAATATATTCTGATGGTAAAAACTCTCTTTTTTTTAAGGATTCTGCCAAGACTTGAGAATAATGAGTAATCATCTTTCCTGAATAATCCAGATGAAAAGATACTCTAATAGTTATATGTGTACACTGTGCACTGATCTTGCCCTGTTAGCGTACTTACTTAAACAATTGAAATTATCCAACTGACATAAACAAAACAATGAACTAATGTCTTCTATTTTTTTCTTTTTTTTAGATACACATGCGTATCATAAGTCATGCTGCTCACAAGTTTGACAACAAGCCAATTATTTTCATTCCCAGAAACTAAGCATTATTTTAAAACGATGTCTATTCTCTTCATTCGATTAAGTACCATGCCTAAAATTTCCTTTCCTATTTAACGCAATATAGGAGAAGAGGAAAGTTTTTACGGAAGGAGATCATGTCGGGATTACCGAAAAGATGGTAATGTGCATTTGAATGTAATCTGCATACAATAATGACAATATCAATTTCTTTAGTTAGTTGACTTACTATGAATATTTATCATATCTAAAAACCATAGAACCATAAAAATCACTATTGGTTGGCATGCTTTTACATAGAGTTGCAGCTGAGTTCCTCCATGGCATATGGGATTTATTTCTTTTACGTGAGCAGCTGAATGTTTAGTGGTACTCGTCGAAATGAAACAGTCGATCGTCCCTCATCATCGTCAGCGGTCATCAGTCCGTGGATTGGTTTGCTCTTCAATCTCATTGCAGCCAGCCGCTTCATTCCTTCTTCACTTTGGCCTCCTTCTTAACTTTCAGGTGCATTCCATTATTGGGATTCCTATGTAATTCTCCCCATTCAATTCTCCTTCCACTACAGTTTTCAATAGACTATTGTCTCGCAAAATGTGTCTATTCTTGTTCTCAGAGCTTTCAATACATCATGTGCGTTATTACATGCGTTAGTTTTATTTTGTTTTCTTGTATTTTTGTAAGAACACCTTTTACTTCTAGCGCTTCAAACTCTTGAAACAGTTTTTATAACCCCGGTCGCTGGTAAAGCGAGTCCTGAAATGCCGGACTAAGCAAAATCCGGGTGGAAGTTAGTATATTAGTGACCCTCTTGGTGATCCAATCAGTGGCGGATCCAGGATCATATCTCGGGGGAGGGGTGGGGATGTCTGCTAATATGCCATTTTACCGGGGGTATAGAATATCCCCCAATTGGGGGGGGGGGGGGGTTCCCCCGGAAAATTGTATTCATATAAAAAACAAAATGGTGAATTTGCATGCAAATTTTCTGGTTTTCATAATATTTTTACATCTTAAATACTTATACTATTTGACTATTGCCTTATGACTTAGGCAGCTAAAAACTTGGGCTTAGATTCGTAAAGAGCCATTATTATTTCTTTCCTGAAGATCTTACTCTCACTTGTATATTGACACAAGAAATAAACCTATCCTATAACGATAATTTATAATAATAACCAAACGCATGAAAGACTAGGAAACTAAAAAAATACAACTAAAACTAAACAAAATACTTAGTATTCAGAAATTTAATTACAACTTTTTTACAAACTACATAAACTCTAAATAATTACTTGTAACTGTAATCTTCTTTTTCCCCCTTTAGCGAAACGTTCAAGCACCTTGTCTACATTTGCCTCAACATCTCTGTGAATAAATAAAATACATAAGCCATTCAATTTTTCCTCAATAATTTGGGTTTTGACTTAACAAGATTAAGGCTGCTAAATGACCTTTCAGAACTAGCAACACTGATTGGCAGTGTGATAAGAATTTGCAATAAATTTCTTACAGAGGGAATTATATCTTCATCACAGCTCTTCAACACTTCACTTACAGTAACTGGAATTTTCTTTCCTTCCTCTTTCCCTCTCAACCACTTTGTTCACCAAATATTTATTTCCCCATCGACTACAGCTTCAGATTGAACTGATAGAAGATGATTGAAGTTCCTAACAACTTTCTGTAGCCTCTCTATGGCATTGACTTTTTCACTGGTAGCAGTGGTATTAGTTCAGAATACATACAGGTAACAATATATACATATATATAGATCAAAATACATTGGGAAAACCGTGTCTGAAGATCAACAATAACATTGTCCAGAAGTGGATTGTACACATATCTTTTGTAATAATCTAAAATTATGTCAGCCTCATGGCTTTCTCTGTGACGTTGCTTCTCTACAATTATTGGCATTACTAGCTGCACACCCAGCTTTTCAGCAGTGGGATTGGCCACAAATATATCTCTGTAAAGGAGTCATTGCAATTTATTCTACTTTCCTTAATATGTCAGAGTATCTTGTACAAAATTTGAAGCCTTGTTTAAGTCTACGGTTGGCATTCAGAGTAACTTACTGAAAGGAAGGGTTATTTCCAAAATGTCAATCTAACTATAACATGAAAAAATAAACTCTGTTATTTACTGAGTTGATGTACATTGCACACTTTTTGGCCGATTTAGATTCCTTCCATTCACTTATTTCTGTGAAGGCATCTGCTATTTCCGGTGATGCAAAGTAAAATAAAATTACAGCATCGTGCCTTTCCTGCGAGTCTCACAAAGACTAACAAGCTGACCTCCTAAGTATGCATTCATAATGGCGTTTCTTTTGGATGACTAATTGAAAAAATAAATAACTTCCTTTATTAATCCAACAGCATTTTTGATGGTTTGGATTTTGGTTGACTTCGAAAGAGAATTATTCAAGACATGGTTGTAGCATGATAACCGTTTTGCATTGAACGCTTCTCTTTGGATCACTGTGATACTAGGTAGGAGTATACGTACGCAACGACTTAAAATGTAAAGTACTTTCTATGAGTGAGTCCAACTATGACAGGAGGCCGGAATATCTCTTTGTTGAGATTAAAATAGATTTCACTAAGATTCTTATCGGCATCATCTATAGGCCACCTAAACTGGGTCACCTAGACGATCTGGATTCGGTAATATCGGAATACTCCACGGAATATGAACATATAATAATAGCAGGAGATTTCAATGCAAACTTTAATACAGATGCGCATGACACAGTCTACTTTAAGCGAATGTTCACCGAAAACAATCTCAAAATCCTACCTTTAGGCCCGACTAATACTACGAAAACTTCGTCAACATGGATTGATCTTATGGCTACGGCAAAAAGAGAAAAGGTTATTGCGCACGGACAGCTTCCAGTTCCTGGTATCTCTTCTCACGATTTACTGTACCTTGCCTATTCAGTTAAAGCTAAAAAATTCGAGCAGAAGTTTATAAGTCAACGAAATATCAGGGAAATAAACGACAATGAATTACTTAATGCAGCATTCTCACTTCCATGGGCCCATATTGAATTCACTGATTCAGTTGACGACAAAGTTGAGACTCTAAATTCACTGATGATTTATCTGCTTGACAAATTTGCTCCTGTAAAGATGATCCGAGTTTCGAAGCCACGAGCGCCCTGGTTAAATTCAGAAATAAAACAATCAATGGCAAAACGAGACTCAGCCTTCCGTTTTTTTAAGAAAACAATGACTCTCGATGCATTTCAAAGATACAAAAACTTGAGAAACAAGACGAAACAGCTTATAAGAAATTCGAAAATTAAATTCTTCCACTCAGTCACTAAATCTAACCACTCCTCGGGAAAATTGTGGAACAAACTTAAATCACTTGGTATAGGTAAAAGTAAAGACCTCATTCTCCCTCCTGACTTGTGTCTGAACTCCTTAAATGATAAGTTTTCCCAACCCCCGAACCTTATTCAAACCGAAATCAAAGATAAAACTCTGAAACTGTACGCCTCTAAAGACTCATACATATTAAATAGAGACCAAAAATTCGAATTTACCCCTATTACCCAAATACAAGTTGAATCGTGTTTCAAGAGAATCAAGTCTAAAGCACAAGGCTCTGATGGTATACCGCTAGATTTCTTAAAAAAGCTATTTCCTGTTATTATCCCATACATCACCAATATTTTCAACTCCTCCCTATCTCAGAATCACTTCCCAAGTCAATGGAAGCGAGCGTTAATCAGACCTATTCCAAAAAAGAATAATTCCCAAGGGGAAAAAGAATTCCGTCCAATATCCTTTCTTCCCATCCTGTCCAAAGTTCTCGAAAAACTTGTATATGAGCAGTTAACACATTTCTTAAAGTGCAACAATATTCTTGATAAATGCCAGTCTGGTTTCCGACACGGTCACAGCACGTCTACCGCATTAGCTAAAATCACCGATGACTTGAGACGCTCCATGGATCAAAAAGAAGTTTCAGTACTCGTGTTGCTTGACTTTTCGAAAGCTTTTGATTCCTTAGACAAAGATATCCTTGCAGCAAAAATGAGAGGCATGGGTTTTTCTCCTACAGCAGTCCACTGGATAACATCATACTTATCAGGCCGGTATCAGCGAGTAATTACAAATGATTTATGCTCAATGTGGATCAAAACAGCAAGAGGTGCGCCTCAAGGCTCTATACTAGGACCTCTGCTATTTTCCCTGTACATTAATGATTGCCCTTCAGTGATTAACCATTCCAAATATCATCTTTATGCTGACGATCTCCAAGTATACCTAAATTCAAATGTTAAAAGCCTATGCAATGGAATATGTAATTTAAATAATGACCTAGAAAACATCAACAATTGGAGTAAATCCAATTTTCTAAGCATAAACCCTAGTAAGTCGCAGGCTATTATAATTGGATATCCGAAAATACTCAAGTCAATCGACAGGGATCAATTACCGCAACTACGCATTTCTGATTCTCCTATAAAGTACTGCGACGAAGTTATTAATCTAGGACTGGTCATTGATGAAAGTCTGTCTTGGTCATCTCATGTAACTAAGGTATGTAAAGCAGTGAATAAGTCATTATTTCCTCTAATTCGTTTCAAACACTTTATTCCTCTCTCCTTAAAGAAGCAATTAGTTTCAACCTTAATATTTCCCCATTTTGACTATGCCGATGTTGCCTTTCAAGACATATCTCAGGCCCTGTCAACTAAACTTCAACGCTCCTTCAACGCCTGCATTAGGTTCATATTTAATTTACATATATCAGATCATACTACCAATTATATTAACAATCTCAATTGGTTAAAACCTAGTTCACGACGCCGGCTGCATATCCTTGGTCTTCTCTATCAAATTTTACAAACAAATACACCAGCGTACCTAAGAGACGAGTTTCAAACACTTAGTAGAGTACACGACTCAAATACGAGGGGAAATGATAAACTCGTTATTCCTCACCACCGGACAGTCAGATTCAATAAATCATTCATTGTGACCGCATGTCGCGAGTGGAACAACATTGACTTACCGCTACGTAAATCATCATCACTCGCATCCTTCAAAAGGGCACTATACGAAAAACTTCTCCGAGAACAACAACGAGACACATAAAACACCATGGGAACAGTAGGAAAGATTCAACACTAATCTCCTCCTGCCTCATCTAATATTCTTTTTCTTTCCAGGTACTGGGTGATATTTTCTTGTATTTGTATACATCCATGTTTACATTAGCTCTTTCTCAGTAGGTTTTCGCAGGTTTTTCACGCCCCCCTTCTTGTGTGGGCGTTTTCCTGCAGTGGGTTTTTTTCCAATAAGGACGACAGTCAATATCCTTAGGTTTTTCCCACGTTTGCTCACATCTTTTTACACTTTGCTAACTTATAATTTTGATTGTTGAATGTAATTCCAAGAGCAACTTGACAATGTATTTAACTGCAATAATTTTATGTTTGACGAGGGGTTAGATGGAAGATGGGACTTTCTAGTCCCAATCTCGCCCAATAAAGACGTTTTATTATTATTATTATTATTATACTACCGACTTCTTCCGAAATCACAACAGATGCTCCATCTGTACCAAGTCTTACACAGGGACTCAAATCTAAACTCAGTTCTTTCACATTTTCTAAAACTATTTTATCAAGAGTCTTCCCAGCAAGTTTTGTTTCCGACTTTTCTATCAATCCCACATCATTCGCATCTGCTGCCGACTTGAACGCATCAATGAATGTAATTACATCTTCTATCATAGTTTCTTTGTTCCTTACAATTAAAGCCATTTGTTCCTTGTGAGACAGATCAGTTGTTTCGTCGAACAATATTGACCAATGTTTAGCTTCATGAATCTGTTTTAGAATTTCTTCTCCACGACATTCTATTAATAAATTTAGAATAGTTCGTGCCTTTATAGATACACAGGTATCAGGGGAAGATGCAATTTTTAGGTGTTCCCCAGGTATTTTGTCTCCTGCATCTACCCTGAACTGCAACAGGACATTACCTTGGTTTATAGCAGATACCACAGGGTTAATGGGTCCGTTATCCCTAACACCCCTTAGAGGGATGTTCTTACGTCCAAGGACAAGATAATGATTTTAATAATAGGTCTCAGCCTTTCACGATTTTCGGTGACTTGGACATAGGCAGTCCTCCACACAAAATTTCAGCCAAATCCGTGATGGTCGCGCGGGAAGCTCTAGATCACTTTACATGGAATAACCCCAATGTTTTCTGTTACCTACTTGCATTTTCTAAAGTGCAAAGAACAAGATTCACTGCTACTGTTTTGCTTAAAAAATTTTCTGTAAACGTATATTGCATGGCATACTGCTACTAACTAGCTAGAGAAAACTTACTCGTAAAAGAAAACTTACCTCCTGTTATCTTCTGCTTATTGAAGAAAACTGTTATTTTTTAAGTTTGTTTCATGGCGAACTATTCCATTAGATGGCTTCACAACTAAAATAAATGCAGAGCATAATACACTTCAGAAACAAACAAAACTTCATCCATTACAAGTTAAAACACGTTTTGACCTGTAATTAACGACACTGCGCAATCTTTCTCAAGCTTCTAACACCACTGTCCAAAATGGTTATGGCGCCGTTGTCGAAGTCGAACCAGGCTGCGACGCACCACGCGATTGCCCCCCCCCCCCCTTGCCATTCCCCCCACCCAGAGTCTCACTCAGTACGAGCAAGGAAATGGACTTGAAATAGCAAACATTGCCTTGTCGATCGCATAATACACCGTGCAGACAGCTAATGTATGTACCAACGTAACAATCCTACGCCCATTCACACGACACTGCCGTAATCTGTGTTGCCCTCCCCGGAAACGCAATGAACAATTGAAAAGCAAGGGAACAAAAATAAGGATTTTCACATCCCTGTGACGTTTTGAGACTTTTATATAAAATTAAAATCAAATTACACTCATAGTTGCTTTTTTAAAAAAATAATAATTCTCCCTTCTCCATATGGATTTCCTTAATTGTTAATCGCACTTCAACTATTCCGATTTCCGCTAATAGCGACATGGCGCATGGGGGGGGGGGCAATTGCCCCCTTTGCCCCCCTCCCCACCCTGGATCCGCCACTGTATCCAATTCGGTTGAAACGAAGACTGAGGGGGGATGTGTGTCAGAATTTGGTCGTCGTACTATCGAGTCGAGGGTGTAGTTGCAAAATCTCGACGATCTCGCGAGCGCGGCAGGGATGCAGAGAGAAAAACATAATGACGTGCGGTCACGTGATCCATAGGCAACGCCCGCCCAGTGGGAAAGACGCTGCGCTCCTTCGCCCAACACACACAGCGCTCCACATCGACGCGGGAGGGGCCCAAGGCATATCCCGAGGCTTTTGCAAACCCTTTTCCCCTCCACAACGGTAGCCATGTCAACGATTGCCGGAGAGTTTTGTCGCTCGATCCCTTTGTTGGTAGCGAAAAAGTGTGCTTGTGCTTAGCCTCAATCTGTCGCAATACGGGAAGTAATGACTTTCGCTATTTACGAGAGTTAATTACCTAACAATGTACTTTGGTGAAACTTAGAGACAGTGAAGGGTTGACTTAAGGAGAGACGCGAAAGGGAAGCTCAAAGAGGACAAGTGACGGCGCTGTGCGCGATGCAGAAAAAAGGGTGTCTAAAACTTTTTGCACCTATCTGACAACGCGGTCTACGACTCGTTAAAAAGAAACTTGATAAGAAACTGCTGTTTCTTCATTCATTTGAGAGTACTTGGCGCAGCGTAAAATGGAGCCAAATAGATATTAATTCATTTGAGTTTCCTCTACTTGTGTATTAATTTCCTTTACAATACAATTTAAGTGAAAAAATGATTAGCACTTGACATATAAATTCATAAACATCTGGTTGGTCTCGAAGGTAAGTCCGTTAAAACCTTTATCTGTTTTCCCAATTTGAACATGGGTTATTTTCAGTCAATAGATGATTGTTGATAGATAGAATAGATGAAAGATACACCTTTGAAATAGGACGCGTTTGAAGATAAACTGTGCGACATGAAGTGGTTATAAATTAATCAACAAATCATACAAGCTATTTCATTTAACTTAAGAGTAACACTGCAGTTTTACTCCACAATTTTATAGGATTTTTTTTAAAAGTACATTTTAATACACACTACAATTTTACAGGGAAATGCACTTCCTCTGGCAATTCAGATAAAATAAAAGATAGACTTCGGGGTAGAAGGCACATATCCAGGCAGATTATGATGCTATCGGATGACATGACGGCCGGCGATCGTGTCTCAGCCGCCATCATATGCCACACGAATCTGCAGTACCTCCGTCGAGATTGTTAGTATATTTTTGGTGTCAATTACCACAGGCTCCATCAACCCATACCAAAAGCCACTCCAAAACAAGAGTCATAGACATGAAGCGAAGACTGATTGATGTTAGAGAACGCTGTCCATCAAAGCAACACCAAAAAAAGGATAACGAGATTTTAGTGGAAATAGTCTTATCTTTTTGCGTCGAATGAACACGAAAGCTGACATAGCATTCTGGTAAATTTATTTCCGTGGTTAATTGAACGAGCCAATACATCGATAACGTAAATTAATCACTGGCATCAAACAAGTAATCTATCAGATTATTTTGTCATTTCATTTAAGCTTAATCCCAGCATTATTCGCTCAAACTCAATGGAAAGGCTATCCTCATAATGGTAAACAAATATTAGAATTAATTAATTCTCAAATCAATGCAATTTGAAGGTAGTAAATATATATTTCTCAAATTATCATGTAAAACGATGTATTTTGATCAAAACAATATCATTAGAGATCACTGTTGTTTTGAAGTTAGACCGACTGATTTTCTTTTTGCTCGACCCTTAAATCAATCTATTATCACTGTGACAATGAAATCATGTCTGTAGACAGCCAAGCCTATACTTTTAATAAGAATTTTCATGCATAACGCATAGCACTCACCCTTTATCACAAAATTTAGCAGTTTAATCCTTATTCAAATCCCCCGTTTTTTGCATCTTTCGACCCTTCTGCATCTCTTCAAAAGACGTTACCAATCCTCGGCCTCTGATATTACTATTTTGTTTGTACCTCTCTGTATACATACTACCTCTTGCTTACAACGCTGATTTATCTATTGATTTTGAGAAATTCAGGTTTCGGTGCCACACAATCTACTTTCCATCTCAGTTTTGTTAAGTTTTTAATGATGCATAACGTAAGCACAAATTTGCACAATATTTGCTTGATTCCTTCATTTATAATGACTTATTTCAGCGCACATTTAACAAACTATGCCCACACCGTTGTTAAGAATTTCCAATCATTGATAATTTAAAATGCTTCTCAGACAGCTCAATAGCACTTTCTGATGCACTTAATTTCAAGTGCGGTTGGGATCTTTTCATCTGTAAACAAAATATAAGCTCTGAAAGATTATTCCACGCAATTCACCAAGTGCGTCCCTATAACTTTTAAGCCCAAAACACTAGCAAACTACACTGTAGCAATTGTTCTCAAAGGGGTCAAAATCTGGCCAAGGAAAAAACTCATATTTAACAAGTGTCTGGTCTTATTAATAGTTATCATTCAATCCCCATAAATGAAACAGAAGCACTTGTATCGGCACTGAGAAGAATAAAAAAAAACTCTAACAAGCGCAAGTTTTCGCTTGAACATCTGAGACGACTGTACGCTACCGTTCTTCTCAACTTAAAAAAAAATGGAAGCGTTCATGTTGTCTCGCATGCTTCAGTGAGTTAGCCGCGCGGACCCCTTCGAAAGGAACAAAAAATACCTTCGGGCCAGACGAACAAAAAACGGTGATTCATGGAGGATGAACTCATATACACGCTCTGCCATCGGGTTGAAAAAGAAGGATCACAAGGGCAGGTGGTGGCATGATGCAACAGTCGGAGGAGGAGCACACATAACAACTGCATCCTTTTCCATCTGACGAGTGGAAGTCTTGCTGATGTTGTGCACGAATGTAAGGACGAGAGAAGGAAATTGGAAACCGAAGGGTGAAAAAAAGAAAATCCATTCTTCAAATTCCCAGCCGTCGCCTCTAAATGATCACTTCGCTCCACATGCTTAAAAAAAAGAGAAGATATATTCTACCGACACGCGAAACTATTATCGACAGTGTCGAGAAATGGAAGAATGGCTATTTAGATTATGTTTTTCTCTATGCATGGAAATTACTACTGGAAGGAAACTATTTTAACATGGTTCATGGGTAATTTGATGAAATTACATTCCCCTTCATTTTCGCTGGAGTAGTTATCATCCAGTACATCTACTATTCTGACAAATCAGTATTAGCATTTCAGGAAAAAGTGCAGAAGAAATTTCAGTAAATATCCATAGGATCGAAATATAAGCTAACAATAAATTTAGCGCTTAAACACTTTAATAAATAATCACCCTTTAATGAAACGAAAATATTTTTGTCCAACATTCACTATTCCGGTCGTGGTTATTGATTTATTTTGCTACTAAGCAGTAGCTAACAAGTAAGCATTTAATTGAATTTCTCTCGTCGTAGTAGTGTCATTGGCGGACACAAGGGGGGGGGGGGGAAGGGCAGAAGGGGGCAATTGCCCCCTCCAAAACTCGGCGTATTTCTTTGTCATAGACCTTAAATTAAAAGCCTAAATTATTTTGTTGCTTTTTTTTATTGAAGTTTTGGTTATTTTACTTTAAAATCCAGTTAAATTTTATGTAAAATAAAACTGTTTTTAAAAGCACGAGCTAAATGCGAATGTAAATGAAAATAATTTTGGAATTAGTCGAAAGTTGGTGATAATCTAAAAGGGAAATATGCATTTAGCAAAAACTTGCTCTTCTTAAAAGGCAAACCTTTGCTTCCAAAACACTTATGATGCGCCATTTTGCACATAGTTTTTTACGAATTTCCGGGACGAGACCCACGAACCCCCCTTTTTCCCGGGGGGCATTCCATACACCAAGAGTCGCTGGAGCTCCCCCGAACCTCTGGTCTGGAGCCGCCCCGGAGTAGTGTATCAGTTTGACATGCGTCAATGGCTAAGATAATTTCACACTTACTGCCTGCCAATTTCAGACTGGGGGAACGATACTAAAACAATATGATCAAATCTCTGTATCCGAGCACAGCCAAACGACACTTTGCATTGAGCGGGAACCAGTGTATCCATCGCGGGATGCCGCAACCCTTCATTTCATATTACTAAAAATTTGCTCACATATCCACCTGACCCTCCCGGGATTTGTATGGCATAATGTGCAATCTGAAAAGCCATCCCAATTCATGAATGATGACGAGCATGGACAATGGTCCAAACTGAGGTGACTACGAGATGACACGATAGCGTAACGTCAGGTTAATGGGACAACTTATAGTAATGTATCTAGAACTAACACACATTCAGAAATGTTCTCATACCTATGACGACGAAAATTCAGTGCCTTTTCAGAGAGTTTCTGCGACCAACTAGGAGGCAGACGACTTAAATTGATACTTTTGGTCGGAATGCATTCCGGGTACGACGACGAGGCTTTGAACGAGGATGGTCCAGAGCGAGAGGATGGGGGGGAGGAGGACGGGGAAAAAGGAGAAGAAGAAATGCAAAGCGTGAGTAAGGGGAAGGAGAGATGAAAAGAAGCAAAAGAAGCGAGGAAAGAGATGTACTATGTTCACATGTTCGTCAACGGGAAGAGAGCGACTTTTAACTGAAGACGGCGTTCGCGGAAGACCGCTACTCTTTGACATCTGCGCGCGCTGGCTCTAGTCGTGTGGCGTGGGCGTTTAAGTCCCATTTGTCTTGTGTTCGCTCAGGGGAGGGCTCCGTCTTTCTCTCTCTCACGGCGAGGAAGGAAGTGGATCAGCGCATTTGGCTTGCACACGCCATCCGTGCACCGGAGCTGGAATGAATGAATGCGTTCTCTCTCCACCCCCATACCAAGAGACGAGGCCATCTTTCAATTCCCATCCCCAAGGATCCACCCCCTTTTCACGTCATCATCTCCAGATAGTACATAATGGTAATAAAAAACACAGATTGTGCAAGAGGATAAGAAAAAGTCTCTACTCGAACCAAAACTTTTGATGTTGTTATGATGATAACATCGGTCAACGAGCGTGCAAGGCCTAATAATAAAAAATACTACGCTCTATCTGACTGACACACTGACTTACGCACCAATAGCCTTCCGCACTACTACAAAGTAATAAATGAGAAATTAAAGGCTAGGAATGTTCCTTTCATGATGTTGGTGTTCAGTGAAGAAAGGAAATAACAATCTACTCCAGCACCAAATTCATCTGATAATGTTGATTTGCAGCGAAACCACGACCGAGGAAAATACAACACCAAGCATAAATTGCTGTGTTAAAAATTCTCTTTTCATTTATACCATTAAGAAAGGCTCTATTTTAAATTACCTTTTAGTGTGGGTCTAGAGGGTTACGTGGCCTTATGATTCTTACCATGAATTTTGAGCAAAATGAAAAAAAAAGACCAGAACGTGTTAGTAAATGCTTATCAAGAAAATATCTTTAATTTTAAATGTACATTTTACGCAATTATATTTTGACCTAGTGAAAATATTAAAAAAATAGGGAAGTTCTACACACTCCAAGGGACCCGAATTTAAATGGAAAACTGAGTTATGTTAAAATTTTTTTTTTAATACTTACTAAATATTTTTTAAAGTGATGAGCATTGATACGTCACAAAATATCATTTTCTTTTAATATTTACGCGCCAAATATGCACAAGCCACTGCGTTTGGCGAAGCAACTGCGTGTGATGAAAAAATATCTTCTGGATTGGCTATTGGAATAATCTTGTGATTTAAATCGAAGACATTAATGTTATAATTTTTCGAAAATTTTACGGATGAGTAAGAAAAATAAAATTTTCAATGCTGGTAGAATACTATTATTATTTATAAAATAGAACGCAATAACATCGCTAACATGCCACACATACTCCCAAGCCCTGCGAAGAGACATAAGACCATTATTCAATATAAATGTAAAGGCGGTGGACCCCCAGGTTTTCTGCAGCAAAACCATAAGACCAAAAGCCACGAACTGAGCAATAAGATAAGATTATGATTTAACACCGATTTAGTCTTTTAAATGCTCGTATAAAGACGGTAACTATTGTCGACAAGTGCTCCACGTTAAATAATTTTCGCGTAGGTCATCCTATGCGAATCTAAACCTCATAATTATTATTTATTGGACTTCAATTTATATTTTTGTGGAAAAGATCGTCGTTTTTATAGTAAATAAATGTCAAAAAGTGTGCAGTAAGAATAGTTTGTAAAATCAGACTTTTATGATTTTTGGACAGTAAGGAACTGGGGCGACAGGTCTTTTTCTTTACAATTATGTAACACAAAGATGGCAATAATAATAATTTGAAATGATCATCACACTTTATAAGAACTAATAATAGCTCTTTCAATAGTCTTACAGAAAACATCAGAAAACCTACACATAAAGGAGCTTTTTCTATTATTATCTGATAATGTGTCAATTTATGCATTTTTAATGCTAGCCGAAATATAAAACTTGATCAGTGGCAATCACGCACAAACGTATCACTTGATAAACGAATATCTTTTCCTGTTTATTATTATCTAATTTCCTTATTTAAAGTCCGCAATCGCGTGATATCGCCGCATTCATCCAATTCATCAGCGCCGCAACGGGAATCATAATAAACGTCTCCTTGTAAGGGACTCGTACGTTCTACAAAAATGCTCATGCGAGGGACTCGTTGCGTGCCATCCCGCTATCGCACTACACCCATGTGTGTGCTAGTACTCTTAAATCTGCGTGCCAAACCAAAGCGGGAGGAAAAGGAAGACGAGAAGGGAAAGAGGAGTCGCAAGAGAGAAGGAAGCGGAGATAGTTGGAGGGAGAGAGGGAGGAGTGCATGATGCTAGCGGAGTGCACACGAAGAAACCCTTGCTCGCCATTTGTCACGGACCCGAACGGGAAGCGACTCTCCACCTACGCGACCGAGGATGGAACGAGAGCTGTTGTGTGTGTGTTAAGGTATTACAAGTGGAAACGGGAGGCATTTATCTTCCGAATTAAGACCACCACCACCGCAGGGGTGGGTGGGGGATAAGCGGTTTATGGGATGTGGCACGAACGAGAGACGAAATTTAAAAAAAAAGCATCCCACGGACGTCGATGGATCGCGTGAGGATGGATGCTCATGGTGAAAATGTCTCCGATGCAGTATCCGGGTGTTTGCAGGCACGTGTTCCGCGACTTGGCTCATGTGAAGCGAAAGTTTAAAGTCGGTGTCCCACAGTCAAATTCGAATACAAATTTGTTGCATACAAATATTCCACCCAAACTCATTTATTCTAAAAACTTTTGTGCGAAAGGACATGTTGTTTCCCACGCCGCAGTACATTTGTCCCAAAAGAGGACAGGCACATGAAATACGATGTAATAGAAAATATAAATGAAGTCTAAGGAAGGAGCAGAAGCCGCAATTCTTGACAATTTTATCAGTGAGAATAGGTTGCGCGGGTTAATTGAAAAAAGGAAGAGGCGAAGATAAGAAAGCGAGGCAGAGGTGGTCCCGGTCTAAGATTGGTATGGTACATTATTGTGTTGAACACGAATACAATTTTTTTCACATGTAGGTACTCAGTAAGTAGTATATGTAACTGCGTAGGAGCTCTACATTTGAAAAAGTTATGTCTAAGACATTCATAAAATTACTGAATACCAACACCCGTGATCGCAACACTGCAATAGAGCTTCCTTTTTGAAGGCCTCATAATGGTCGGTTTTGGATTGGCATTGTATACAAAACTTTGGACCAAAAACTATTTTGATACAAATCCACCATGTGCACGCAGTGCACATCTGTTGTATCAAACTTGTATAAAAAATGTATCCAAATTAGACCGTTGGACATCAGATTGAGGCGTAGCATATTAAAGAGTTATTTAATGACAGAGTGGATTGAATATACTTCTACACAAATAAAATTTGAAGACGGAGTGAACAGACATAGATGGCAGATAGGAATATTAAAGTGAAATGCATTAAACAGTCAACTGAGGAGAACATGAGGCAGATCCGCAGAAGATTATTCGGGGCCCTTTTCCTAGGAAAAGATGGCTGTGGTGAATAGGTAGTAGCTATTACTACCAAGAAGTAGTTATTTTGACTACCCCGCAGGAAATGTGCCTACCGCTGAAACTCAGACTTAGAGAGGTAAGAACGTTTTCCTATCCACTCCTCAACCTCCCCTCCAGACCTTTGGTCACTACCCCATCCACCCGACTAACTCACCCCTTGACGAAGCATTTTGAAAATTCATCTGCCACCAGCTGTTGCGAGATGCGTATAGAAAAGAGAGGAATTAGTTGAATAATTTTCACGCATGGTGACGATTTCTCGAAACACGCGTACAATAATATGTAAAAAGGAAAGCATTTTTTAAGATCGTAGAAGAACAAGGTTAGCCATGTTGGGTAGGTCATATTAAGCTGTAGGTGTGATAGAGAAAAATTGTGCAAACCGAGGGGATTTTTAGTGATTGACTGCTCAACTGTTAGTTTGAACATGTGTCAGTATAGCCTATTAGTTGGTCTAAAACAGACAGTAAATTAAATGAGTGACCTTTGGTAGAAATCCGATGAAAATACCAAGCATCCTTATTTGTTGAACGCGTTCAAAATCTCGAAAAATGGTTGCCCAAACTTGTTTTCCTAATCATTGAAAAAAGACATCTGGTCATTACAATGTGTTTCCATCATGTATTTTTCCACTTCAGGCTGTATTTTGAAGCTAAGATATTGATAACCACATTTAGTGAGACTTCCCAAAAACTAAAATTGTCCAATTTATTTCCTAACCACCTTGAAACTTTTCTTAATAGGAAAGGCATTTATTGTCATGGTTATAGGAAGTTATTATTGGAATGTGGTAATTATAACAAATGTTTTTGTAAGTGGCCGCATAGATGAAGATTACAACAAGCTTAAACTTTAACTCGGTTACATTGATGTTTTAATTATGAATGCCTAAAGAGCTATGTTGTGGAAAAATCAATTATTTAGCGAAAATTTTCAATGGACGCTAACTATCAATGCTCATCCCGAGAAAAAATGTCTCCGCTCATCAGTAATGCTAAACCAACATTTTCAAGGCTTGGAACTACAGATTATACTATGGCAAGACTCAATACCAGACAAGAGATTATATTACAACAAGATAGTAGAGATATCATTTCCTCATTTTGAAATGTATGAGTGATATTAAAGCGGATTCCTGTATCTGAGATAAATCACCCAATGACAGCGAAATGAAGGACTGAAAACACGACTTTATAAATACTCTGATGTCTTGAAATACTTTTTCCACAGCAAAACATGTTAAAGGTTAGTGTCATAGTTTTCCTCCAGCTACTAAGAGTTATAAACAGCAAATTCTTATCTTTGACCTTCCCCGCCACTTCTCATTCAATGCCACCATAGTTGCCTTCTTCAAGCCACTATCGTAAGTTAAACACGTCTGTTTCGAGCAAGATACTCTCATTAGTTTTTAAAGCCTCCTTGTCCTGTAAGAGGGGTCCTATTCAACGGCGCGACGGTGAGGTCGCCCTTACAACGAGATAAGGTCGGGCTTAGTTTAAAATTGACCCCGCAGACTCACAATGAAGCGACCGAGGTCGAGTATTACGTATGTTACCAGCTCACATTCACACATGAACTGCAGAGCACTATAGAGTTTTATCGAGCTTAAGCCAAACAAGTTCCAGTTTATTGCTAGACCAGAGCTACCCATGACAGAGATAACAACTATTTCCTCCATAATTTTCATGAAAGTAACGTACACATTACTCTCTGAAGATAGATATATATATATATATATATATATATATATATATATATATATATATATATATATATATATATAATCTTTGGAAGTTTTCGCCAATTGGCCACAAATATATAAATAAATAAATAAGTAAGTTTGTATATATATATATATATATATATATATATATATATAAAAATTACTCACTTGTAGATTTCTCAAGCTGACTCGTTTTGCCTAGAATTCCCAGTTTTATTTATCTCAAATAATTTAAGATATATCCAAGTAATATCCTTTAAAGTAACGGTGGAGACTACAGAAAAAGTCATTTGAGATATATATTATATATATATCTCAAATGACTTTTTCTGTAGTCTCCACCGTTACTTTAAAGGATATTACTTGGATATATCTTAAATTATTTGAGATAAATAAAACTGGGAATTCTAGGCAAAACGAGTCAGCTTGAGAAATCTACAAGTGAGTAATTTTTACCAAAACTGCTGGTTTCTGGGCATAAGCCACCATTGCAAGTTCATAGCTTTTTGAGAGTTATCAACTATTTAAAGAATAGGCGTGGTTGATTATGGATAGGTATAGTAGGGAGGAAATGAAAAGGAATGATGCCGGAAATCAATGCAAATGAAATATGTCATTACAACACATTCAATAAAAAACCTTTTAATTAGACATGGCAATTCACAATTAAAAATTATTTGGTTGAAATGTCATTTGATTAATAATTTTTTCATGGAAATAATTTCCAGTGACATTATGTTTTATGGTGAATTTAAAACTGTTACGGCCGTATTCATAATAACTTTAGACTCCGTCCAAGGCAGGCTTAAGGATGTTCGACCAGCGATTTCAGTAAATCTGTCGTTTTAGCGCTAACCGACCTTAGCCCCGGTTCGGAGAAAGTTAAACCTATGGAATTAATGGTTTTACGATGAGTTTAAGTTCCTCGCGTAGCCATTTCCTCTTCAGGTTTTGTGGTGTAGTGTAGTGTAGTGTGGTGATTGTCAAAGGTGTTTTTTGATTTACCTTGAGTGATCTCCTCGTTACAGCTAATTTCATGGGTTGCACGGAAGAATTAAAATAACTTAGTTAAGTCCACTAATTATTTATTATCACTGATTTTGTGGAAGTTATCCATTACAGAAGAATTAAAATAACTTAGTTAAATCCACTAATTATAATTTATTACCACTCATAATAAATAATTAGTGGAGTTAACTAAGTTATTTTAATTCTTCCGTAATGGATAACTTCCACAATATCAAGCCTACATGTTTCCTTAATGGGTAGTATTATCACTGTCTCTGAAATGAGTGGAGACACCCAAGTTTGAGATGCTATAAACGAGGAAACATAATTGAATGTAGTAAAATGCACCTATATCCTTGTTTATTTTACGTTAATTAATATAAATAAAAAATTTATCTCGACTTAGCTGTACTTTTACAAAATTTTACTTGCTGAAAGTCACGGTTTTTGTCACGTAAAAACTAATAGCCCATGTTTGAGCGCTCGGTATTCTGTCAATGCAAAATCAACTAACTCTCACTTTTTAAGTAAGAAAGACAGATTTATTCTAAACAGTTTACTGATAACCAATTGCTAGCATTAAAACTTGCTGTGACAATTGCAAAACTCTGCTAACTCTGATGCAAATGGTACGATTGAAACTTTAGTGGGTCCGTTGTGCACTCCAGAAAGCCAGAATATTGGATACTTAGACAAAAATGGATAAATATTACCAGTATGGTCAATATTGATTTTTATTTATATTAACATTGCGCGTACCGTACAGCCTGCTACAGCTTTAGCGTAATGTCCGGTCCAATTTAAGTAAGCAAAGAACAGTGTGAAGTCCCTAGAAGCAAGAAATGAGGGAAAAGAGTTTGTAGATAAGGCAAAACTCCTCACGAGCCGCTGAAAACCAGTTAATAATCCCGAGAAATACCCTGCTACTTGACGAATAGTAATGTTGCAAAGCGTTCCATCCTCGCGTAGCAGGCAAGTCTCGGACTGCATTAGTCTCTGAGGCTGCCTCCCTCGACTCAAGGCATGAATACCAACCGTTAGTAGTTCCGTTCTACACCACATTTAGACCGGACTAAGATAGAAACCTCTTAACCCCAGCCTTAACATGAAATCTATGAATACGGTCTTTTGATATTACATCTTGCACCCGTAATAGTCTAAAAACAAGGAGGAAAGAAATTTACGACAATCCATTTTTCTTGCATTACAACCTCCGAAAACTCCCTCAATATCGCATAGCCTATTGATATTGTAACCGTTCCCGATTGGACGGTTGCAATGGGTTTGTGGAAGAGGCGGTTTTGTGCTGTATATTGTGTTAATTTTAAGGTCATCGCTGTGTGAGTGAATGATTCATGTGTGTTCGAGTGTGTGAGTTCCCTGCACCACGTTCTCCCCCCCCCCTTTCTTAAGTGTATCTCCGCCGTTCGGCGGACGACCTTCCCTTTTCCCCCCCCCCTCCATCCACCGCTCATGCTTTGCAAGTGACTGTGCTTCGAAATATAATGCGGCCTGCGTCAAGTGAAGCCACCTCCCCTTATCCCCCTATCCCCCCCCCTTCTCACCCCGCGCGCTAGCGCATATAAATGGCAGAGGATGGTCGGGGCGGGACTTACTTACATGTGATGGTTCTTGTGGTGGCGGCTGACACCCAAAAATTAGGAGGGCTGAAACATTGGTTGGAGAGCGAGAGAGACGCATTGTGCGGACGAGGAACGGAAAGGGAGAGACGACCGACGCATAAGGAAGCTGAATTTAAGTCGTGTCCAGTAGCGGTCCCAAGGAATCCGTGGCCATCGCCGTCGCCTGTCTCCGCTCAAGTAAAACCAACTACATCATCAGCTGCTACGTGCAGAGCACGGGGCGATCATTGCCAGCGCCGCCGCAGTTGCACCAGTTATCCCCGATAACGATAAGTACCACTTATATCCCGCCCGCCTAAAACGGCCATTCCTAGACCAAAGAAGAGCCCCCCATTCCCAATCCAAGAAGAATAGTCCTATTATAGTTCAAAGAAGAGATTCCCCAACCCAAGAAGAAAGTGCCCCAAGTTTCGTACTGTCGACATATTTATTCCCGTGTTTTTCCCCCCTGGTCCCGTGTGAATGTGTTTAGTTTTCAATTGAGGGTGCGTGATTGTAGAAATTGTTAAGTTCAAACCGTTAAAATATTGTAACTTTTCCCTAGTGATTCTCGAAATGGGAAAAAGGACCTTGAAGGGTAAAACTGTTTCATTTGATTGACATTTTGCGAATGTTCGCCATGTATTGTTGCAATTATTACGCATCATAATTTGTTTTGTTTAAATTTAGTTTTAGATTAGTATTTAGTGTTATTCTCTGAATTAAATAGTTCGATATTGCAAAAGGATATTTCCATGTTTTACTGTCTCTGCCCACAAACCTGTCCTCGCGGAACCATCCGTTCGCCATTATGCATTAAGTCACTTCGAAACCCCGCGATCGTTGATGAACCCCAACCCATTTGCTCAAAAGCTTAGTCGGCATCCCTCTTTCCTCCCCGCCTCCCCGTCCCTGAATTCCTTTCCTCCCACCTTTCCTCCCATTTCCCCTTCCCCTTACTCGTGTGGACACGGGTTACAATATGCACGTAAGGATAATCAACACCCATAACTTTCGGTATTGACATTCTAATATAGGAGAATAATGTAAAAGCATGAAAACCGTCGCGAAGCATTACATAGGCAATAAAGTCAAAACACAAATCCATCACGCAGAAGGTGAATGATTAAGAATATACTTGAAAAAACTTCCAACATCATAAAGTAAACATTTGGACATCCGTGTCATTTCATAAAGAAAAATAACTTAAGTTTCTCACTCAGAATTAACTCAACCGACATTGAATGGTGGAGTTAAGGGCCGGCAATATTAAACAAAATTCTAATTAAGCGAAGTATCATATTGAAAACGTTGGATTCATTTTAGTTATAAACAAAATTACAAGGTAAGCGGGCCCTGTGGTGCCAGAGGCTGGTGAGTAATGCTTGCAGATTATGCAGATTGCTTGAGTAATATATGCAGATGGCTGGCTCAAACAAAGGTTATACACGCAAATAACAAATAATTCTAGGAATCAAATCTTCTTGATTCTATCCCCCTTTACTCTTTCATTGTTTTCAGACCGTTTCAAGTCCATCTTCCTGGAGCACCATCTCACATTCAGAAGGTATATCCTTTAGGAAAAAGTATACAAATAATAAGCACATAACTGCGCATGATAATCACAACTACGAGTTTACTTAAAAGAGTTTCAAAACGAAATTGCGCGTATAAATTTTACATGATACAATAATTTCAGCTCCTTTCACAGGATCTGACTGTACTTAAGCGTCAGTGCAATTAATAGTGAGGTGATGTATTGTAAAACATCGTTGACTTACTCAGAGCCCAAGTAACCTGAGAACCTTGAAGGGATCCTGCATGTAATCGAAAGCGGATTATTTTCCTGTACGGCAAAATAATATTCTAATAAATAAATTTTAGCGTTTCAAACAAATTCGAAAGTTTTAGATGAAGGCAATTATCCAATATTTCTACATGCAAAACGAAGTACCTATATTCTTAAGCTATGATACGATAAAGACGAATGCATATGCTATGTTAATATATTCAATGACGGTCACTCTCGCGCTACACTCTATAACTAGCGGGTTGATTCAGTCAAAAAGGCTTTGGTATCATAATTAAAGGCACTAAGTTTAAACTTTAATGAATATTTCCCCATCGATCTACTCTTAAATTGATGATCCTCTTTAGACTTAAGTAAAATACAAGTGGAGTATAAAGAAAAATCCCCAAATGTGTCAATTTCCAGACTGGAGTGCGGCAGCGTTATCAAACAAGATCTCACAGATATTCAATAATTTCATTAAAAATACAGCGAATTCAAATGAGGAAAGATTAAAACATAGGTATACAAGCGAATGAATATAAAACTTTGCTGGTGGCATAGCCATTCTGACAGAGAAGAAAGATCAGAGGAGTATACTGAACGATATCATGGAACGATATCATGGAATCATCTTTTTAGGAATAAAACGATTATTAATGTACAGATCGCAAAAAATATAGTTTGTGGAAAAAATGAACAAGACTGAGTCACCTCGGACGGTAAAAACTTGCGCAAGTGAAATAATTTTGCCATATGGGAAGTAGGATTCAGTGAAGTAAGAAGTGATGGAAGAAGTAAGAAAGACTTTGTGAGCAGAGATGCCCTCAATCTCAATAGCGGATGTACAATGCAAATCTTAGAAATCATCCCAGACTACTTCAACAAACCCATGCGGAAATGATAGGAAACTATAAAAAAAAGTTAACTTACCAGTTACTTCACGGAGACACACATTCGGCAGAAATTTAGGTATAGAGCTTCCATCCACAACCGATCACTCCCCCTGAGTAACCAGACGGCAAACATTTTCGGGGCATGCATTGCTCGCTTTCCTGAAACGAATATGAAAATAGCAATCGAAACCTGTAATCATTTAATGCAAAAATAATGGGAGAGCAATAAACAAAAAAATAAAATTGTATTCTTACTGCCCATTTATATTTCCGAAAACTTTGTTTTTCAAATTACAAGCAAGTAACGCAATGTACTTTTGCATGAAACTTAAGTTCCCAGAACCTATGAGCATCTATAAAGGACTGTTAAATAAATCTAAAGATGTGGCTCGGTCAATTAGCCTACTTGCAGAATGGCGGCAGAGCCAGAACGATAGAGCAAATCGCCGCGGCATATAACTCCATCTTCCAAATGTTCATAATGTAATATTGATGCCACCTCTTTCTAACAGGAAACTGTTACATTGACAAAAGTTGGGAAAAAAACCAACACGGAAAGTGACCAATGAAAAATTCGCACTCAATCCACATTAAGTCCAATTTTCACTCCCATTTGACAGATGACCCATGAAACAATCCCCGACCCAGTTCGGATAATTAATCACAAAGCACGCTATGACGTCCGAAATATATTCGCGAATTTATCAGCGAGAGTTCATCCCTACTTGAAATGGATTACGGGTAAGGGAAGGGCGAGGAGTAAGCACATCTCATTAACTGACCATTCCCACCGGGTGGCCGTGCGCCATTTATCCCTCTACTCTACGGATTTCGCGCTGCAATTGTTCCTCCCCACCCCGTGGCCAAGGAGATACTATGCAGGCTGCACGAGCTTCCAGACTGCCTCAATATTACCTCACTCCCATGGGTCGTTAAACATAGTAATTAATCTCTTGCGCTGTCACAATATGTATCCTCACGTCGTAGATTCGTTACTGTACATTACATTGGTTTGATGTTCGTGATAATGGCGCATAGGAGTACCACCTCCGACAAATTAATGTCAGTGTAATAAACACTCCTAGAGGGCGCACGGGAATTTGGCGATCGAGGCTGGCGCAAGCAACAAATTGCAAATTATTGAGTAAAATACCAACGCAAATTCTGGAGTTCTGAGAACGTAAAATTGCCTCAGTAATGCCTGTAACAAACCGTCTGGGACACGTATGAGAAATACGTGGAGATTAATGAGCAAAGGAATTTTAAAAAATCTCACGCGTACAGCGCAAAATGGGACGGGAATTTGAAATAATCGAAATTTCAATTCACTGATCAAGAGTGAAAATAATACAGAATATTCGTCCATTTACACATTTGGACGCTTAACTAAAGGATCAACCAAAAAGTTAACTCTTTTGGCATCACTGTGATTATTTTAAATAAACCATTTTCTCTGCCCTCAAGCATTAAGACGCCTTCAGACAATTATTACCATTGCAGTGATTCATTTCCAGGAATTTCAATTTTACAAGAAAAGAAACAACAGCTAAGATAGATGATGCGGAATTTTCGATACAACTGATCGCGGACGAAATAGCTTCTGTGATGACAAGTTTCGTTTCCCTGGTGCACATGCACCACGCCTTTTGGAATTGCTTCCATAATTAAATGTCGAGCCCTCGATTACTCTTACTCGATTGAATTTCCATGTCTTCACCCAATTGCGTAGTCACCCTTAGAAATAAAGAAAATTGTTGAATTTCGACTCAAAATGTACTCAAATTGGATTGGCTAAGCGATTTTCAGGGGGTGTGAATTTTTATTTTCAATCCTCTTAAAGCAAAAGGAATATTTGGCGCTTTTAACTTCTACGATAAATTTTAATGGTTGTGACGCTTGCACATGCCATTCTAGCGAACGCTAAAATTAAATGCAATAGGAAGAATCATTTATAGCTCAGGGTAATCTCATTTCCCACTCCTGTGACGTGTACACGATTTATTCATCGAATAGTAATGTTACGATAGCACGTTTATTCATGCAATGAAATGCGTAAAAGAGAGCAAGGAAATTGATGATATTCTGAAGTAAACCGTCACAAGCAGTGGAACACATAAGACTGGTGGCTGAGAAAAATGGACCATATGGAGGATGAAAGATGGAAATTATGAAAATACGAGAACACCACGGAGGAGGTCGCCGGAATAAGGTTAGTATGGGGCAGAGGGAGAATACACTGAAGATGGCTGAGGATCAGGAGGAGATTAAAATACACGGATTGAAAAGGTCATGGTTTCATCATTTTCCTTGTGCAAATGCAACTTCAGTAAGAGGATCACAGTTTACGACGAAAAGAAAGGGAAAAAACGACGAGAGAAAAAGCAAATATGCTTTATTAACAGCGTTTTTTCGTTGTCTTTCTTTTTGAATAATGAATATGAGACCTATTTCTCTTATTTAAGAGGGCGACTTAAGCCCCCTCCAGATGGAGATGTCAAAATATAAGGGAGTTAAATCCACTGTTTCTTAAAGGGATCTCGGAGGCTGTCACAAGCGAGTCATACGTCGCTCGTCAACATCGTCATTTCTTTAAAGACAAAACCGTAGTACAGACAACGCATAGAGATCCTTTTTTTATTTTAACGAAATCGATACAGGTTGAATTACACGTTCTTCCTTCCTCAGTTGATGATAAAATGGTTCTTAATCAAAGATAGCAACAAAATAACACGCGAGGAATTGATGCATTGAGCATGATAATACGTAAAACTATGATATAACAGCTCGTAAGCTATGTTTATGTTGGACAATCAATTCTATGATCTAATTGAGCAACCATTGGCGAGATGAAACCCGACACAAACACAACAAATGTTGATAATTTTCAACCATGGGGAACATTACACAATGAATATTTATTTTAAATAGTGTCCATTGTATATTGTGTAAAATATATTTTTCAATGCGGGGGAAAAATTATATAATGAACTGCCGAATAGCATAAAATGAGTAAGGAATTGTAACGGGTTCCTGAGATTAGTAAAATAATAGTCATTTGCTTGGCAAAATACTGAAATATAGTTTCAGTATTCTTCTTCTTACTTTTTCTTCTTTGCTTCTTTGCAGTCTTCCATAGACAAAATTAATCTGTCCCTGTTACAAGCCACATCAAAAGTTATTTTTCCCTTAACTTTCCCTGTTTTCCCTAATCTAAAATTTTCATGCATATATACTTGTATGTTTGCAATATATGTTAATCAATTGAAGGTACATTATAGACAGGCCAATTCCATTATAGGGTACCCAAATACCTAGTTTTAAAACAATTTAGTTTTTTGTTAGGAAGAATAAAAATCATTGTCATTTTTTAAAACTGTTTGAATGAGAAGTCCATATTATGTAAAGGTTTTTTCGGTGAACAAAACTGTGTTATGACAATTTTTCTACCCAGCAATTATGTGAACTAGGCGGCATCAGATGACTAATCCATGGAGATTCCGGAGAGTTACATCACGGTTAAGTATCGCGACTAGTAATACGAGCGTTTCCATGAAAGGTTCCACTTTTTTGTTTCCACTGGTTTGTCCTTACTTGAAAAATCCGAGAATAATCGTCTCGTTGGAAGAGATTAAACTATTTTGGTTTGATCTTTCCTGTTAAGGCGTTTGAGCGAGATATCACTTCACGGATTCGGAGAAATAAATCACTTTTCAATATTCCACAAATTTTTATTTTAAACCCAACCGGTTTGAACGCTACAGCGTCATTATCAGGGGACTTTAGAGATGGTCACTTAGATATCATCCTTAGAGCTGGTATTTAGAAGGGTCTTTAGAGACCCATGATAATGACGCTGTAGCGTTGAAACCGGCTGGGTTTACAATAAAAATTTGTGGAATATTACAAAGCAATTTACTTCTCCCAAGATGCCATTATTCCACCAAGTAAAGTCAGCATTAGTTGAAGCTATGACTTCACGTACTCAATATATATCAGCCACTTGCCAAACTGCTTTACTTTGATTTGATTAATAATTCAAGCCATTTTACATGAACTATAAGTACGGCCATGCGCCCCAAAGAGAATTAGTTTTTGAAATGAGGAATCTTTGATGCAGAGATCGCATCTGACATTTAAAGGTGTGCAATTCATATATGTTTTCTCAACTATTAAAAAAATCAACAAACTGCACAAGGTTGTGCTTTTTACAAAATTAAAAAAAACTTCAGTTGCGAAACTGTTTTATGCGTAAGGTGTGAAACAAACAGTTATACCTAGTGTTTAGTGCATTTAGTTGTTTACTGAGAATTTCAGTCATATCAAACCAAGTTTATGCAGAATTCATACAATATTTACTTAATGTTTCTTGCAGCTGCTTAAATTTATACATAAATTCCATAAAATTGGCCAGAGAAAAATCTCACTCAACCTACCTCAAAATACACGCGGTGCGGCGAAGCGATGTCGTCCGGTGACGTTAGATAGTAATACATTTTTAAAGTGAAATGTCTGAGGTTAACGCATATAAAATAGATTATGTATTTCAATTCTTAAGAAAATTTGCTTTAAGCTACAACACTCACGGTATATGAGACGTAAAAATTATCCATGTTCCCAATTTACGTCACAGGAGCGGTCGCAATTTATAATTGTACACAAAAATACCATAATTCCCTTTCTTCTTTCTTCGTGGATCGTAAAAAAAATTCCCATCGATGAATTACTGGCATTTATTTCACTTCGTTCTAATGATAGATTTTCTCACTAAAAAGCGAATGCTTTAATTTTAAAACTCAAAATAAGACCACGTGAGGGTTTTCTCTGGAGCTACCGTGTGCATTTCATTTGTATTCTTACCATTCTAACATGCGAGAGTCGGGAGTTCAGGAAGTATATAAAATGTTTATTTATGTTTCACTTACGTTTTCAATCAATAAAAACGTTCACGTGAACACGGCCTGACATTCTGCGATGAATGGAAAACCTGCCGTGAATTCCGATCGACCTGAACTTGATCCAATCTAATTAACGTAATTACACGTTCGATGAAAAAATACAGGGATGAAAATAACTCGGTGACAACTTTTAGGAGGGCAAGCGGAAGTGTGCGTCAGCTATCAGGATGCTAATTAAATCCAAAACACCTTAATTAGAAAAATTAGACCGTCATCAGCAAACGGTAATTAACACGATTTGTATTTAAATGATGGACAACATTAATTCAAAACTATATTGCAAAAAATCCTCGAATTATTAGCAGATTTAGTGCAGAAAATGCTGAACTATAATTATCCGCAGGGTGCAGCGCATTTAGCAAACAAAAATTTATATTATTTTATAATAAACAACTAGGTACACTTTCAATGAAATAGAAAATGTCTAAAGTGAATTTTCACTTGGACCGTTTTCACCTGCGTTATTTTTAAATTTCACAAGCGCAATCAAATTGGAATAGCGTAGAAAATAAATGTTAATTTAAGACAACTTTGCGCATAAAATGTATACATATACAAAACTTAAAAGCATTACTGTTTCACTTGTTGGAAAGCTATACAAATTCAAATACTGCCACTGGGGTAAGATTTGCATGAAAGCTTAATGAAACGAAAATATATGTATATATATATATTGAACTTTGAATTGTATAAAACATATAATAGTTTTAATTGGAATTTTAGCAGAGGTTATCGATAAGAAGTGGAAATTACCATTACTTCTTCACATCCAGTCCTTTAAATTTTCATGTTTAGCATTAATAATAAAAGAGAAAAATGAATTCAAGAAAATAATAAACTTCAATGCCATAAAGAACAATCTATCTGCAGTTACCAGGCGCACATAACCACAAGAAAATACGTCTATACATTCTCCTCAAAAAACTATCGGGAAATTGGTTCCACTATCCTCGCGCACCCCAAAAATGAGTATTGAGCTTAATGCCCCAGGCCGACATTTTTATGAATACAATGCTTCTCCATGCACTAAGGGCGAAACAAAGTGTTCATACATAGCGAGGAAATATTGGGCAGTACACGATGTCTTCCATTAGGTTGTGAGTATGCTCTGTTTAAAAAAAATGCCATATACCCTAAACGGCGGATGTATTATCCTAAGACAACTCTAAATCAATAAATAATTCATTTTCACACTAAACAATTAGATGAGGGCAATAATAAATTTTATTAATCGAATTGATCTATTAAAAAAACAAATAATACGGGAAAAGGATCAGACCCTCCATGGGTATTGAGATTACGATTGATTTTTATGGGGCTTCAATAAATACCGAGTACGCAAGCTTTGAAACGTGAAGCGCAAAATGAAAAAGCAAGAATATTTTCAAGTTGGTAACCATGTGATTTCAGAAAGACAAAGAACTCAGTACTGCTTTAAACTAAGAGCTCAAGATTTTAATTGATAAGATATTTTTGCCATAATTGAAATGGAATACCTCGCGTATTCGTGTAATTTAATGATTTCGTTTATTCCAGACTCTATAGTCTATACACTCTGTATTTTGAACATATTTTAACGGCTTTGATCCGATAACATTGATATCGTGGAAAATTTTATTTCTTCAGTTTTTATTCATTGGTTTTGAATTGAAGGAGGAGAGTAAAAAAATTATTGATATTTTGATGGACCTTCGATTCAAATTTTTTTTTTCATTTCTTGGCGCGATGTTAACGGTGACGACGGGACTAAACGGTGTAGTCATTTTCCCCTTTCGCCCCGGTCGTTCAGAATTTCGCAGTATGAACTAATGTCTCACCACGGTCAAATATGTACTATTACCTTGTATAATGGAGTAGGTGTGTGATATTATCACACCACCCATGTTGTTCCACGATTGGCTGAGGCCATTCATTCCCAACGGTCAAGTGTTTTAAAGTGATTGGTGAATTGGTGAATGGTGGTCAGGTGAGCACAAGTGTAGAGAGGATCTTGGGAGACAATGTGCTAGGGTGGTCGACCACGGAAGCTCAGGGTGTGTGTGGTTGTGGGTGTGCAGACGAGAGGGTGGAGACGGAGAGAGAGAGAGAGAGAGAGGGAGGCGATGGCTGGAGACGGAGATCACCAGAGGACGGCCGCAAGGAATAGACAGAGAAAGTCGTTCCCTAGCGGGTTTTTCTGTGTTCTGCCCCAGAAGAGGAACGAGACGCAGCGGACCTCGATCCCGGCACCCAAAGAGGAGGTGCGGGTGGATAAGGGCGACAGACCGCGAAAGATAGCGGGCCGCCGCATCCCCGAAATCAAGGTTGGACGAGTTCCATTCAGTCGGAAGGTGGATTCTCACAACAGGAGTTGTTGAATTCCATTATCCACGCCACCATCTCGAAAGCTTTATTTTATTTATAAAGAAAGGCTTATTTTTTCTTGGAAGTGCTATCCTTTTGTCTTTAACTTTTGCCAGACCGAAGTCAAATAAATGCTCATTTAAAAAAGAAATTGTGAGGCATTACTTCCTGCGTACCATAAGTCCTTACTTAGTAACCTGTGTTTGCCCCTGCGCGCTATTCTTGGCAAAGGGTTCTCGGGTAAAGTGTTCACGCCCCCTTGAAGATTCGCTAGGTCCTTGTTTTGCCGACCTGTGCAAGCTGGTCCACGGTCCTGAGTGGTGCCCTTTATGAGTTTTCGTTCTGGTTTCTTCCTAAATTTTCTAAGTCTCGGGATCATCCTTCACGGAGGAGGGACTGAAGTGGGCTGACGGAGGGTAGTCACTCATGCCGGAGATATGTGATATGGTGCGTCCGTCGTGTAGTCCGCGACGTAAGTTCTGTCACAATATCTTGGTTACAAGAATATTATCACAAAATGCCATTGAATATTTATTTATAGCACTGTCTGAGAGCGTAATACAAATTCAAAGGCATTTTGTGATTATATTCTTGTAACCAAGATATCAATCATTTTTTTACTCTCCTCCTTCAATGTAAAACCAATGAATAAAAACTGAAGAAATAGCATTTTCCACGATGTCAATGTTATCGAATAAAAGCCGTTAAAATATGTTCAAAATACAGAGTGTATAGACTATAGAGTCTGGAATAAACGAAATCATTAAATAACACGAATACGCGAGGCTCTTTCCCTTATAAGAGAAGCAAAGTACTTATCTTCGTAGATCTTCTTTTCTCTGCCTTTGGACGTTGTGATAACTTTACCCACGAAAAAATCCACCGAGAGAGTAAATGAAATAACTCAAGCTGATACTTAGTGGTCATGTAACTCTTTTCCTTGTACCACTTGTGTTTCAAGAGGTTATCATAACTCTTCAATTAGCTTTAAAAAATATTCTACTCCGCCATTTTCCCTTTTTGGAAGTAGGTCAATGTGTAATTCGAAAAATGACTCCTGCAGACTACACATTTGAGCTCCGAGAAGTACAGGAAACACAAACCTGAAGTGCAGTATTTCTCTCGGAAAAGAAGCAAATGAAATCATAAAAATGGCACACCGAATTATTACATGTAATAGCATTTTTACTCGAGATCTCTGAAAAACATTCTTACCTGCCTACGCTTATGATTTTTTTGCAAAAGAACAGTATTAAATTACACCGGGATGCATGATATACTCGACAACACTATTATTTATCCGAACAACATGAATGGTGAAAAAGAACGTTAAAAAGTTTAACATCATCCATGTCATGGAACACGTTCATTAGAGGAGATAGTTCAAATACCCACAAGCTACGCCTCTTGAGAGTTGGGACCAAAATTTCTAGGGCAACAAGGCGGACTTCGTAGATGCTACAGCGCAACGCAAAGCACACAGCAGCAACTTTACCTCCTGAAAAAAATTCGGAAAAATACAGTCAATTGAGAAAACGGTCATGACGGTAGAAGTGGCGGTCAGAAGATCGGCAACATAGCTTACTTCAGTTTTCTTGGCTTCACATTTGTAACTCTTGAAAAATACTTTACTAAATATTGTATTTTTAAAGAATGAATGTATTTGAATGGGCACCTTACTCAAATTTATAACCAAATGATTTAATCCATGAGGGAAAGGTTTTGAAGATAACTGTCGGGGAATAAAATGCAACGAAATATATCATTTATAAGAATAAGCCATTGAAAATTCGGAAATAATGATTATATATGGAAATGAAAAGATTTTAAACTTCTTGCTACATGCTTCATAAAATAGTCAACGATTGACATAAGGAATGAAAATGGAAAAAAACGAATATAAAAGATAAATGTATTTTATGCATAAAAAACCTGGCATCGAATAAAATCAGGCTTGTTGACGAATCTCATAAAGTAATATTTACAGCTCAGATGACGATATGAATGCACCGTTATTGAGACATGGTAAATAATAAAAATACGAGCGTGACTTCGTAAAAAATTGTAACCTGTCGTTACGCAAAACAAATGAATATCCGCATGGGGGAATGGTTGTAATAAAATGCCATACGAGCTAGAAGGTCACAATACCAGACCAGAGATCAACAAACAATAATGCCAAACAATGGCGTGGCTTTTCATGCTCTTCATCGTAGCTATTTAACAGGGGAATGCGGGCTCCAATACGTGAATAAGACACACATACGACGCAGACCAAGTGGATGTGTGAAGGGCAACCGACATCTGAGATCACTTGCACACTTAGTAAAGGTGAATATGAGGACATGTGCTAAGGAATGTATGAAAAGTACTCTATCTTCTATTTACTCCAAAATCAATGTATCAGAATACTCTCGACTTGAAACCATTATAGTCCGATATAGGGATATTGGTAAGCTATTTGCGAAAGCGAACGACATTTCGGTAAGCTATTTGCGAAGCCGACCGACTGAGGACATTTCCGCCATTGAGGGTAGGTTGGTGTATCCGGTAGAATTGTTTGGGAACTAGAAGAAGGGTGGATAGAAACATGGTGTAGGCATTTATCTACTCTACAAGAGAGGCGCCTAGGGGTCGACAGTTAAATGTCTCATCCGACGGACGGAGTACTAGGTACTCTTGAAATGCACTCCACAAAGCACCCAAGATCGGGATTCCTCTGAAAAATATTTTCCACCGCCGGGATTGGAAACCGGGGTCTCAGCATTAGCCATTTTAGCCAACACACCTGCCTGAACCCCTACGTCGTATAATAGGAATACTAAATCAAAACCTGAGATAGGTTATTAACGTGTAAATTTCCATAAAACCTGTCAACTGACATTTTACCAAATGATAATGAACGACCTGCGACCACGCATTTGTGCTAATGCTAGAGATTGGAGAAAGTCTCGTAGGCACGGGCAGGGCCGGGCGCGTCCTCTCATCATGTTGCGGTCCAGACTTGGGATCCCCCGGGACGCCACTCTTCTGCGCTCAACTGCTTCGCCTCCCGCACTTCCAAGAAGAACGGTGAAGTCGGGAGGACATGAACCCGACTACGCCGCACCTTAGCGCCGCACCGCTCCATCTTTCCCTCCACCAACGTCCCAAGTGCGCTGTCCTCCCAAGTTTCAAGAGACTCGATCTTCATTTAATGATAAGTGGCAACCCGATAACTTAGACACATTTGAGGGAAAACAGGATCAAATCTTTCTAAAGAACAAGGATAACGCATTATAACAGCCACATCCATGCTAAAATACCCTGAGATTTTAGTTTTGGCTGAATCTCCCTCCGTCTACTCCTCCTTTACTCCATTATAAAAGTGAAAATCCCGAACAAAAAACATTGAACAAGTGAATGCAAAAATAGATAAATGATTGAACGAATGTCGACGGCTACAAATTTTCTGGTTGCCGGGAGTAGTAACCAAGCAAGACTTGAGGACGAAAGAGAGCAAAGCATTAATTATTATCACACATCATAATGGTATCAAACCCCGGTCAAGTCAAGTGATTTTTATTCACGGTGAAATTCACCCTCTTTTGGTGTACTACATCTTCGCCCCCGTGCGCATCCTTTGTGCAATCGCAATGATTGGAAAATTGTCACGTTACTCGTTCTAAAGCGACAACGTTGGGTTTATTCTCCGCGACCGTGGCACATCATGCACGACAACGTCTCCTGTGCTACAATGTGGACTGGGGACGAGAACAACTTGTTTGCATCAACCCCCGCTTAAGTTCGCCTTGAATTAAGATTTCTTGGTGGTGTAACTTGCTAACACACCTGACCGACGATAGGGTGGTTTGCTATTTTTTTTATTGCGTAGATCTGAAGTTTATAACCCCTGGAGTACGTATTTGAAGCCGTTCGATTTAAAAGTGGCGTCAAGTGTTTTTCCTTATAAATTAAAAAGTGAAAAAATTCAACGGCGCGAAAACGCGACGGCAAACTATTGCATGCTGGTTAATACTACGTGTGACGTCAGAGGTACGTACGCAACTACCGCAATCTGCCGCTAGGTAGTTCGCCGTAAGCTGCTTATCTGCAGACGACGTCCGCCGAGAAAGCTTTAATAATAATAATACATTTATTGACGGGAAAAAAAACCATTTACAAAAGTAAACTTGGTATAAAATGGAAATGAGCTTTACTTATTAATTTAGCTTTGGCTTTAGTCGCAAAGAGAAACCTCTTCAAATAATGCAATACACATATGGTTACGGTATGGGGAATGAAAATCGTATAGTAATATATTCTAAAATTAATGGTGCTAGCTCCTATTTTTAGGTAAAGTTTGTTTGAAAGGCATGAAATAAACCATTTTGTTCGTATTCATTTCGAAATATTTCCCAAACTTGAAATCCATTCCGTAACATGATGAGTCTTATTTTCGCTCTGGTTTTGTGCTCAATATACGTGGAGTGTAAGAGAATAAATTTTACTAAAAACAATTACACTGCACACCATACTACAGAAGATGGAAGCCTACTGACGAAATAAATGTTAGCTCCTGACATATTTCTGCAGACATGTGAAATTGTTCGAATAGTTTGGCCCAACTTTTTTGAAAGAAACAAGTTTGACGTTTAGTTTACCTATATTCCTAATTATGTACTGCGACATATTTTTCTTCAAAAATGTTCGAGGGGGCCAGTCGGAAAAAATAATGGCTAGAGAAAAGAGATACACCTCAGGAATTCAATATGAAACGGTTACCTACTGTTTTCTACAAGGTAAGTTCAGAAAAAAATCGTCAGTGGGAAATGAAAAGTACTATAAATGGGAAATAATGAAATTGGCACACAAAATATTAAAAGAAGCAAGCACGAAATCGTCAGTTAATAACTATACGGAGAGCAGGTTCTACGCCGCAGCTATGATACGAAAACATATTAAATTAATTCATCCACTTTATCGAGGTGTCATTGCCAGAACATGAAATAAGCAAAAAAGGCTGACCGTCAATAGCATAATGGATGGCAAAATCTCGAAGCAAGCTATGTGTGAGCAAATACTAAAACAACTAAATGCATAAATCACGCCTCACCGTGATCACAGACCATTGATCGGAACTCGTGATTCACTGCATCATATTCCCCAAGGAGCACCAGTATATCAGCAAAAGGAACAGATAATGAAAGGTAACTAATGGAATATGCAAAGTATGAATGATAGGATGGTAAATGAAAGGAATAGAAGATGAGATAAAGGAAATGTTTGTAAAAACGAAAGTGATCAAAACGTAAACAACCAAGCCGGAACACCAAAGAACACGAAGTCACAGGTACGCAGTTTCGTTATTCATTTCACTGCGCATGCGACGCTCGCCGCGAAGAACTCCTTCGCGGTAGCTTTGTACTAGCAGGGAGCGTAGGAGCTTATAAAACGTCTTTTAATGGCATGCTCAATGGAGGAAACAGTCCGAAATTTGAGCATTTTAATCGAGATATATTAATACATGTTTAACAGATTTTAGGGACTCTGGAATACAATAGCAAGTACAGTCGATTATAATTCCATATACCTCGCAATGTTGACTATCTACCTGTTACGTCATCATAAAAGCTGCCGCTGTCCCGCCATTTCCGAGCCTTTTCAAATGAACTTAAGATTAACATTCAATTTTCTTGGAAACTAAGACTTTTTAATCCAAATAATTTGCGTGTAATGAATACGTTTATGGTGGGGCACCATTCGCAATTAATGAATTCTATTTTCTTTGATGAAGGAAACTATTGAGAGATCCGGGTTCGCATCCCGGTCGAGTGAAGTTTTCATGCTGAATTTTACCGTCTTTGGTGTATATAAATTTCTTCATTTTGGTTTCACATCTTTATTACTCTTAATTATCTATTTGTGAATCATGAAATCCCAAATAACTGTCTGCATTTCTTCTGTCTCCTATTTTTACGTCCAAATTTCCGATCGCCTTCCTTCACTTCGCACTCTTAATCTCAATTTTTCTTTTACATCACCCACTTCAGAAAACCGTGCCCTCCCAGCACCTATATTGCAAAAATCCACCAGTATCTACTTCCATCTTTCCCCACGGCGCTACCGCTCGAGATGAGCTTTGGCCTCCTGCACAATCCGCCTCCACTGCTCTCTATTGTCCATCTTCCTCCTCCAGCCTTCCACTTTCATCCTATCGAGATATTTATGTATGTATTCTAACCATGACAGCCTGGGTTTTCCTCTCTTCCTTGTAACCCAAAAGGGTAACCCAAATTTACTGCCTTATCGAAATCTCCGCGGCCACCATGTTTTCATCAACATTATCTGACGTAGCGTCAGATAACTCCTGTTATTAAGAGTAACTCCTTCGTTTTCCACGCAAACCAGGAAGCCCCCTTCATTCTTCTCCACACTCACAACTAAAAAGCTTCGGCCAAGAATAAATACTCGGCAAGCGCTTACCCTTAAATAACATTTACAACTGTCTTGTTCAGTGTTTCCCACAAAAATGCTCTCTCCGTATTCTACCCATAAATTCCCAGTCCATTCCATACAAGAGTGACTCCGACTTTTTAAGTAACAGCACTATCGTTTCTGATCGAGCTTTTCAAAATGTAATCCGTGATGCCCACCGTTCGTCGAACGACGATCCCGGAGATTCTTCTCGTCTGCTATCGTGAACGGGAATCGTCGTCACTTCCGGAATGGACACGGGACCATTATCGCATCGATTGCTTGCCATAGGATGTACCCAGTGGGATCTGATAGAAATTCGCGGAATTTTGGATTCTCTCGATTTCCCCATCAGCCAATTCTAAGCGGATTGATATCAAGATTTTCATGGAAACATCATTTTTACGCTACATTTTCCCAGATATCGATGATCAAAATGTCACGCTAGCTGATACTGAGGCCAATCACTCGAGCATTCAGCAGTTTGATTCGACAGTATCAATGCGAGTGATTGGCTGGGGTTTTCTACGTTAAAAATATGATCGTAGCTATATATAAATGTCATCAATTTAACTTTTGCACTAACGAGTTGCATAAGGCTATTTGAATTTTCATAAAAATGGCAAAATATGATAATTAGGATAGATGAAAAGTAGGGAAACTGAAAAACCTTTATTACGTAACAAAATTGAGTAATTGAAAGAGCTGAAATTAGTGCTTTTAAAAGTCTTCTCAACTCCAGTCAGAAGAGTTTAATATTAGGAACTGGAAAACAAATAAACATAAAATTACGAGAACAGTTACAGATTTGGTCAACAGAAAACATTTATTGATATTTTGTTCAACTTACTTTGTTTTTATAAAAGCTTGTAAAACTTTTTTCGTATAAGATTGATACTAACAGAATTTGCCCTTCCTGCCCTCTCACAAACTTAACAGTATGTGAACAACAGTATTGATAAGAATTATTTTCTCCATTAAAAATTATATCATTCCAATACCCAACTACACATTTCTTCATCGTGAATTGTTCATTCATGAAGGCAACCATACTAAAAGAGACCATAATACCTTCATGTTGAAGTAAAACATTAATGGATGGGTTATCGAGGATGGGGTATATGAATCAAAATATGAGAGACGTTCAAACGCAAACTTATATAGAAATAAAACAATTAGCTGAGAGGAGAGTGGAATGGATAGCTATAGCAAACCAGTTTTCGGATTGATGACTGCAGATGGTGATGACCCATTTGCCCATCGCCGTAAATATAAGTGATTCATTGCCCCTATTTATAATATATTTGAAGTATTTTTGAGCCCAGTTTGTGACTGCCTTGGTGATAAAGTACTGCGAATGTAATCATGTTTGGATTTAGCCCCTACGATTCTGTATGTCTTTCTTCTTCCTGAAGCGCATACAGATATCGTAATGCACTTCTTTCGAACGAGTCTAGTTTTTGGAGACTTTCCATCCCTCCTCTTTCCTTATGCCTCATACATATATGTTCTTTCCCTTCCTTTATAAGATGGTTCCTCCCAAACAGACACCCTCTGTCCATCAACTTGGCTTCGCATCTCCTCCTGATCCCTATTCGGTAACTCACTCAAATTCCACCAACCAATGCATTATTCAATGCGAAGAGTAAGTGGGAGCAGCACTGAGGAGCTCAGGGTGGCCCGAGAACAAGACCTTTAAGCTCTGTTACCTTTTCGCAAAACAGAAATCTTACAGACGGGAGAGAAAAAAGGAAATCTGGCACTAACTGAAATCGCTTGGAGAATACGAGCCGGAAGTAAGTTAGCACGAAAAAATATGTTGAACCCGCGTTAATCACGAAGGTTTTCCCATGGGAAGTTGGAAATTGCACTAGGGCGAATCTCTCTCGCTGTAAACGAATCGACGAAATTTCTTGATCACGCAGATGAAGCACTCACTCACTTCAATCACCAGGAATTTTAGGGATCTTGAAGCATGCATGGAGCAGCATGCATCTGTAGTAGCCGTTGATGAACTAGGCAGAGAGGTGAAATACCCGTTAGACTGTCTTTTTTTTATCCTCTACCTTCTTGAAGGAAACAGGCAACAAGGAAAAGTAGAAGGCATACAGCCGTCGGCATGAAAAAGAGGATTATAAAAACTACCTCTAATTAGGCCCAAGACCGAAGTTATTCTAGAGCTGATTTGAAAGTATCGCATGCACCGGAAACATAAGTTTTTACAGTACGTATGTTATTCTTGAAGACATACGTGTATTATTTTGCTAATATTAGCCTAAATGGTAAATTGCACATTAGGATCACAGTGCGATGAAATTATGAATCACGAAACTATTCGAGATATTTGCAATTTCATATAGTATGACTCATAATATATAATGATGCCTGTCAGTGTTTTTTTCTTATATTTCTAACGCAAAAAATGCATATAAGGGGTACACCTATTATCCACCTGTTCTTTGTATTGCGTAGATGCCCTTTTTTAAATCATACAAAGGATAAATGACATCTATTACTCTTTATGAATTTAAAAATGAGATGGGTACTTACATTGTGCTTAGGTTTGAAGTTCTTTTGTATTCGGGCGTCCTTACGTGAGAAGATGTCCATTAAGGACAGTGGTTTTTCCAGTTTTTTTGCCCATATTTTACGTATGTGGGTGTATGAGACCTAGAATGGCTGTGAATGACTGAATGGGCCGCGGAGTCGGCGGGAATTAAAAACAGGCAATGCCGCTTCTGAATTGATGACGTCAGCAGTCAGTAGACGTCAGAGTAAATGGTTGGTGAAACTTATCGCCTGAGGAACAACTGGAAGAATGCTCGATAGCCGTTAAACGTTAACTAAAATGCCACGAAATCCTTCGATCCAATTTTCTTGGGTTTGCTGCCAAGGAAATTGAACCCCTCACCGACATCCAAATCGAAAACGGCGCACAAATATTAAGTTTTTTAATTGCAGCGATAGGAGACGTTAAAATAAATGTAATCAAGTACTGCGAAATCGAATCTAAAATGATTATTTCAATTTCATACAGATGAATTTAACTTCATAAGAGATACAAGTGTTCAATATAATTCGAGTCGATACTTCTTCATGACTTCTTATTTTTATATAATTAGTGTTTTATTTAATCTGAAGTTATAGGCCAATGGATAATGGACCTAGAGGAATTTCTTCAGAGGAAATAAAACAATAAATATATAATTCGGGTATAATATGTGAGGCAAAAATAAACGTTTTATGAACGTCACATTATCTAGACCTCGTGACAAAGATTCTGCGAGTGAAATAGGACCAAATAGATGTTTTATATATATATTAGGTCATTAATAGTTATTAGGGAATACTGCATATAGGAAAACATTCTAATAAATACGACCACAAATGTCATAATATACCTAACTTAAAAAACTAGAAAACTATTAAAAATATTATAAATCATACCAAGTGAAAATCAAAGAGATATTTTCTAGAAGAATCAAAAGCATTCTACATCATCAATATCAATTTAAAAATATAAGGCGCTTATAATCCCATTTGCGACGTAATATTCGATCGCATTTAGCGCAACAATAGGCTCAGAATTTTTATTGTAATTAAATTCTTTCTGCTCAACCGCAATCTTAATGATAGGAAATGTGCTAATTAGGAGTTATACAAATAATCAAGTGAGATAAGAAAGAAGGATCATATTTTCCAAACTCAAGACAGGGTCTGTAAAAAGACGATCGTGAACATGCTGTAGGGAAAATTAATGACGCCAAAACTATATTATAGGCTAATTTCCAAATTCTGGGAATAGTATAAGCTCGGAAAGGCCTAGAGAGCACTTTGGCCTCTCGAGAACGAAAATGTTTGGGAGGATTTTTTCAAAGCTAATCTTACTCCTCATAAAGCACATTCAGCTAATTTTAAATCCAGTTTGCAGACAATAATGGTAGAAAAAAAGAAATATGAATCCATACCACAAGAGAACAGCATCATATTAAGCATCTAACAATCCTAAGTGCTATTATTTTCGTCATTTCATTCCAATGCTTGAGATTGTAAGTTCCGGTGATAAAATGACAAGCAAAAATTAACTGAAAGGTAAATTCAGAAGATATTTATCAGTTTACAAGCTGTAAAAGACACTTTTTAAAAGGACTTGTGAAATCACTCATCCTGTGAAATTCACATAACATTCACGCAACCTCAAACGAGTGGGCTAGGTCAGAGAAAGCGTCCATGGCTTTAATAGTTAAGAATAATGATTAAATATTTCTACAGTTGTCATCACAAACTTCGTGAATTAAAAAAAATATACCTTTATTGTATGATATTCTCTATTACTTTAAATTAACGCTTTCACCTTGCTTTGGACTTGAGGGGACCAATTCTACTCCAACAAGTCAATATCAAAATCCTACCATTTGCCTTATTATCATTAGTTATCGAAGTGATGCTCAGACGTCAAAGACAAACCTTTTTGGAACCTTATAATACCTTAAATCGGAGTAGTATGAAATTGCGTTTTCTGAGCCGAGTATGAAAATATGATTTAAATGTTTAAAATGGTCATGGTTTAATTCAACTTTTTAGCCAAATAATTGCGGATCTTTATGAATATATGCAACATAGTCACATAAAATGACTAAGATGGTTTACAGACTGATATTTGAGATTACCTAGTTACATTGCAGGTCACCAAATAAAGACTTGTAACGTATTGACTAAAGTGCATGTTTAAACAAAGAAAACAGCATTAAAGAACAAACGCTGTAGACATTTTGAGAAACATTTCACGTGTATGTAAATTGATTGCAAACGTGTTTCTGTATACATTTTATAAAAGATTTTAGAGACCTTAGTCTGTAAGCAAATGATACCTTAAGATAAAGGTAGCGGGACTTGATAGTATATGCCAATATTTAAGCATTGGAATATTAAAATACCCAGCTGGGGGTAATTTTAAGGACTAGGAATCCTTATGAGGAACCAAATAAAAAAGTGCAGCTAAGATCGGCAAGATATCTAACAGGCTGTCACGATAAAATAGCATTACAAGCCATTTGCAAAAAATAAAATGGGAATCACAACCAGATCATCGGTTGACATTTAAAAAAATCTTTTAAGAACGCTCGAAGCCAATTCCTTGCTAGACGAAGTCAAATACATTCTGCAAACCCCGATTCACCACGATCGATTTAATCATAAGGATAGAATAAGGAAATTAAACTACCGAGCGGATAGATTTGAAACGTTATTAATTCCTCACGCACGGTTAGTGATTATTATAGAAGGAATTAAAAATAAATATATAAATTGACTGTATGACAGGTAACCTGATCATTATACACTATTCAGTTTTTTAATAATTAGCTAACCAGAATTTAACTACAAGACTTGATTGATTTCAACACTCGAACTTCTTTAGTGCATAAGCATGTCTACATTAACATAAACCATAAACAATCGTAATGCCTAATAATTTATATTGTTCCATATCGTACGGTTCATGTCAAGGTGAAATTCACCGCTTGTAAAATAACTATGAGGTGGCTTGCAGACTCCTATTTAGATGTAGAATTGAAAGAAAAACTATTTGCTGGAGAGCGAAGCAACCCCGAAGGAGACGCACAATGAGGAATTTTCCGATTTTTTAAGAAACATTGCTGGTGATAGAGAATGTTGAATACTGAAATGCACAATGCTTAAAACCCGAGGTCAATGTAAGCCCTAGTTTAGGAGAAAAAATAGTTTTTTTTAGCAATGTATAAGATAGTTCAGGTGGTGATATAAATCGCAGTCGCTAAAAGTTGGAAAGTTCTTCATTCCTCAACCCCACCCCGTTTCTTTCATCAGTTGAAACTTAGACACACTTATTCGTACTATGATTTCATGGACCCAAACTCAGTCCTATTTGTATTCAACTCCTTCAGCCAACACTGCGTGAGTGGATTGCATGAGAGCTCCTTTTTTCGCAGCCCAAATTTCTGAGATCGTTCACCACAGACTACCAATCAATTTCCTTCCACGTATCATAAAGTACGGCTGGAACCAAGCAGCTAGAGACTGAATTACGTTTCATAAATTTTAAAGGCATGTCGAATCAGTGATCGCAACGGGGCTTGCTTCTTCTTATGTTCAGATGTAAACAGGAATTCAAGTCGTCCAAGGTCATTCCGCACCATAAAAGCAACCCAATACCAAGTGTTCGTAAAAACCACTACAATATCCTTACCAAGTGAAACACTGATATCATATCCTAAGAACTACGCGGCGAAACATCTTATTGCGGTCGGTAAAGTTTCCGATTTTGAACTGAATTAAAAGAACAGCCTGGTTTGTGAATAAAGCCACACAGTTCCGGGAAATACTTCCAAAATTAAAATCTCAGTATGATTGCAAGAACTGCAGCACGATCGCCGATTATTCTGCAAGTTGCTCAATTCAGCATTACTAAATGGATTTCATCAAAATACGATGCACTCGTTTCGAGCTGTCAATGGTCTCAGGAGAGGCGGACTCTTTCTCTCCGACACTGAAAATCAAACCTTAAGCCCCAACACAATGTCTGCATCGCGCCGTTGAAAAAATAAGGAAATTGTATGGCCGTGGATAGAGAAATGCCTCCCCAACCTAAGGACCCGAATTCGGTTCTCGGTACTGGCATAGGTTGATTCAGCGGAATCCCGATTGCTGTACGGATGGTACGAGGAGAGTACTCAATTGTGAATACGGTTGGTATTCCATTAGTCGGATGGAACTGTGGACTCCTTGGCACCATTCTTAAAGGGTTGACTAAATCCATCGCCAGGTTTTTCTCCTCCGTTCCTCCATTCCTAAAAGTCCTTTCCTTGCCAGCATACTCACATATCCCAAATGACGCAAGTGACCTCATTTGCTGATAACCGTTTCAAATAACCAACAAAGTTGAAATATAATATCGGCTCAACAAGATATAATATTTATATGAAAATAAAAATGTAACTATTTTTAATTCAATGCCACCACCAGTATACTACTTCTGTCACTAAGTCGGGAAAGCACATTACATATATTAAATTAGATACAGTATAAGAATCCGTGTAAATCAGTTAACGATTGCAATTAGAGCACCTAAGAATATCATACACGCTTCTTCAGTCTTCACACTTCTGAAAGTGTCTTCTTCTAAAAAAACTGTGGATAAGAAAGCGTAAACGTTTATCGGATGAAAAATAAAAATGTACTAGCTGCTTTAAAAACATATTATATTCATTAATATGTATATTACCACTCACAAGCCAAGAGGCATAAACGAATCGCGAATCGAAAGTTTTCCGAGAATTCACAAGACAGCCAATGTTAATCACTCTCACTCAGTGATTCAACCCGAAGGTTGGTTTGGATGGTTGAGGGTAGAGCTCACCCCGGACTAAGCCACAGGCGTGTGAATTTCACACATTCAGTGGGGCCAGTTCCTTTCCCTGTTCGCCACCTCGCACTCCGAGGATTTCTATTCGGGGGCATCCAAAGGCTTTACCCGGATTAGAACCCGGGACTCTTCGATCAGAAGCCAAGCGCCACCTACCCACTCCCGGCCACCACGCTCCCTCCAATGTTAACGTGATGCATTATTTCCTTAATAAATTGATAATTGACATCTAGATTTTTCGGGTAGGTATTTTAAAGACAAAAATAATGGACTATTCCATGTAAATCCAAAGCATCATAAAAAATTGAACTGCTATTCATGTTTTGAAAACCTGGTGGGATTAATTCCGATTAAACATATCAAGTTCCATCCGTTACAATGACTTAATTAAAGGAAAAAAATACTTGAAATCATGGCAAAAAAATTGTTCATAACTGATTAAATTGTTACATTTCAGTTTACAAAGCAAGTGCAATTCGAGAAATTAATCCACCTTAACACGCCTTGATTATCATCCCTTCTCTCTACTATAGCCTCTTCCATATGCTCTTCCTTTTTACGAGTAGTATCCTATGTAACCCTCTTAAGTTCGGCCCGGACCAGCCCGACCCGCGATCCGCGCACGGTGGAAATCTGCTTGATCACTCAAATCACAGAAAAAAATTACATAATCATGACACACTAATTGGAGGTAAAATCTCGCCATTAATAGATGCACAAATTACCTGGGTTATAATTTCAGCCTCAATAATGCATCGTGTCAGTCCTCGTAGCGTCCTCGCACTAAGAAAAATCTAAAATTGGCAGGGCCAGGCCCGTAGTTGACCCTCCTCGCAACCTTCGAAATCGAAGGCCCATGCCCCAGCCCCCAATGAGTAGCAGAACGTAAATGAATGGCATGTGGAGGGAATGTGGTCGGGAGAAATGAATCCCTCTGCGGTTGCTACGGCGCGCGGTTCCTCAGCGTGGGGCTGAGAATCCACGCTAGGATGTCTTAGAGTAAAAGAGTCTTCAAGATTCAAAATCAAATTTGCCGATAGCGACCGGTCAGATAAGGCAAAGCGCAAGGGTCCGCGGAAAAAAGCGTTAGCATAAGGAAAGTATGATCATAACGTAACTTTAGATAAGGTTGTAAACGCCGAGGCACTCAAACCAACCAATGGAATTATGTCTCTTGTCTAAAATTGACCAGCATATTTTTTCTTCTTTTCTTCTTAAAATGTCCCATTTTCACGGCACGGGAACAGATACAGACAAACTCGTCGAAAGAGACATACAATTATTGACATCACTATGAAAACCATTTATTCCATCCATTTTGATGGAATTATTTCATAGGTTCCTATATGCTGCAGTGCCTTTTCACTCGCTCAGACATTTTTTTGCATGCATAAAAATTATTATAAATTAATAAAGGATTAATTTATATTTTATTCCAAAGGATATTATGAATTTCTCAAAGGTCACGATTTCAGTTCTAAAACTAGAAAGAAATTCATCACTAATTTTAGGGCACACCTTAAGTTAATCAATAGTAAGTATCGTGATCAGATATTTATGCCCAATGCAAAAGGCATAGCGGCTGTTTTTCTGGTAACATTAAACAATTAAAAAAATAATATATAAAAAAGTACTCCAGAAAGTCAAACATTTTAAAATTCAGCAAGCTGGCACATTAAAAATAAAAAAATATATTTATGAACGGAATTATATGAAGAGTGAACACCCCACGAATCTAAACAAGACTTGTAAGCACCAAACAATATTTAACCATTAAAACAAGAGGTTTGTTAGTTGCTATAATCCTTTTTACTGAAAGAAGCGGAAGTCAGCGCCAGAACGATGGATTTAAGTCAAAAACATTACTCATACGACCATTTTCATGAAATACGCTCAGTCTAATGGGGAGACCAGGATTATCAACGCTTCAGAAGAAACGTATGACTTAATGATGGAAACCAGGCCTATTTTTTAAGATGCAGTACCCACCGAGGACATTACCCCCTTTTAGAATATAAATTGCATGGCTAGAACGGTGGCTAGAAAGATTGCACTGGGTATACATGACTGAACTCTAGGATGAAGAAGCAAAGCTATTAATAACAGCGGCTTTTAACAAATTGGAGAAAAACGCTTTTGACGCTTCTGATGCCTTGAGGACAGAGATATTATTTGTACTTTTTACAATTTGATTACCTAAACACCACTTCCGCTGCACATTTGGTAATAAGTTATCATATAATTCATATGTATCAAATCGCTGCATCAGTTTTCCCGAAAGCCAAAGACCGCAAACGTGCAAAATAATTACATCATCAGCGCTGAATATAAGGTCATAAAATTATCAATACCTAAAATCATTATAAAATCCACTAGGACTTTATAGCCATGAGATAATACAAGGGTAAACAGACATGGGTCGTTATAAAAATATTGTATCGATTTACAAACTTTAAACTACGAATTGCGCAAGAAAAATAAAAGAATTTAGCCTACTGTGATTATGGCATATGGCTCAATTTTTTTCGGGAGGTCACGTCTGCCGAAGTATTACGCTAGTCTGACACTCTTCGGGGAGTCAGTAAATGTCAGAACCGCAGAACTCTCAAGATATTCCAATACTCTATCGAAGCCATCATAAAAAACTCACCGTGAAGCCGATAAAATTACATAGGTACGCCTATTAAATCAAGCACTCGTAGGAGGGCTTTGTTATAAAAATGTTTTATATCTTTGCACCGATTCAGGCACTGAAAATCGATTGACGTACATTTTCCAAACTCACTCTACTAAAAACCGTAACAATCCGCAATCTATAACGAAACTATAGTAATTCAGTTTAACATGACAACGACGAAGAATGGCAAACATTATCTTTCAAATCCAAGAGAGATAATATTTACTCTGGTTTATCATTATATATCATTAAAATAGATAGGTTGAACATGGAATCGCGAGAGAATTGATAGAATGGCACTAGAGTGTGATTAGTGCCCGGGATATAGTACATTATAAATTCCGTTTATTCGACGGAAGGTTTGCGGAAACGTTCAAATTGGACTCTAATCAAAGTCTCCATCAGAAACACCATGAATACCGAAACTCCTTCCCTCTTGAGTGCAGCATAAACAAGAGAATGTATATATATCAACTTCCCCAAACGTGTGTCAGAGATATACTCTCGAGCGTACACGCAATGGAAATATTTGGTCCAATTTCAGCGCTCTCAAGAAGCCGAGATAGTGAAGACGTAAGATGCACCGGGAGGAGGAGATGGATGGATCTACATACAGAGGATCGCTGGGATAGGGTATGGGGGAAGAGAAGGCGGCAAATCCGAGGTCGAAGGAGCGCCAGGACTTGGGAGAGGGTGGAAAATCCGCCGTGATGACGCGGGGAGTACGTCATCTTTGGGCATCGCTCGCTTTCTTTCTTTCATACCCTCCACTGGAGAAAAATATTCTTTCCTTCATCTCCTTACTCCATATCTTCCTCGGACTCCCCTCTCTTTCTTCTTCTTCCATTTCACACTCCAGAATACTCTCCACATCTCATATCTTCGTCAACTCATTAAAATTTTGAAGCTAAAAGATCACGACTTTTAAGAAGTGGTTAAATCTTTAAAATAAAACCGACAATGGGTTACCAGGACAGAAATGGTGATGTAACGTTTGCAGGACGATCTATTCTGACGCTATAAATTGGTGACAAATAACACGGTTGAAATAAATGTGAACTCGTTCGTACGGGTGTACGACTACGATACAAGCATGGACTTTAGTTGGCGCCACAAACGCGAGTGGCACTGGTAGGAGCTTGCGGTGGCTGACAGCCATTATGGTTGGAAACCAAAATTTCCGCGCAACACTTTCCACAACTCCGATGCGCTAGCGCGCTGATTTTGCGTCAAACTAAAACTCTCGTCACAAACCGTTACGCAAGTAACTTGCAGCAAGCGATTTTCGATGCAACTTGCTGGTGTAATCGGCTCTGCAAGTTCGCTTGTACAACTTTTACTATTTTCGGTAGATCGCTAGATGATGCGTATTATTGCCAGAGTAAACGGAAACCTAACTGGTTCTGAACTAACTTGTGAACATTTTTTCTCAGAGTAAAATCCCCCTAATGTTCTTGCAGAAGCAACTTGTCAGTTGAAACCAACCGTTAAAAATGAAAAAGTAAGAAATCACTTGTACAATTTCAGATATCGGCGCACATTCTCCAAAAAGTCAAGAGAAATTCGAGAAATCGCATCTCAATGGTCAGCTTAATCTCAGTACTGTCATGTCCGTGGTGGAACGGCTGATACTGTTTCGAGAACGTTGGAAAATCGACGGGGCTCGCCTACACGACGACGACGTGAATATTACCATAACTCTATGTTACTACCCGCTAACGTAGACGAATTTGGGTATAAGTCACGGCCACGCCCGACTATTCCTTGATTTAAGACCACACTTCCCATTCACAGATAACTTGTTCCATCACGCAATTACTGAATTAGGATAACGTGGTTATTGGTTCATAATAAAAGTGCTTCTGGGAAAACGAGCGGTATATGTTTTTCCTAAAATGGTTACGTTTCACTGGCAATCCTTCAAACCCAATACCTTAAAAAAATGACGTTGTTGGCGTCTTTAAATCAATTAAAAAAGGATGCATTCGCGCGATTTTTAAAACTAAGAAACATAGTGGCCGCAGAAGTTCCTATGTTAAAGATGAACCTTTGAAAAGAGCCTTTCACAGGAATGAGGCAAGTTTAGGTAATAGGATTGTATGAAGACGCCATGAATGTTGCTGAAACATAATAATTTTAGAAAAAATAGAGCACGCAGGGTTTACCGAAAAGATATTTAGTATTAATTTGTAGTTGGATTTTTCTTGTTGCTTGAAATTTATTTAAAATGCTCTAAGTAATAGTGCTTTAATAGTACTTTAACTGGTTCTTTCGATATATTTCCCTAGTCATAATAGATACTATAATAGAATTTAATTTTTTAATTTTATAAGCTGTAAGAAGCATGAAGTAAATATTGTAATATTGATGGCGCAAACATATTGCTTCATATGACTGGTATTCTCAGAAATTAACACTCTTATATTACGTAAGGCATTAACTTAACACTTTTTTCACATTCGAAGAATATTTTTCGGATTCTGTAAAATTTACTGCGGTAAGTGATTTATTTTTAGAAGTATGCCGTTGAGAGTTAATAAAAACTACACACTGTTAAATTTATAATGTGATCTATGGGTATAAATTCCTCATTTAAAAAAAAAGTCTCTTTGAAGTGTATACCCGTACATTTGCATAGTGCATTTCCCATGGAAAACGGCTGGTATTTTTTTGGCAAATATCTCGTCAAGGAAAGAGGTACGTGGCTGATATTTTGGTATCTTAAGAAAGATGAGAGATTTTTATCAATGATGAGGACAAATTAATTGAATTGTATTCGTAGTGATATCTCGCTGAAACTAAGTTAACCATGCATGAATCCCGCGTTTAAAACATGGAAGGGTTCTTTAAAGGGTATGAACTATGAAGGGCAATAAAGTAATTTTTCTTTCTTATGCCTCTCTTTCTAGTTCTCACTTCACTTCTTCCGCCCACTCCTCTTTCTTCTTCTCAAGAGGTTTCCCCATGGAACCCCCAAAATCTGGTTCACGTGACCGGCGAGGGTGGAGGAGATAGGGGAAGGAGGTTCGTGGACGGGAATTGGGGGGAGGGATGAGGGGAGGAGAGCGGGATTTCGATGGAGCGAGTCGATATTGAGGTCGCAGAAAAGAAAACATACGACCGCGAAAAAAAATTAAAAAAAAACAACCTTTCCACAGCTATTTGAGGGAATCGCACCCTTTTCCAAAAATAAAATAAAAAGGGAGATGCTCCGCTTCCGTTAACCGAAGGCTGCGCAAGACATCCTTAAAATGTTTTTTGAAGATAACCTTAACCGTTCCGCGCTCGAGACGAGAGCCATTCATCCGCTTCTGGATGGGAATAGATTTCCTGCATCACCCCCAGTTAAGATTCTAGTTTTGTTAGCTTAAAGACGTTGCCCTAATATTCGTCAGATGTCGGGGATATCTCCCAAGTTCACAGAAACAGCAGCTCCACCCTAACCTAGTCCGGGGAAAGCTAATTTTTAACCATAAATTATACACAGTTGTCACCATAAAAGAGTAATCATCGATAATTGTAATTCATTTCATTAACATGAGACCCGAAAGAAATACCCCAAGGCCCTCCTACAATATTTATTATCGCATGCGATTACAACAATGATTGATGATAAAATTCACTTACTGCCAACGCTGTCTCAAAATAAAAGCTGAGCCCAAATGCGGAATCTATAAATATTTTACGGCGAGCTCAACTTTTAATTACACAGAGGGATATTCAGGTTCAATGTTAACTGTTAATAAGGTTAAACGAAATTACCCAAGTATTTTTAATTGACACAGCTGGCATAAAAATTGGGAGATAATCAGGAGGATGCTTGCAAATAGGCTATACGGAGAGACTATAGCATTGATACATACGCTAAATTGCGATTGTAATGACAATTGGTTCACTTCATTACGTTTAAATTTAAGATTCTGCCACTTATCTTTCACAGGTCATTAAAATATAACACCCCTAAGTTAGAATCAGAACTCTTATAAAGCAAGATAGAACTACTGGATTCCAAATCATAAGTCAAAGGAATTCAATGGAAAACTGTAATCACCCCTTTTGATCACCAAAAAGGACACTCCTGAAGAAATATGACCCCATACATTAGAAATACGCCGTCAAAGCGTACTACATAAATATCTTTTATCAAACAAGGACAAAACTAGCCTTAGCAAAAAAACATGAATGCCTTATCACACATATTTACATATGCTGGTCACCATGACTTTTATGAAACCCAAGAAGCATATAATGGCCAGGAAAAGTGATCGTGGGACCCATTCCAACATGGTCAGGGGCCATAGGAATTGATGAACGAAGACTATACGTTAGCCATGTTAACATTAAAACTAGGTCACAGAAGCGCCCTCGAGGGTCTAAACGTGTTTAAATTGAAAAAAGTATCATTATTGATAAGTATGTTCTGAGGGAAAAATGTCAAGAAATAAAGGTAGTCTATTTTTTAAGATGAAGGAAGAATAATTTGAATTCTTCATTAGGACACTGACCTTTTCAAATGTCACCAACTACGTGTGAGGCTAACTACGATAGAACTTCACGCATATAAATGCGACATTGAGGAAATACCTTTTAAGGGAAGGACATAAAAGAAAAATCCCAGAGGAAAAAGGTCTTCTGGAACAGGGATATAAGCATAAACCTCTCCATTTCCGGGAAATTGCGTTTGCTACTCAGTGCCCCGACTCCGAAAACAATTTTTGAAGAATCTATTGTAACAGGCAGTCGTGTATGCTATTGACGGTTCATCATGGATGGCATTTTTATGGCATATCCGTAGGTACTTCAAGGAAGCTATTATCCAAGAGGATAGATCCTATAACTGTCACATCATAAGACAAGCGGTCTAATGCAATATATGATAGTTATGAAGAGAAAGAAGCCAAAGACATTTTAATGCTCGAGAAAATATGATTAAAAGCATTATATGTGATCAGTCTAATAGCGTATTGATCTAGGTGTTACATGCTACCAATAATTTTTCCTTGCATGATAAAACTATCCTCACTTTTGCAGTAGGGCTTTATGAACCTGATATTTGATGGTTTTAAGAAGCATACATTTTGGCCAACGCTATAGTTATCTTAAGAGTTCATTTCATCCACGCAGGATAACGTGAGTGTGATTTGAGTGATGAGGTACCAATGCATCGGTTTATCAGCTTTGACGACGCTGAGACCCTCAAGCGAAATTGCTTTCGAGCTAACTGCTTGCATTTTTTTTTTAAAGAAAATTGCGTCGATCTCAGAGGAGAGGAAAAAATAGATTTGTTAACAGATTACCAACTTCGTGACAAGTGCGCAGTCTCCATTCCCCCGAAAATAAATCCGATTACCTAGCTGACTATCAGTTGAACCCCTCCGAACGCGCTCCCCTACTCATTCTCACCACTCGGCTGTATTTCCAGTCCATGTCTCGAGCCAGAGGTGAACCCCTCTAAGAGTGCAACGTCTTCAACATGCTCCCGAGCACCCAAGTGCATCCAATCGAATCACTCGTACGTACACTCAGGCGCTGCCGTCGCTCGGCTATTCCGCGGTGCGAAGCTGAAGGATTCGTAAGAGTTGCAAGGGGAGGAGAGGATATGGGAGGATAAGGAATAGACAGGGGAATGAGATTGGTGTGGTGGCTACAGTTCAGGCTAACCATCCCCAGGACCCGTGTTTGAATCCCAGCAAGAGAATTTGCAAGAGAAAACACAAACGTAAATTTCCAAACCATTTTAGTAAAGATCGACCACGATTTACCTACACACCAACACTTGATAAATTATGAATGATTAAAAATGGCACGTATGCTGAGAACATAGCCGGTCTTCATTAAAATAGTGAGGAAAATCGTCACTTTATTATCTCTAGCAGTTATGAGGATTAAGTATTTCCACTAAGTTACGCCTAAAACTCTCTCCTATCTCTTCTTGGATGCTTAGAGAAAAACACTTCAGTTGCGGTGCTAATTCTGTCAAGGATGGAACGCTGAACTAAGGACCCTTCACGCCTATCATTCAAAAGTCCACCTCTTCCTCCATTACTCAAGTAATCCTATTATTACCAGTCTACACAATATCTTCAATGGCGCCAATTACATTAGTGGACGGTAGCTTCCAAAGTAAGCACCAAGCCAGCATATCGGTTATCGGTAGATCGAGTACCTTCTGGTTTACCATTTCCAGGGCCAAGGTGAGAATCCCGGGCGCAGTTTTAATTCACCATTGAATTTGCGATCCATTATTGGTTAACCTATGGACGTTAACCTATGGCTCTCTTGGCAAATTTCGCCAACGAGTAGGCTAATGCCGACGCCGGGTTTCTCTCTACCCTTCCTCGGTTGCCGAAATAATTCTTCTCCTTAAAACCTACGCATCTATCCTGAGTAGCGCAAATGGCCCTTTATTCTCTGTTGCCTATCCTAATAACCAGCCAACCAACAGAAGAGAGGGTCGACTTGAGATAATCCCGCACCTTTCTCGTTCCATCTCCTAATCCCGTTCTCGACGTATCCTTTTCCTTGGAACTTCCTTATCTCTGCTCCCTTCCACCACCTATTCTCTCTTACCATCACTTACCTTTATCCGCCTTATCACCCATCTTTATTCTCTGCCTCTTTCTCTGTTTATACTCTAAGATATGGAACGCACTTCTTCATAAGCCCTCTCGGGAACTGGAGTCAAGGGTTTAATGTAAGGTCTATGTAAGAGAGTATATTTCAGTATAAACACCATTTAGATGGTGTGCTAAGTGACCAGAATATTGGCCTTTGAATAACCGTGTTGTACTTCATGTTTAAATATAGTATTGGCGTGAATCATATTCTAATGACCAAACTTAGTGATAACATGAATAGAAGGTAAAACCCTCAAAACTCATTAATTCAATTTTTTATTACGAGCAATTCTCGTAAATTGGATAAAACCAAAGTGCTTTAATTTCAATGGTACTTTCTCGTTCGCCACAAGAGCACCAGACCGAATATACCACAAAAATGAAAACAATCACGTTTAAGTATTTACAATTTTTAATTATTTAAAAATATGAATCAATTATTATCTCCGATTAAGTAGTAGAGCTCCACAGGTAAATAAGTAAGTAATGGAAATGGTAAGTGCGCTACTTGAAGTATATTTTACTAAGAATTCGACTGGATATTTAATAAGCACCCGTGAATGACCCATTACAACTAATTAAAACAGAAGTAACTCAAATTCACGAGTGAAAAAACCCGAATGAAACAATGATTGTAAGTGCCCTTCCTCATTAGGAACCGGTAAAAATACGTTTTTCCATTGCAAAATGTGCTTTAAATTCAATTATCTCTATGTCAAAATCTACTCGAAACGAAAATATGTAATGTCCTTGAAACGTACTATAGAATGACGAATTTGAGGAAGTTTCACATAAAATATAGATGAAGACTAATTTAGTAAGTAAATGGGATGTTTGCTACTCTTTGTCAACAGTTAAGTATTGCAGCGATCTAAAATATTCAATGCAGTGAGTATTAAATGATGTAGCACTACAACTAATGTAGCTATAGTCTCGTAGAGAAACCAAACGCGACCAAGATATGTAAAGTAAAGCATAAAGCAAAGAAATAACACAAAACAAGGAGTGTAAAGGGAATCGTTTTTAATGAAAGACTATTCCGGGACTGATAGGGGGACGGAGGGGACTTAGAATTGGCCAGGGGAGAGCCGAGGGAAGATTTTTTTATTTTCTTTAAGAGGCCGAGTCTTAAGATCCTCGGGGCTCATTACAAGAAAGTGAGAGAAGTGGGCGTTACGACAGAGAGAGGAAACGAGCAAGAAGGGAAGCAAGTGGTGGAGGTCGAGTGGGGCGAAAGAAAGAGGAATTTCGGGGGAAAGAGGTGAGAAAAAGGGGAAGAGAAAATTCGTGAGATGTGGAGGAAGGGTTCATCTACAAATAAATTAGACTAAAGTACCGGCGTATGTGGCAGGGTATGTTAGGACACAAGCCACGAAAAAGGGAATAGGGAAAAGGAGAAGAGAAAGGACGAGAAGTAAAATTTGTTTAGATGGTGGGCGTCGCTCTTTTTTCGTTTAAGTCAATAATGGCGCGTGGGAGAGTTGCACTTGTCTGTGTGTCTCTCTCTCTCTCTCTTGTTTAGTCGCTTCCTCCTCTACCTCTAGACATGCATATATCGGGGTTACAATAATATGTACATGTGTATCACCCTCAAACATGCGTGATTTGATATCTTCCAGTAATCTTATCCTTGAGTTTCTCCGAGTCTCCAGCGACTTCCAATGTCAGAACGGGGAAAGACAGAGCATGAGGCAGTTGGTATAGACAAGGTGGGAAAAGTGGGATATGCGGAAATATCTCCGATCTGCATCTTTCATTCCTAACAGTTATGCTATCATAATCAGTCTCTCCCACAGAGAACAATTCCATGCGATTTCACATGAGGAATGTTATATAGAAAATGTGTCCAGGAGATAAATTTGAGTACCGTCAGAAATCACAAAGCCCGAAAAATGGAAAACTAGCGAGTAGAGCGCTAATGGTTAATGTACTGAAGCGATAGAACAGTAATCACGACTAATACATACCAATGAACAACTCCTTACAAAATTCCTCCGATCAAACACATACGCACCCAGCGCATGATACATACTATAAACTGAACATAATGTACAACGACAATTCTGGATATGAATTTGACCACGCTCAGCCAGATGAAACAAATAGTGATGAGGGCATTTCATACCCCACAAATTAGTTTGTTTTCCATTTTCAAATGCAGAATGTTAATTTTACTCTCAAAATTACTGAAATACTACAAAATTACGATGAGTAAAAAACGCTTTTGAATAATAGAGACAACCCATTTAATATATTATTCCATTAAGAAATGTCATATATTGTTACCACCGGGAAATTCTTAAGGAAAAAGCGCATCATTAAGATTTATTGATTGGATGAGGAACGATGACAGAAAATCACCACGAGCTTGACGCTTCAAAAGGCAAACGTTAAACAGACACGGGATTAAATTGATAAACTTACAGCGTTACTCAGAGGAAATAAGCGATGTTCATCATGTTGTTAAAGAACTATAAAGTTCTACAGCATTTTAATTGACGGATACATTTCTACGTGTATAGCATCATTGCCATTGTACATACAAAGTGTTTTCTTACGCCAGCATGAACGATAGCCAATGAAATTAAGCACTACAAAAAAAGTCAGACCCTGGTCTCTAAATGTATCTAAAACGCTTTACACTTTTATAAATACCGGGGAGTACAGATTATGGTACCACAGATGAAGAAAGGCTACCGGGTCGAGGAAAAACAGACAGATGGGGCGGGACACCCTGACTTAAAACTAATGAAGTAGAAATGAAAACCTTAATGCCATTGAAAAAACTATCCTTGACATGGGACAACGGCTTAAGTTGAAATCACGAATATCAAACAATTTCATTTGTTGTAACGAGTCATTTTTCAGAACAATAATATTAAATAATGCCACCACACAGGTAACTTCTTTGAAGGCTAAATACAAATTCAAATTACATAGAGAACAATAAGCAACTTCCCACAATAAACTCGAGGCTACGTACATACAGACTTTTTGTAGTAGACGGCATTTGCACAGCGGCAAAATCCGATGAATCACATAATTGCGAACGTCAAATATACAGGCAAAAAAACGACCCACTGATCTCAGGTTAAATGACGACAGACGGAAGACAGAGGAAAGTCGGATCGCGTAAGAGAAAACGGAATCATGGGGTGTTGGTTGTTTCTTCTCCGGGAGCATGGGCCTGGAAATCCCAGCTTTCGGTAGGCGGAGAAGAAGAAAATTAAGATTTTTAAAGGTTGAAATAAATCGTGATATTTGTAAGTGATGAGGTGTTAAAAGATTGGTTGAGAATAAAAATGCCACATGCGATAATATTTTTCAATTTTTCACGCGATTTTAGGAAAAACTACAAAAAATAAACATTTACCAGCTTAAGGAAATATATTACGGTCACCAAAAAGACTAGGAACATTTACTGCACAAAGAACGAAGAGTGACCGCACGCCATTAACTTGGCGCTTCATACACGAAGACTCTCAGCAGTAGGTAATCAATTGAAGCACTCACACTAATGCCGGGCCATATGCGCTGCAAGCGTTTTAAATTTTTTATACTTCCGTAAATAATGGGACGTAGATTTATTGAAGACGGAAGAGAGAGACTGGAGGCGGAAGAGAGAGACTGGAGTCTCATGGTGTTGTTGGTGGTTTTGTGCAAGGAGAGTGGGGCACCCTGACTTTTTCTAGACTAGAGGGAGCCCGCTAAGGGGGAAGCGCTGCTGGTTGCGATTTGGGATTGTTGGCCACGCAGAGAGAGAGGAATGGGAGTGGGGGTTCCGCGCCGTTTCGGTGTGCCTTACTCGCATTAAATCAGCCACAGGAAAGGAATTTATTGGAGAGGGGGATGGAGGGGGGAGGCAGGATACTGCCCTTTGCTTTTTTTCCTCCACGGGAAAAAGGGAATCAAAAAAGGGATGGAGAAATAAATAGGAGAGGTGGGGTGGCGAACACAGAAGTCGAGGGAACGAGAAGGAATTGGAAGAGGAGGTTGCGGTAAGGATTGTTGTGGTGAAGGGAAGGGTACGGTAGGTGGTTAAGACGAATAAAGTAAGAAGGTAAGAAGAATAAAAACACATTTTGATTCATGCTGGAGGTTCGACTAAATAATATGAATTTTCAATCATTTCCTAAATAATATAAGAATTTCAAAGCGTAGCACGCCTAAAAAGATGCATTCTAATGGCATACAAATGTCATCATCTGACCTGGAAGATTTTGTACTTCCATATCGCTTAAGTTGAATCATGATACATGCTGAAGTTGAAGCGTGGAGAAAAAGGTTCAAGCCAACCAATGAGTGAAGAATACATATATTAAATATGTGGCCAACAACTGAGGTCATTTGAGTCATTAGGTCATAAAGGTAGATTCGAAATGGACTGGATTATTTTGGGAATAGATGAACGGTGGATAGAAGCCTGTAATTATCATTAGTCTACCCTTATCAGAAGGAGCCAAATGATCCCATCCGACGGATGCAGTGCAACACTTAAAGTGCTCTCCACGTGGCACTCAAGTAGGACTCCGCTGAAAAATCTCCGCCTCTTCCAGGGTTCACAGGATTCGAGCCCTGGCCCATCGGAATGGGAATCCAGTAATCTTAACTACCGCACCAAAGCAGATCTCCATAAACACAGCACACTGCGCCATCGATAGTCCGACACCCTCTGAACCAGTAAGGTCATCGAACTATAACTATTGAATATGCCATGAAAGTTAAATTCCAGTTTAGATAAAGTGACTTTTATTACAGATTGGAAGACACAGATTTGATCAATATTAGTTAATGTTTAAAATGGTAAAATAAACCCAAGCTATTTATTTAAATTTCTTTGGAAAAGAACTCAAGAAAAGAATCAATCAATACAATAAAATGCATAAAACATAAAGAATGGTTTGCATTAATCTGAATGAATTACTTTATTTTGGAGTAAAGTCGTCCATTTTTATTATTTTTTGCCTACGTAAATTGCCATTTATAAACTTGCGGGCATTACCATTCTTGCAACTTTCAAAATACTAGTTGAGGAAGCTTCGAAACTCTCTAACTATGGAGCACTGCACTCTGCAGGAAGCCCACAAACGTTGTATAAGTTGATGGAGAAATGAGATGTCGAGCTTTGTACAAGTACTCTAATGCTTTGTTATAATAGAGAAGAGGAACAAATATTATAAATTCGAAGAAGTTTTAAAGAAAATCATGACGGAGGGACAGAGGGTCTGGGGCACTAGGGTCGCGTGGAGTTGAATGATAAAGAATCGGAACATGAGGGTTATTGTAAGGGAGGGTGAGAAGGATATGGGAGTGGGTTGTACAGTGGGAGTGTGAGAACTTTTGATCGGATACCGGAGAGTTGCCGCCACCGCTTCTGCGATGGAAACGTGAGCTGGCTCCTTATTTATCGCCCACATCTCTCCATTTCGCGTCAGTGGATTTTTCCTACCCCACCCATGTTTCACCAATGCCACCGCCCAACACCAATGCCACCGCCCAACGGCTTTTCGGACTGCCTTCCCTCGTGCGGAACCTCACACCACCCAAAATGGAGAAACTGGCGTTTTTCTTCCGAAATTTGCTCCAATTCTTTCTTCCCTCTCTTTTCATCTACCTTTTCTTCTTTCCACCCTTCCTGCCCCACTCTCCATTGTAAACCTCATTTCTCATTCTGTCCTCACTCTTTACCGCCTGCGAGGAATCCACCATTTCTTAGCAATAGTGCCTAGGGCGATGCGATGCTTTAATTTCAATGTCGCATTTAAACATATATTTTAATCGCAATTGATGTGTTGCAGTACACCACATGCGTCTCAAGGCATCGCATATGCAATCACTTTCAAAACTCGGTCCACACGACGAGTGCGCAGCCGTCTTCGCATTCGGCCAAAATGGTGCTTCGCGTATTGCTTACGCAGTCCAAGCCTTGTGGGAGTCAATTTGAATTTTGTCGCTTGTTCAACTAGAATTAACAACAATTAGCAACTAGAACCTGCTTCGCCCCGGACTCGGTTCACGATGACCAGAGACCATTCGGGAAATTTCTCACCATCTTACAGCCTCACTGTAAGCCCACTTATACACTCCCAGCCTAAGCCTGAAATGGCTTCTTGGGTTCTTTTGCTAGTGAATTGTTCTTGGAGGGCAAGTTGTGCGGGCAGTTCGTTCACAGTTATGGATGACGAATTCTTTCATCCTAACTTTAAATAAAAAATAGATTCTAAGTCAATAAAGTGAGTAGTACAACAGGATTTCTTCCTTCTCATTTCCACGGCTTTGGAAAATCAGGCTTCGTTATTAGGATAAAATTGGTAAGGATTTAAAGGCATTTCAAGATTATAAAAACCATTTAAATATTTACTACTTCAGATTTTCCACAAATATTCACATGGAACAGGATAAGACACTAAGTAGCAATCTTAACCATTTTGGGGTTATTACCCTAGAGTACCCCCATGTACTTCAGTAAGTATGAGCTATACTTGCGAAGTGGAATACACAACTAGTGCTTGTACGCAGTACATTCGTTGGAAAAAGACGTCAAGCAAATGAATGACGGCAGCAGGCATCTCAGAATCTCTTGTGTAAAGGCGAAGAACTAAAATATTACCAGAAAAAGGAAAAATTATTAGGTCACACAAGAGCATTATAAAAGTTAACAACCTTAAAAATATTAAAACAAATAACTTTCGCGTTCAAATTTGCCCGAATTAACACTCACGACGTTATATAGCTACTCACTCACGACGCTATAACAGACGCCATCATGTATTAATACGACTGGTACCGTAGTTTTTTTAATAAAGTTAATAAAGTTTTTCTCATACTAACCCTTTCGTGGTCGTGAAGTTAGTCTAAAGGCTAAGGTTGTGACGAAACTACTTGAATTTGAGAAAAAATAAGTACTTTTAGTAGGTACACCTCAAAAGTGGATTGGAACATGGCCAAATAAAACTTTATCCCATGTGGGTGATGATCGAGGACCACAGTTTCACGCTATAAGCATCGCAAAGGGACTATCATTATTTTTAGCATAGATCCGAAGAAATCCCTAGACGCTCTCCTTATCTGTTGGAATTCATGCATATTGGCACAACATAGCCAACAATTAAGCGCTTGGATGCAGATTCCGCAACCGAAAATAAGCTTGAGAGGGAGATAAGACCATGTTATATGTATTCTTTAAAAGTTGTTTGTATTGAAGTGGCCAACACATAAACGCCTAATTTATAAATTTAAGAAGTTGATTAGGGAGTTGGCGGTTATCGTTAAGTCATCCATGGGCGTGCAAAGTAAGCACCTTAATATAAATTTTAAGAACTGGAATTAAAATTTAAAAGATGATAATTCAGAAACTTATGACTGGGAGCTGAATTCTCAGCATAGAGGAAAGAAATGAGGAAAAGGGGCGAAAAGGATATAATGGGAAAAATGAATTTGATTCATGCGGGAGAGACAGCTAGAAAACCTGTTTCCTTTTGTCATCACATGGGTAGAGAGACATATCCACGGGCGCAATATTTGATTTCAATCTGAGTGGAAAGGTATCTGAAATATCTAACCCTCAATCCAGAACACAGCTGAGCCACATGGTCATGAATATCGGGTGGCGGCGCAGCTTCGCTCTCACATCCACTATCTACACTGCCCGCGACAGGTAATCCAAATGTATTCTCTTCGCAGCGTGATTCATTTGTTAACGTGCCAGCCAGTCTGACAAAAGCGTTCTTCGAATGCAAGTGGAATTTGACGGTTCCAATGCAGTAGCGGAAAAGTAAACATTCAATTGCGTCAGATGCATCGAAAAATATATTAACTGCGCCACGTTAACCTACACTAAATGCATATATACCTACACAGTTAAAAATTAAGTTCCATTAAAAGACAAGAACGACGATTTTCAAAGGAGTTTCCCCTTTTCGACGAAATCCCAGCAGCTAAATTTTAACTTTTTTCATGAAACTTCCATAGATTTCAAATTATCAGAACGCAACCTAAGTATTAAAAATTCTAATTAATAGTCCAACTTAAAGAGCACATTGCCACTAAAAGGTATTACAAATATATACATAAGCACGCATGAATAGTTGTAGTTTCGTTTGAATTCCAGAGCAAACTGGGGCTCATAACATTCTCATTATAAGTATCATTAATTCGAAGCTTTTACCGATGATGTCAAGTTAGTAACATGAATACGACTTAATCACTCACTCAGTGATTCAACCCGAAGGTTTGTTTGGATAGTTGAGGGTAGAGCTCACCCCAGATTAAGCCACAGGCGTGTAAATTTCACACATTCAGGGTAATGGGGGCCAGTTCCTTTCCCTGGGCCACCTCGCACTAAAAGGCTTCACCCGGATTTGAAACCGGAACCCTTCGATCAGTAACCAAGCGCTCTACCACCACTAGGCCACCACGCTTCCCAATACTTATATAAGACGACATAGTAATCAGATTTTCCAGTATTCCCTTTCTCTACTTTGAATTTATTTCCAATATTACAGAAATCCCTTATTAAACTGTATTTTCTTTATAAAAATAAATATTTAAACATTTTTTCAAGTACGCGTGTTATTCAGGAGAGCAGCCACGCAATTCTGACGAAATTATGGATGGCAAAAAATGATGAAAAAGATCCACCTTTTTTTTTAAAGCTCTATCAGAGTGATTTTGAAACATGAAATAATAGCATGAGGTAGGAAATCAAATAAAAATGAAAAAAAAGACTATTTATCACAGATGTCAGCGTGGAAGTGATGACAAGATAGCATAATATAAAATTAGAAATCCCATCCAACAGGTAAAAATGACTTATAGTCAAAAAGGTTTTATTTCATAACAAGAATTACTTCTAAGATTAAAAATAAAATAATGGGGTCGTTTGTTATGTGTATGTATGCAATGTTACAGGACCAAGAATTAATATACAGAAGCAGTTCCCTTGTGATTCTATGTTTCGAGCAATAAGTAGTGAATTAATTCTGAGAGACAACCTGAAAATGATTACCCATGCTCTCATCGCTAATCTCAATAGTCTCAGGAAAACTGCCTATTTCACCCCGAATCAACATTATGTCTGAAATTCTAGGCCCAAGCTTCGAGCATCATCATCGGTGTTCGGACTGTAGAATGCACTGCTACTGCTGCCTGGACGGCATTAAACACCCAAGTGCTGTAATAGCCCTCTCAACACCTAGATATTTTGAAACTCATTCCACAGCTTTCTGGGTCCTACACGCAAAATATGGGCTCGAGAAATATCGATTAAATATCAATAATATAAAACAGCTACCACACCAGCTCTTACAGCGAAATGAAATTTTCTCATATCGATGTATGGGCAGTTATATCCCCTTCAGTTTACATTTTTTTCATTGATAAAAATACACGCATGAAAATTAACAATATCGTATTATTTCAGAAATTTCTATGTCAGTGCAAATTATTTGATAAAAAAACAGTTGCTCAACCTTGTTTAGGATCAACGCTCCCCTTGTCGTGGAAGACTCAAAATATGCAGAAAATCTGAAAAACATTTCTGATGCATTGCTTTGACAACCATACCTGGGTAATGATTTCCATTTTTGCAGCCTTTTACATATTATCCATCCTTCTTGAGCACATAGTTACTCACATAAAATCTTGGGCAGAACAATTTCGAGAAAACAATCGTAGCATTAACTTCCAGTTTTGATTGATTTTTAAGTTCCCTCTATCAACGCTGCATAAATATTTGCTTAATTCTGCGACAATACGAAAATGAAGCTTGAAATATACATATCCATCAATGTTTCCACTATAAGTGGGTCGATAACCTTATTTTTCCAGCAATCGATGCCCGATATTTTCATCCGATAATACGATATTTACGTTACATTGTTTCAGGCTCAACTAGGTGGAAGTTGAATTTCGTAAATGATATACTAACTTTGTTTCCTTCTACAGATTTATTTTCTTGGTACAACATGTTTCGACACATCGGTGTCATCATCAGGTACAAATTCAAACATAGTTTTCACGTGTTTATATATCATGAGGGTAGTGGGTTATCGGGAGGGGAAAAAACCCAGGGTGGGGAGAGGTAAGGGGTGACGGTTGGAGTATGAGTCGATGGAAAACCGTGAGTGGGGAAGGGGTGGGGGGTGGGAGATGACTTGGCGTGGGTTTTCCGCCTTGGGTCAGGGATTAAGGAGGTGGTGAGTTGTCAGCAGGTGGGGAGAGGGGTGAGAGGGCCACGGGTGTCCGTTTCTCTGTGAGGGATAGAGAGACTTCTAGGAGGGGGGAAATTTTTTCAAAAAGGATGTCATTAAGTAAAACGTATTTCTTCATGTTCCTTCTGATTTCCAGCTCCTCCCTCTTGTCCATCTTTTTCCCTTTCCTTTCTCGGTGCAATATCTCTGGTGTGAAATCGCTGCAATGGCCCTCCTCCCATAGATGTTTGGCGAAGTGCGACTGGGAAAGATGACATGTCCGGAAACATCTCCTATGTTCAGAGATTCTTGTCTCGAAGGTGCGTCCTGTTTGCCCGATGTAGGCAGCATTGCAGTCGTTGCACTTTAATTTATATATACCACTATTTTCTAATGGCTGCACTCGGTCTTTTGTATGGTTGAGGAATTTCTTAAGGTTGTCATTGTTATAGAATGCTACTTTGTAATGATCTCTTGGGAATAGGCGATCCGATATTTCCGATATAAAAATATAAAATATATATTATAAAATCCGATATTTATTGAATACCTATATATATATATATATATATATATATATATATATATATATATATATATATATATATATATATCGGTATATGGTTGGTATATCGGTATATGGTATATATATATATATATACGGTTATATATATATATATATATATATATATATATATATATATATATATATCGGTTTACGACGTTCTACGTCTTCCGATTCCCAATTTCCATGCCTCCCGATCATTCCAGAGTTCTTCATCTAATCCTCTTTCTCTCATTTCTTTCTCTATCCCTTGTATCCAACTTTTCCTCGGTCTGCCTCTCCTCCGTCTTCCTTCCGGGTTCCTCAGCAGCATATGTTTCGGGAGTCTTTCATTTCCCATTCGTTTTACGTGTCCATACCACCTCAACTGCTGCGTTATTATCTCATCTATTATGGTATCATTGACATTCATTATTTCTCTAATTCTTTCATTCCTTACTCTTTCTCTTTTTGATTTACCGGCTGCTCTTCGCCAGAAGTCCATTTCAGTCGTCAGTAACAGTTTTTCTGATTTCTCCGTTAGTGGCCATATTTCACAGCTGTAGGTTACTATGCTCTTTACTATGGTATTACAAATTCTCTTTTTGTTTTCAATGGATATTGTATTGTCACACAATAAGCTATTTAATAGTGTTATTGCTTCATTGCCTTTATTGCATCTATCCCTAATGGCTACCTCCATTGTTTTACTTTCTGCAATTTGCATCCCTAGATATTTTTACTCTTTACAGTGTCCTATTTGTTGCCCACTTTCTAAAATAAGATTCTGTTGCATTCCTCCCATACACATATATTTTTTTTTGTCGATACTGATATCAAGACCCCAATTTTTGTATTCTTCTATTATTTTTCTGGTCATATATTCTAAATCTTCATAATCTTGTGATAGAATAACTTGGTCGTCTGCATAGCTTAAGGTGTATATGGTACTTTCTTTCAAAGGTATTCCCATGGAGTTGCATTTCCTTTTCCAACCCTTAAGCACTTGGTCTAAATATATTTTAAAAAGTGTGGGGGAAATACAGCAGCCCTGTCTTAGACCTTTATTTATTGTGAATCCCTGAGAGAAGTCGTTTCCCATTTTGATCTTGGCTGCACTATTTTTGTACAAATTTTTTATGGCTATTATTAAGTATGAGCTTATGTTAGCTCTTTTCAAGGCTTCCCACAGTTTCATTTGCGGCACCGTATCATATGCTTTTTTAAGGTCAACATATAAGAGGTGAAGTTTCTTGTTGTATGCCCAGGTTTTCTCTATCAGTTGTGTTAAACAAAACAGATGGTCTACAGTAGATCTTCCTTCTCTAAACCCCGCTTGTTCTTCGGATTCCTTGTCTGCATACTCTTTCTCAATTGAATACCTAATTGAATTGAATTGAATACCTAATAAGATATAATAGAATGGTAGTTTGAGCTGAAAATATCTCCCCTTCAGTTTACATTTTTTTCATTGATAAAAATACACGCATGAAA